>CM049929.1:962500-1345000 GCA_027405835.1 Asclepias syriaca | reverse complement strand
CCGTTACCGGGAACTCAAATTTTTGTTCCAGACGTCCTGCGAAAGAGTCAATATGAGTAATCAAAGATCGCTCCAATCAACAACCCAACCAGCATTAAAGGCTATTGCAACCCCACCGCCACCGGTATCAAAGTTAACACCGAACGAACCCTTGAACAAAGAAAGGGTTCAAGAATCAGCAATGGCAGTAATATCAATGCATGCAGCGGCTGCCTCACGGGAGATTCATCGTTTACAACAAGAAGTTGAGAAGTTGCAGAAAAGACAGGAGTTGATGGATGACTGGGTTCGTTTGCAACAAAAGGCTGCTAACTTGGGAGAGACACTACCCCCTGTGAGTCTCCAAGCCGCGCCGCCTGTTCATCAACCAATACAATCACAAGTAGCTCAGAGCGCGATGAGAAACCCTCCCGTTCCGTCTCATGGGTTTCATAAAGATCCCCACAATGTAATGAATGTAAATCCGGCTTCATATAAATTGAAGGGTGAAGCTTCAAGGGCGCCTCCGAGAAGTGAGGTCGGAGAGTCCAAACATCATGTTCCTATGCGACTGTCACCCGGAATTGAACGAGTTGCCAGCACTAGACGAGGACCAGAACGTCATTTCTCAGCCGCGAAGTCATCACCCAAATCAATAATAAAGAAGGTGTCTCGACAAGCATTGGTAAAGAAAGGGACTGAGACGGTTCGGAAGGCTTTCGAGATGGGACCGTTCGAGGCATGGATCAGAGACGTCCTCCCAGACAGCAACTTAAAATTTCCTCAATTCGATTTGTACAATGGGAGAACAAAACCACAGGAACACATATGTAGGTACAAATCATTAATGAGTTTGGTGTCCGGTGACGAAGCCGTGCTGTGTAAGGCTTTTCCCAGCACATTAACTGAGAAAGCGTTGACATGGTTCTCTTCCCTGAAGGCCAACAGTATAGATTCGTGGTATACGTTAGAAAGGAAGTTTTTGGATAAGTTCAGCACGACTGGCGAACTCCCAAAGACGAAGGGAGACTTAACCAATGTTAAGCAAAGAGACGATGAACCCCTTTTGGAATATTTGGAAAGATTTAAGAGAATGTATGAAGAAATCGAAGGTTTAAGTCATGATACGGTGATTACTTATTTTGAGAGGGGTTTGAAGTCTCACGCCCTCAAAACGGAGTTCGGACTCCGACACCCGCGAACTGTTGGAGAAATGTTTAAGACTGCGAAGCATGTAGCCTTTGCCATTGAACAACCGGATCGAAGAACCTTGGTACTGAAAGAGGTGGTTGACGTTGACAAGAGTGAAAGGCCTCGGTTCAATTCACGCCCTGACACGTCAAAAGGGAATTCTAACAGAGGAAAGCCTTTCACTCCAGGATGGAAACCAAATTCCCGACCAAGTTTCAATATGGGGATAAGAAATCGAAGTCCGAAGAATGAAAGGCCATTCGGATTGAATATACCCGTGGAAAACGTGGTCGCAGTGCTGAAGGAAAAATACGGAGTCAAGAGTCTGCCCCCTCTAAATCCGCTCACCGACGGAATGCGTGACCGAAGTAGATATTGTGACTTTCACCAGAATTACGGCCACGATACTGAATATTGTTACCAACTGAAAAAAATCATTGAATCTTTGAAACGGAAAGGAGCATTAGCGGAGTTCATAAAAGATGGGTTGCCCCGCGAACCGCAGTCCTCAAAAGGAAAGGAAAAGGTGATTGACGTTATTCTTAACGAAGCCCCGTCAATGACCCAACTGAAGCGACAGATTCATTTGTTGAAGGAATCGTATGTCGTCCCAAGAAGTTTAGAAAATGAAGATGTCATTTCATTTTCAAAAGCGGAGTTAGCACCCACGAGAGGAAAGAAGTTGAATCCGATAATATTGGACGTATCCATAACCCATCCTAATTTTCAACAATTCCTAGTGCGTCGAGTTTTGATGGATTCTAGAGCCTCGTCTAATATAATGTATTACCAGTGCTTCTGAGACATGGGGCTAGGAGAAGAAATGTTAAAACCCACTTCGACAACGCTAGAAGGATTTACCACTCACAAGGTGACAACCAGAGGTATTATTATGTTGAATGTAACTCTTGGTACTGGCTTGGCCATCCGAACCGAAGAAGTCGAATTTTATGTTGTGGATGTGCAGTCGGTCTACATAGAGATTTTAGGCACACCGGCACAGGCCTCCTTCGACGCAGTTATTTCTGTTCCACACCAACGAGTCAAATTCCCAACACCAAAAGGAATCGGAGTGGAGCTGAGCAACCCAAAGGGAATGTTGGATTACCTAATAAGATATAGGAAAGCAAATCCTGATACAAAACATACTCCGTCTCCGATCGCAATGCTAAATGATCTCGATGGTACTCCGATTCCGGATCGGATTCCCGAGGAGGAAGTGAATCATCCACGATCACAAGAATATGAAGAATCATCATTCACACACAGTTCCCTGAACAGAAGATAAAAATTGGGCGTAGTCAATCCAATGAAGAGAAAAAGCAATTGGAGGAGTTTCTGATTCAACATAAGGACAACTTCGCTTGGTGTACTTCGGACATGCCCGAGATTGATTCGAGGGTGGCTGAGCATAGACTAAATATTAATTCCACAGTAATCCCGGTGCAGCAAAAGACTCGAAGGTTTAAGGATGAAAGGGAAGCCGCGATAAAAAGAGAAGTGGAGAAACTCCTTCAGGCAAAGTTTATTCGAGAAATAATATATCCCACTTGGTTAGCTAATGTAGTTATGGTCAAGAAAGCTAACGGAAAATGGAGGATGTGTGTGGATTTTACTGATCTAAACCGCGCTTGCCCTAAAGATTGCTACCCATTACCGAAGATCAGCTTCCTAGTAGACGCCACTTCAGGTTATAAAACGTTCAGTTTTCTAGATGCATTTTCAGGCTATCATCAAATAAAAATGGCCGAAGCAGACCTCTTTCCAAGCAGCAGGAAGGATTTTCTGTTATAACGTCATGCCCTTCGGACTAAAGAACGCAGGGGCCACATATCAGAGGATGGTTGATAAGGTTTTTGAAGATCAAATTGGTAGAAACGTCGAGGTGTACGTAGATGATATGGTGGTTAAAACTCCTAAGGGAAAATCCCATCTCGAGGATTTGAAAGAAACGTTCGATACCTTAACAAAGTACCAATTGAAGCTGAATCCAAACAAGTGTACATTTGGGGTGCACTCCGGAAAATTTTTGGGATTCATGATGACCGAACGAGGTATTGAGGTCAATCCCGAAAAAATCGAAGCATTAATGAATATGGTGGAACCTCGATGTGTGAAAGATGTACAAAGGCTGAATGAGTGTATCGCCGCCCTCGGTAGGTTCATTTCGAAGTCCGCAGAGCGGTGTTTACCATTTTTTAAGATCTTAAAGCAAAATGCCAAAAGTTTCACATGGACAGCGGAGTGCAAAGAACAATGGGCAAAGTTAAAGGAGTACCTCCAAAACCCTCCTCTCCTGAGCTCACCCGAAGTATGTGAAGTTTTGTATCTATATTTATCGGCATGTAATTTAGCTGTAGCATCCGTCTTACTTCGGGAGGTTGCTCATAAACAACTCCCAGTCTATTATGTAAGCAAAGTTTTAAACGGGCCTGAATCCAGGTACCCTAATGTAGAAAAGTTGGCTTATTCTTTGGTTGTTGCTGCACAAAGTTACGAATTTACTTCACTGCCCACACAATAGTGGTCTATACCAATTTTCCACTTAAACAAATTTTTCACAAAATGGATCAATCCGGAAGGATGTTGAAGTGGTCCATCGAATTGTGTGGATACGATATAAAATTCCGACCCGCACAGCAATCAAGGCACAAGCTTTGGCGGATTTCATAGCGGAATCCTCTTTTACGGAAGATGAAGGACTAGCAGTTGTTCCTTTCGAATCCCAACCTCGACCGACCTTTAATCACTGGACTATGTATGTCGATGGGTCAGTAAATGTACGAGGTGCAGGGATAGGGATAATCATGAAGTCACCAAAGGAAGAACAGGTGGAGTATAAGAGCATTCGGCTCGATTATCCTGTATCAAATAACCAGGCCGAATATGAAGCTCTAATTCGCGGACTCCTTTGGGCCAATGAAGCTGGGATTAAGTCAATAGTTGTATACAGTGATTCTCAGGTAGTTGTACGACAAATGAATGAAGACTACGCGGTCAACTCTACCAACTTAAGGAAATATTTGGATAAAGCAAAGGAGCTAAAACGATCATTTGATTATTTTTGTCTAGATAAGATAGATCGCCTACAGAATAAGGATGCGGACCAATTATCCCGCGTAGCTTCTGGGGATATCCCAAATCAGCTTCTCATTGAAGTCGAAGTAAGTACTTCGTCCCCAATCGATTCCAACTACCAGATAATGGCGACCTTACTCGGTGAAACTACTTGGATTGATGAGATTAAGAATTACATCGAACAAGACTTACTCCCAGAAGATCGTCATGAAGCGCAAAGAATTCGGAGACACAACGCTCGATACGTAGTTCATGAAGGAATTCTATACCGACGGTCGTTTACCAAACCACTACTTCGTTGTTTCCCCCGAATATGATACAGTCGGTTTTGGAGGAAATACATGAAGGAGCTTGCGGGGGCCATCCCGGAGCTAGAGCACTAGCCTCAAGAATACTCCATCAAGGATATTATTGGCCGACTCTTCGGCAGGATGCTTTGAACTTCGTTAAAAAATGTCATACGTGCCAGATCTTCGGAGACATACCACGCCTCCCCTCGATACAACAAACCCCGGTATTGGCTACCTGGCCTTTCGATATTTGGGGAATGGACCTCATGGGACGATTCCCGAAATCACGATGTGGTTTTGAATACTTGGTAGTAGCAGTGGACTATTTTTCTAAGTGGGTCGAGGCTCAACCACTGACCAGTCCTTCAGAAGATAATGTGATCAAGTTCTTTCATAACTCCGTACTATGCAGATTCGGAGTACCCCGGGCGGTAGTAACGAATCATGGTACCCAATTTTCCAACAAATTCACTGCCGAATGTGAGCGATTTCACATAAGACACTGACAATCATCAGCGGCACATCCACAAGGCAACGGACAAGCAGAGGCAGCTAATAAGCTAATACTTCGAGCTTTAAAGAAAACCCTTGAAGGCACTTCGAAGAAATGGGTGGATGAATTGCATACCGCTCTGTGGTCAGTCCGTACTTCGACTTGGGGGTCAACCGGGGAAACCCCTTTCATGCTGGTATACGGAAGCGAAGCCATGGCACCAGCCGAACTCGGACTTCCCACACACCGAGTTTTGATGTACAATAGTAATGATAATGATCAAAATCGACGGTACGATCTTGACTTTTTGGACGAAAGGCGTAAAGCTACGAGACTTCGTATGGGGGCCTACAAAGGAAAAACGAAGTTGTACCATGATAAGAAAATCGTCTATCGACCTCTACATGTCGGAGATTGGGTACTCCGGAAGATCGAAGGCACGGCGAGAGCACTTAATGCGGACAAGCTGACTCCAAATTGGGAAGGCCCATATAAAATACACAGTGAGATAAAAAAGGGCACTTTCCGTTTGATTGACAAAGAAGGTGTTCCACTTCGTAGTCCTTGGCATGCAGACCACCTGAAGAAATATTACGTCTAATTTTGACAAGTACCTACTTGAAGAACTTGTTCTAAAAAATAGCTAGTGTTTTCACTCCGAAAATATGCCTAAATTTTGTTCACGTTTAATTTAAAGTTGAACATTAGTGGGTATTCATTAGTTAACCGGAGAGAAAGTCTTTAACTTCGAAGTAATGCTTTAAAATATTCATATAATCTATGGTGAATGTTTTTTGGTATTCGTTAATTGATCGAAGTTCGAAAGTTTATACTTCAAAGTAACATTTTAAGTTTGTTCACAGTTAATTATAGTTGAACATTCTTCGATGTTCATTAATTAAACGAAGTACAAGGATAACCGAGACAAAAACTTTCATACATAAATATACGCCAAAGAGGAAAAACATGGAAATACTACGCTTAAGCGCCCTCTGATGGTTCAACAACCGAAGTTTGGCCAACTTCGATCGTCTGATGTTCCTCATAAGGGTTCGCATCAGTTCGGGTTACAGGGCACTCCGAAGTCGGGGGCCCTCCTTTCCCTTTCACTAAATCATCAAAGTTTGGCGAAATTGGAACAGGCAGACTCCATACCCTTCCGTCTTTCTGATCCTTCTCCGCTATTTCTTGCATCTCCTCTTCGTTGTAAGGCACAAAATCACTTCCTCTCTAAATTGCGGGTCCACCGCGATGCCTAAATACACTTCGACCATTTTCTGCTTATCAAGGATGAACTGGTGAAAATTCCGAAGTACATGAGCACATCCCCGTTCAAAAAAGATATTACTTTTCGCGAAAACTTCGTCACCATATTCCTCCGATTCGCGAAACGTCTGTAAAACTCCGGAAGTAAACTTCGCCGACTCCAAAAACTTAATCCTCTCAGCCTGACTTCTGCATTTAGCTTCAACCTCTTTTAAGCTTTTACTCTGCTCGCGGAGTTGAGACCTAAGATCCTCGTTAGATTTCTGGCACATGTTCAGCTGGTCAGACTGTTTGTCCTTCTGCTCAATGACCGCAGCCAAATTTTCCTCCGCAGACTTCAACTTGGTCTCAAACTCCGCACACTTCGAAGACAGAGCACTTTCCAACTCCGTGCACTTCTTCTCATAACTAATCACTAAAGTCTTTGAGGCATTCGCAGAAGAGGCCATGTGGCCTAGATGAGTAACCCAGGATGAGAGCTGAAAAGAACATGAGAAAATAGTCAGATAATTCTACAAAGAAGAAAGACAAAGCCTAGGTAAAATTCATTACCTGTGACAGATGCACGCCAACGTGACCGATACTCTCGTTGGCCCCAACAAAGTTACTCCGTGCAATGGCATAAGTATCAGAGTCCATAGCTCGAGACAGAACCACCCCGCCAAAAAACTTTTCGATCTTGGAATCGGTGAGCTTTAGATTGGTCAATGGCGGAGTGGCTTTCTGAATCTCTCGAGAAAGTTTTTCGAGATCTCTTCCAGACCTCAGCAATACAAAATCTTCTCTGGTCCATTCGTACTCCGGAGCGGGCAACTCTTCAGCTCCCTTACTTGTTTCCGGAGTGTGGACCACCAAGGTAGTCGTCTCTTCGGATCCAGCAACAGTAGCCAGACGAGAACTTCGTGTCGTCCTTTTCTTGTGGCCTTCCACTTCGCCTCCTTCATGCGGTCTTTTACCGTTTGGAAGTGTCGGGGACCTCCGCCGAAGCACCAACAGACGGAGTGTTAGTGGTGGCTTCTCCTGACGAAGCCATTTCTGTAGAAAGAAGGTAATAATTAGAAGACCAAGTTCGAAAGAAATGATGCAATGACGACGAAGTTCAAGAAGATATCAACCTTTGTCCTTCTTAGGAAGACAATCGAAGTCATTAGGGTCCCTACACTTCGCACATTCGCTCAAAAATACCCTATCGGGATGTAACCTCCACATAGGGTATTCATCATTATCCTCTAAACCTAACTCCTTCCTACGGCATCAGTTGCTAAACCTCCAATCCCACAAAAATGCCTACTCGGGTTACTCAATAAATCCCCGGTATAAAAAATCTTAGTCTGTTTCTTTGGGTCATTTCCTAATTCAAACCGAACATAATCCAAAAACCTTTTGTCCGAGTCTGAGTACTTCGTCTTCTTATACCTTACTCAAAGGAGAAGAGCCTTACGCTTTGGGTAAAAAGGAAAACCTAAATTAGATTCTATACAGACCTACCTATCCCTCCAGGCACTAATTTTGTTGGGAGCGGGCTCAAAGAGAGTTACAATGTTCGATCGAGGACGGAGTGAAAGGGTCAGATTGTTCATGCGAAGTGTGGAAAAGAATGTGCGAAGCAGAAGATCAGAAACTTCGACACCTATTCGCCGGCACAGAACCACCAGTGAAAAGAAGTATCTGACCCCGTTGGGATGAATGTGCGCAGGCTGTGAACGAATAGTGTGTAAGAAATCACAAAAAGCGGGGTCCAAGGGAAAACGAAAACCACAAAAGAAATGTTCAACGGGAATAGGAATAAAATAGTCACTCATAGGCGGGCAGAAGGGCAAGCGAAATAGCTTAAACCTAGTGGTGTCCATATCTATGGACACGGAGGTCCACTCCCCTTTTTCTTGGTTTTCTCTCAAGGCGAAGTCGCCGGATAACTGCTTTTTGGTCTTAGGAACATCACAAAAACCCTCAGAATCATCATCCTCATCAACATACAGACTAGCGGGGTTGGGAATGTCTTTGGTGGTAAACCCGGAAGTAGTGACTCCAGAATAGACAGTTCTAGGAAACCTAGGGTCTGAAGGAATGGCGACAGGGATGGTTAGAGTATCAAACGAGACTCGTGAAGAAGAAGGAGCTACTGACGCCACAACTACACCCGAAGTACTACCCAACACTCTCCTACTACCCACACTTTCCTCACTTGAAGAACTACTACTCCCTCCAGATTTTTGTCCAACCGAAGGAGAGTGCGAGTCATTGGATCCTACTTCAATGACTTTCGGAGTCAGGCTCTCAAAATCCTCATTGTTTGACATAATGACCTGAGGAGCATCAAACCAAAAATTAGTCCAAGTCCTCAAACTCCGGCTAAAACCTAAACCCAACTCGAAACATCCCATACTGACAGTCTTCACTAAACACTTACATCCTTAAAGTTTTCTTTTCAAAGAAACAAATCGTTTCTACTTCTATTTCTTTTTCCCCTCTTTCCTGACCGTACAGACAATACAGCCTAAAAATCCCAATACCCTCTGATTTAAATGTTAAAATCAAACACAATTTCTATAACACCATCCCCAGTTACCCTTTCACAACCCGAAAATAACACACCCAAAACAAAATCCAATCACAGTAGATAAAGGAAGAACCCATTTAATACCTTAATTTGCAGATGAAATCGACGAAAGCGGAAAGTCGGTTGGAGTAAGTCAAGTTCTAACAACAAAGTCGTAGATCAAAATAAATATAACAAGTTGAATGGAAATGGCGCTTCAAGGCTAGCCAGAGATAATGGATTTCAAAATAAAGAGAAGATGAAGAACAGTCTCTCTTTTTTATAGGGTTTTAGAGAAGGAGAAATGAAAGCCCGAGGATTCTATAAGTATTGGGCAAAGGGTATTTTTAAATTCCCTTAATTCCCCTTATTTACTTATTTACCCCGCATTTATTTTGTTTTTATTATCAATTATAATGATAATTTTTCGGGAGGCGCACAAGAAAAATTTTCATGAGGAGTAGGTTTAATACACCTATTCACGCAAGCTTCAAATCAGCAATTTCCAATCCCAAACTTGTCGCCTGGAGAACCCAAACGCAATGATAAAACCACCTTTTGTCTCCCACTACCCCGGGGTAACAGCTATAATTTCTAGAACTTCGAGAAAATTTCTAAAAGCTTCACAGACCCCTTTATACCTCGACATAGAACCGAATATAGCTGTGCAAGTGTAGAGATTGAGGCCATTAAAGCAATTGCCTCGATCTCGGGGGCCACTGAAAGGGAATAAAATCGGCACTCCGATATCTATGGCACTTCGGAGTTTACCAAGCATGACCACCGAAGTAAAGGGAAGTCACCCGATGTCCAGAATGTAAAATGGAGTGGAGCACTTCGACATAAATCATCGGAGTGGAAGTGTGAAGACTCAGGTCGCCAATATCCCTCTTTCGAAAGGTCTTATATTCCCAAGGGGGATGATGAGTCAGCTAGATAGGTGTCAATGTGCTAAGATGTCCCTTTGACATGTGGCGGGACAAATATTCTCCTAATCGATAAGTGGCAGGACAAATATTCCCAAATTGGCATGCGGTATGGCGGCTCCAGAATCAAAGGTAAACCGCTTGGTTACGAGGAATGAGAGGTAAAAATACTTATTATAAATAAGAGAAACAGAAAGAGGAACCGGGACTTTTGGTCTTTTTCCATCTTCTTCATCTCAAATATACATTTTACATTTCAGAATATATTTTTCCAAGTCTAAATTCTGACAAAATCATCGGAGGGTCATCTTCGGAACCCCCGTTGCTTGACTTTCATTTGCAGATATTCAATCCAGATTCAACATCACAACCAGGACCAGATTTTTACCATAAGATCATATATATATATATATATATATATATATATTAATAGATCTACATATTTGAAGTAGATAAATTAGTAATCTATAACAACAATCTGCACATACTGAGAAGCTAATCATACCTGTCAGAAGTAGAACTCGGTTCAAGAACGGCAATAGCTGAGAATGGATAAAGAACACAGTACCATCTTTGTCGGTGTTGCATGATCTGGTTTAACCAAAGACCACAATGAATCAAATGTGAAATCCCAGCAGGAATCGGAAAAACAGCGGTTCAAGAGCATATATGCCCTGCTGAATAATTGAGTATCAAACTTGAAAGGAGAATACGAGTAATTTATGGGACCTAGAAAGAAGAAGAAAGGAAAAGATGCAAACTTGTAACAGAATCTTGTAGTGGAAGTGGAGGAATCCCACTAAATCGTTGGCTGTATATGTATGCCTCATCAGTCCCCAAGTTATCTCAAGCAAGCAAAGACCAAGAAACAACAGAAACAAACACTAGCCTAATCCTTCAAACACATTCATGGGTTCAACTCAGTTTTACAAACCTGGCAACAACCAGTACTATGAGAACCCGAGTGCCAAGCATCATGAGCCATACCCTCATAACAGTCACAAAACCCAATATGATCACACACAACAAATTGAACACACAACATGGACACCAGAAAGCGCATGGAACAGTGAAGTTCCTGAACCACGGTGCTCATGGTAGCCACACTAAACATTCTGAACACCATGGTTCAGGAGCAGCGCATTATATCCTTAGTACCATCCATGAGAAGAAAGAGAGTCATGGTAACTTATTAAGAAAGGTTGAACACAAGAGGAAAGATAAACCCGGAAAGAAGAAAAATAGCAATGAAGGCAGATACAGTGATGACAGCGGCAGTGGCAGCGATCGTGATTGATGATTCAAAAGTATGTATTAACTTGTAAGATGTTTCACATAACCACCAGAATTTAAGTTACATGCATGAAATCAAGGTTTCCAAGTCTTTCTGTAAGAGTTACTACAGCATGCTTTAATAATTATTAGCCATCACCCCACCCTTCGTCTCTAACCGTGCAATATTTTTTCTACAAAAACCTTGACTTGAATTTCAGAATTGATTATAATCTTCTAACCTAAGCATATCAAAAAATGTTTCCTCCTTCCTTTTCCGCAGGATCATAAGATCAGCCAACCAAAAAAATGAGGGGAAATTAAGTCTTAGAAGAAGTCTATTAAATAAAATCCAAAAAAAGAAGCTAGACTGATAATCTATGGTGCTTCTACTGTGTAATACTAATGTTTGCACTTCTCTTGTACATTAAGTGATAATAAATAATGGTAACTTCTGTGGGCTAAACCAAGGGGATATCTAGCAGTTCATCCTAACTAAAGTTTTCATCCCTGTCGCTCATGTTGATTTGAGGAAATTGCTTCAACAAAAATAAAACATCAAGTCTTCAGTAAGAGCAAAAGCAAATTCTATTCAACCAATTGTTCTATTTAGTTTTGAGCAACACTTAACAACATAAGTTACTGAAAGAAAGACATAATACAGCTATTATAAGGCAGCATGACATATTATACAAAAAAACTTCTGGGACCAGAACCATTTGAAGTTTGCAATCAAAAGATTGGACCAGCAAAGCGTCACCTCTATTTTAAGATCCTGGAAACAAAAGTCGAAATAGCCTGGACAGCTAGATTTTCAGCTTCTTCTTGGGTGGATCCAATGGTATGCAAATGTTTCTTTGCAATCTTAAATGAGTGATCCCCACCTTCAATGACATGCAATTCGCTGATAGAATTCATTTTCTTTCTTACACAGTCAAGCTTCTCCAATGGACAAAGGCTATCTTTGCTACCCTTCATGAAAGAATATCAGGTTGTAAAAAAATCAAGCAAAAATCACAATTTACATTAACTTCATTTCCCCATCCTAAGTGCTGAACAAATGATACTTTTAACACAAACATCCATTTTAAAGATTTGAATTAAATTTTTCAAGTGATATTTACTCCATATTCCAGTTCCATAGATGCTTTAGCACTGCTATAGGCAAACAGCAGTGTAAAGAATAATATACTAATCCATTCTAAAAATCAGATATGCTTTACCTGCACAAACATGGCTGGAAGTGTAAGTTGCAAAAGTGTTTCATCTCGTACAGCACCATTCCTCCCCTGCAATGTTCCAGGATCACTCAACATATTTCATAACGGTTAATACATATAAGCAACTGGATTCATTCATTAGTGAGCACGTATATACATTCTTAGACATGTGAATAATGGAATGTGTGTATATAATCACCAATTATACTTTATAAACCTGAAGCAAAGTCCTCAAGAAAAATTGAACAACCAAGCTTTTGAATGCAAAATGTTCAAAATAAAGCAATCATTTTAAGTATGAACACGGGGGCCAGAAGCTAACAGAATATCAGTAAAATCATGGAGAGCAAGAAACTTAGAATGTGAAGACGGCCAACCTTTAAAGGATATCCCAAACAAACCACAGCCTGAGCACCAAGGTCTTTATTAACAGAAACCATACAACTGACTCTGCAAAGAACAGAGAAATTATCAAGCTGTCAGTGTTAGAACTTCGAAGCAAAGTCGTACGCATCTGTCAACAAAAACTCACATAAAAGTGGGGATCTGACACGGTTTCCAACGGTCTGAAAAGTTGATACAAGTTTTATAAAACTGTTATTAGCCATTTATACAGTTATTTACCTTGAACCCATGGATTTTCCGACCAAGATTAAAGGATGCCCAGGGTACTTGGCCATTGTTTTTCGGACAATCTCTGAATGGAACTCAACCAGGTTCTCTGCCTTTGGAGGAGCCTTGCGTTTCCCGCCAGAAATATCTACAGAAAGCCAAAAATTCATAAATCTTTCATATCTCTGAAACAGTGAAAATAGCAAAAGAGACGTATTTAAGAATTAGAAATCCAGGATTGAGATACTCACATGGATAATCAAAAGTTACAACTTCAATAGCGTTTACTGCCTCGCTTAACATGTTCTTCCATCTACAGGAATTGTATTATTATATTAAGCATAAAATTTTCTATTATTTCATATTTCACAAATGAAAGTTATTAAAAATTATACTAAAACAAATCAAAACCATAATCCGGTTAAGGAAGAAATTAAACCTAATCATCCAATCCGATGAAGAAGGGGCTCCGGCACCATGAGCAAAGACGACAACAGGTGATTTTTCATAATTAGCAACCTTTTCCAGTGAAGCGATATTTCTAGCTTCTATAGCTTCACCGGTCGCTGTCTCTTCTTCTCTTTGCCGTCGCCGGTCTTCATCTCCTTCTCTAGATTTGTCCTCTCCGCTAGTACGGCGACGCTTCGCCGCACGTTTTGCAGGAGCCATTTGATTCTCTAATATGCACAGATAGAAGAAATCCAATTCAACTTTAACAATACACGTTACCTTCATTCCAGTTCCCTGCTATGATTTTCGCGCCAAACAAATGAGAAGCATTATGGAAACTTCTACACTTATTTGGGCCAACTTAACATTTTCATAGTGGGCCTCATTTCAGTGGCAATATAAGCCCATTATCATAAGTGCTTCCCACCCAACAGTATTTTGGTCCAATTCCTAGTGGGTCCATTTATTTTTTTTTTTTTTCCTATAAAATTTTGCATTTTTTTTTACAAATCTAGAAAATAAAATTTAGTGGGTCCTATAAAAATATGTCACATTTTTTAATTATAAATGAAATTGTTATCCATTAAATTATATTTATTGATAAAAAAAATTATACTTAAATATGATTGTTTTTTAAAACTATAGAATAACTTTTAAATTATATTTATATTCAAACTAATTTATATTCCAATCGAGTTCATCGGTAGCAAGAAAAGAATATTTTAATCTTAAAATGTAAATAATTATACATATATTACCTACAACCTTACTAAACCAAGATAAAAAAAAATCGAATCAAAATTTGAATATATAAATATATATATATATATGGAAATGCATTATTTTGTTAAGTAAAAATTACAAATTAAAGAAGTTTTGTTCCACTAGCCAACTGTCTGGATCAAACCCTGTAATAATATTCCACAGAATCCATTCCAGAATAATCAAGATATGGCAGTTGGCAACAACCTAATTTCTCACCTTTGGAGTTTTGATTATAAAGCTGCACCACTAGATATATAATATATATATATATATATATATATATACTACCTATTACCCTTTTTTTTTTCTTCTTCTTCTTTTCTTACTTTCTCACCCAAAAAAATTGTTTAAATTAATTAATATATACAATTATTATTAAAAAAATAGTTTTATTTAAAATTTTAAAAAAAATTACAAATTTAAGTCGAGAAAGTCCTATAAAAAATATAGAATTGAAAGAAATTTGACAAATGTCAAAAGGCATAAGAAGAATGCCAATTTGCATTGACGTACAGGAGGAATGTCAACTATACTAAGAATAAATATGAAAAAGATTGGAAGTATGAATTAAAATAAATGAACCAAAAAACAACGAATGTCAAGTACATACAAAGGAATCGCATCTACCAAAAAAAAAACAACGAATTCTTGCATGCAGTGTGATGGAGTGCTATGTTGGAGGAGGAGATAAGGTTTGATTTTGATCATACATATACATACATATCTATATATATATATAATTGAGATTCCTTAAGAATTAAATATTTGTTCTTCTTCCTTTGTTTTAATGCCTCTTTAATAAATAATTTATTGCCCTGTCGTGGTTCCTAGGAGCCAACCTCCTTTTTACCAATAACAGTAATTACACTATATTCGAGTCACAATTTTATCATATATTTTATTTTTAATTAAATTATTAAAAATTTAATAATTTTATATAATTTTATATATATTGAAATTATATATAATGTGCTTCTCATTCCTTTAACAATTTGCAAAAGTGAAGGTTCTTGTCGGCGGCGTATATTTTATCTTAAAAAAAGACTAGCTTAGCTAGCTAGCATGTTTTTTTTTACTTTTCAGATATTATAAATTAACCCTATGAAATAATCTAGCTAGTAAGATTTAATTTTACATTATATTTAAATAAAACACATGGGGGAATATTAAAAATTAATTCTTGAACAATATATACATATTATGTAAATACTGTTAATTATATATATATATATATATATATATATATATATATATAGATTTTCTCTTTTTGGGAAATGAGTGGGATTTGGTTTTGGAAGGATAAAGACATAAAGATATGAATTTGAAGATATGGAGTCCCCACTTCCCCACCACAAATGACTGCCCCCCACCCCCAAGTGTTTCTTGATTTTCTAGATGTTAAAGAATTTCTCTTTTTTTTTTTTTCTTCTCAAAATCTGCCCTTTTTAGGGTTATTATATAAAGGAGTTCTTGGCCAATCCAATTCTGTCCATGAACCAAAAGAAAACCCATGAGATATATATATAAAATATATATATATATATATATATCAAGGCATTCTGGTTGTTCTTCTCCCTCAAGGGCTTCCCTAACCTGGGAAAAGTAGTTAAGTAAAGTTCATCAATGGAACTGCTTGTCTAAAGATTAGAGGAGCCCTTGTCGGAGGAATGAACAAATCATGTCTTGCAATGATCCGCTTAGCTTCTTACTACGTGTCTTTGTGTATATATTATATATATATATATATATATATATATTAATGGCATGCAGAGATTATTATATATATATACCAATGGCGTTCCATCGGTTGCTCACACTCTCCCCTCAAAGGTTTCCAACTAATTTCTTCTACAAAAATAAAGGTAAGAATGATTATGCTCATCGTGTATATATATATTAAATCGAGTTAAATTATGAATGATTTTAAAAAAATTTAAACTTGTTAACAATATATGTATATATATATATATAGGTTTGGGATTTTGCAGTGAATGGAAAACAAGAACGATGATTATTTCCTTCCATAATTAATTAATCATTATATATATATATATATATTCTAATATTATAAAATAAAAAGGGAAAAAAATTGGTTTGTCGAGTCATCTTTACAAATGAAAAATTGTTTGTTAGTATATTAAAGGTTTTATGGTCCCCGGCCGATACCAAGTTGTTTTCATTGTGCACGGCCGACGTACCCGCGCAACTATCAATTCTTTTTATGATCCATTAATATATATTTCTTGTGAAATAAATTTTATTTTTATTTCATCTTTAATCTCGACTCCAAATCTCCCAAACTACAAACTTATGATTTAAACTCACAATTCACGTATAATTATATTATATGTATGTATATTCATGAGATATGTAATTACACGTGTATAAATCCATAAATCAATATTTAATAAGATTGTATGTGTTCCTATATATATATATAAAAGAGGATAATTCTAGTATGTGAACTTGTAAAAACTTTTTTAGTTATACAATTATTTTAAAATTTAGAATAGAATTTATGTTTTGTAACAAAAATTAATTTGAATTTAAATATATCATAACAAATATATCTATATATATATATATATATATATGGGGAAGGATATATATATATATATGATTGGGAGCAATGAATGAAGCAGAAGGAGGAGAGAGAGAGAGAAGAGAGAGAGGGAGCATGTGAAGAAAGAAGTGGTCGACCCCCACATGACAGCTTGAGTTCTGAAATTTTGTTGAAAAATGGAAAGGTAGGAAGAAAGTCAGTCGTACTCTCAAATAACCTTAACTAGAAAAAAAAAAAAAAAAAAACTCCATTCATCACTCATAACTCATCAAACAACATATTAGAAAAACCCGAACCCATGAAATAATGTATCAATCACATCAACTCTCTCTCTCTCCTCTCTCTCTCTCTCATCCATTTTTCAGGAGAGGAATCTGCACTTTTCTTTCAAGTTTTTCATCACATCTCATTATCTGTCGTTCTCTCTTTGGTCTCTCTCTCTCTCTATATATATATATAGCCTGTGAACTCTCAAATAGTATACAGCTTTTATGTCGTATAATAATTAGAGTCGTGGTCTAAAGAAATGATTAATTTCTTCTTATGAACAATTTTTCAAAATTAGATTCTAATTCTACAGTCAATGTGGAATAAATACGAATTGACTTTTTTTTTCGTAACCGTAACAAATTTAATTAATATCAATTATATATTAATTTAATTTGACAATTTAGTCAAAGGTTATACGAGATTCTTAATTCAACATTTATTATTACAAGTTCTGTATGTAAATGTAATCAAATTTGACTTGTTAAAATTTTTTGTTGGATAAATTTAATTTGTCCGAACATTGTTAATTTGCCATGAAAGGTTCGATCAAACATCAAAACCAAGACATTAAGGCTACAACATATACATACATATATATTATCAGCAATAATCAGAACAATCTTCGTTCCCAGTCGCACGCTTATATATATATATATATGCGTAAAATCAATTAAGCTCTTGATTCTTCTCCACGAGTCTCACTTCTTTAGCAGATCTAAGCACATTGGCCTGAATTTAAAAATAAATAAATTAATTAATTAAATTTTTTATAAAAAAAAAGTGTGTATATATATTTATATATATATTTATATATATATATATGTATATGTATATATATATTACCTGATCATCAGAGATTTCAACTGCAAAACCATCAACAATGACCAAAGAGAAAGCCTTTTTGTAGCTTCCTTGTTCTAAGGTGTTTGCTAGCAACTCATCGTGCTTCCTGCTCAAGTACATGTCCACTTCTTCTGTTCCCCTCTTACTGATGAATATATATATGTTATATATTATATTATATATATAATATATACACACATATACATAATAAATCATTATATATTAATTAATTAATTATTACAGCCAGCAGAGAGGGGAAAAAAAAAAAAAAAAAAGTCCAAAACTTACCTGTTAGATCGAAGACGCTCATATTCAGGATCAAACTTCATGAAAACGAAATGCAACTCACCGCGGCCATTCTCAATCCTTGTGTTTTCCATCGAGAACTATGGAAGTTGGGGGGTGGGGTGGGGGTAGGGGTAGGGGGGGGGGGGAGGGGGTGGTCTTTGTTATAAGAAGGACAGTAGCTAACTAGGGTGTGCTATATATATAGGGGGGAAAACAATTTCAGTGCATCTCTATTCAAGAAATTGCTGACGAATATATTATGAAGTAATTATTTTCATTGATTGTGTGTATATATATATATTTATGTATGTATGTATGTATGTATGTATTATATGTGCAGTAAATGTACAACATTTTTAACCATATATATATATGGTGACGTAATATATCATTTATTTATGGTGTATTACATGAAGAAAATTAGGAACTCAACAAATTTGTAAGTCAAATATTAATTTATATTAATTAATGAAGTTTGCCTGGTATATAATGAAGAGTAATTTATGGGTTGAATTCAATCATTCATTTAATAAATACTTTTTTTTTTTAAATGGTAAGTATAAATAAATAGAATCTTTACATGTATATGAATTAGCAAATTCCCACTCCCATGTGAATTTCTGCCATATATTCCATTTTATTAAAATATATTTTTCATCACAATTTTTATTAATTCAAATTTAATATATTTTTAAAATAAAGAATTATATTAACATTTGTTTTGAATATTCACAAAATATAGACGTTTACATACCCATGTTGTCCGGTCCTGAAACTTTTGGATTGTTCTTCTCTTTATACTTTCTCACAATAATTTTTTAGTCTTCTCTTTAATAAGAAGAGAAATTTATTGACCCTTTTTAATTATTTATTTGTTTAAGAGAAATAATAATATGGATTTTAAATAATATTTGAGTTAAATATGATGTTTATTATTAATAATTAAAAAAATAATTTAGTTGAAGGATAATTTTGTATTTTAGTAATAAAAATATTTTGTACATATAACAACACATATATAAAAAGTGGAATTAAAAAATTATATTATTTAACTTTTTAGTATATATATATGTATGTTGGGATGCATTTAGTAATCCTCAAGTTAGAAGAGAGCTTATATATATATATATATGAATAATTGGTGAGTTTGATCCCAAACAAATTTAGCTTTGGCAAGCTGAGTCCCAAAATATTTTTTTTAACTTTTAAGGTCCCAAACTTTTTTTGTAGAGAATAATAAGGTCCTTCTTGACGGATTCTGTCAAAATTTCTAAAAATTTAACAGTTGTTAATTAAAGACAAGGATAAAAAAGTCATTACATGTGAAAATAAAAAAAAATAATAATAATAAAAAAAAAAAATTAAACGTAGATATAAAAATGTCCTCATATTTTTTTAATTTTTATTTTAAAAATGTTATCATATTTAAAATTTTAAAAATAAAAAATTTATCAAAATAGTGAGAATATCAAAAGTCATCGTCAATCTTCTTCTTCTCCGGTCAATCTTCTTCTTCTCCGGTTAATTTTCTTCTTTTCTCTGGAATCTTTTTCTAACATCTTTGAATAAAGAAAAAAGAAAAAAAAAACCCTAAACCCTATATTCACTTAAAATGTAATATTTCAATATGTTCCATAACATTATTTAAAACCCTAACATCTTTAAATTATTTAAAATGTAATATTTCAATATGCTATCAAAAAATTTACTTATTTTAAATAATGTTATGGAACATATTGAAATATTACATTTTAAGTGAATATAGGGTTTAAGGTTTTTTTTTTCTTTATTCAAAGATGTTAGAAAAAGATAAAAATCATGTGTCAGAGAAAAGAAGAAGATTAACCGGAGAAGAAGAAGATTGACCGGAGAAGAAGAAGATTGACGATGACTTTTGATATTCTCACTATTTTGATAAATTTTTTATTTTTAAAATTTTAAATATGATAACATTTTCAAAATAAAAATTAAAAAAATATGATGACATTTTTATATCTGCGTTTAAATTTTATTATTATTATTATTTTCTTTTTTTATTTTCACATGTAATGACTTTTTTATCCTTATCTTTAATTAACAACCGTTAAATTTTTAGAAATTTTGACAGAATCCGTCAAGAAGGACCTTATTATTCTCTACAAAAAAAGTTTGGGACCTTAAAAGTTAAAAAAATATTTTGGGACTCAGCTTGCCAAAGCTAAATTTGTTTGGGATCAAACTCACCAATTTTCATATATATATATATATATATATATATATATATATATATATATATATATATATATATATATATATATATATATATATATGTTGGGATGCATTTAGTAATCCTTAAGTTAGAAGAGAGCTTGAATTGCATAGGGTTTTGTTCCAAATATTTATTTTATTAATCCCCAAATTCTAAACCACACGGTTACATGGTGGCAAAGTCAACTTATATAAATTCCAGGAAACTGTGAAGACTTTTTCAACGGAGTAATGATGCATTTAACTCTTAATTTCTTGTCCTTTCTCTATTTTATTTCCAATTTGAATTTTTAAAATTTTAATCTTTTTTTCTTCTTTTTTTTTTTAAAGAAAAATAAAATTGATTATCCAAATAAAAGCTTTATTAGTAAAATATAATTAATTGATGGGTATAATTTGAATTGTCTATTTTGACCCCCCTCCAATAAAAAAAGTTATCATGGATTGAGTTGACCAAAGCCAAAATGAAGGGTCCTTAGAGAAAGTGCAGCCAATGTGGTCGGTCAAAATTCAAAATCACTCCCTTTTGTCAACTAAACACTCATTATTATGTATCTAATTGTCAATTATTCATCCTTAAATTTATTAATAGTATTTTTTTTAATGTATAGTATAATTCACCGTCCAAATTTAAAAAAGTGGACACAATTGTAATTTTGATTTTGGATTGCAAAAAAAAAAATTTAAAAATAAAATGAAGTGATTATAAATTAATTACATGGTTTCTGCACCCGGAGTTTTAGGCCACTAAGAAGGTTCCTGGTTCATTAGCCATTTCGATTATGATAATTAAATAATTTAACTCTTGATTATCGAACTCTATAAATCAAACACGCACACGTGTACTCTTGATCTTAAAAAAAATTGTCAGTTGTATTTTTTAATGTTAATTTTTTTATCTCTAGGTTACTATAGTGTTATATATATAATTTATCGATACTAATTTTGATTAAACTAAAATAAATTTAAATTATGTGAGATTTTATTAAATAAAATTTAATTTTTAAAATATTGTGAATAAAAAATGAAATTTGGATCATAGTTTGTACATGTGAGGAGTACTATGCCGTACAATGTTCGTGTTTTGAGTTGAGTTGAGTTGATTCGGGTCGGGTCGAGGGAGGAAAAGGGTGAAGACCCGAGAATGAAGTAGGACAGCAGGTTAGTTGTTGATTGGAGGAAGAAGGTTGCAGAGTAACCCCTACAACGCTTATAAGGTCATTAAAGTACACGTGTACCTCCTGACACCTTTTTACTCACATGCTTTACCTTTCTTGTCTTTTCCAATATTTTTCTTTCTTTTTTTTTTACAATTCGGGCCAGAAAAATCCAGACTCGAACCCGGTTTTTTCTTGTTTACTTTTTCATATAATAAAAAGAATTCGAATAGATTAATTTTGGTATTGGGCTTGGGCTGAAAATGCTGGCCTAATGGATTTGGGCCTTTTCTTTTGTGGAGCTATTTTGGACTTAAGTACTTAACCCACTAATTTCGGGCTGGGAAAATGGGCTTTACTTACTAACCGTAAGTCCGTAACTTCCACCATTTAAAACTTGCACCTAATTTTAAAGGTTTTTTTTTTTCTGGTAATAATACAATAAGAAGTTTTGCAGAGAGAATACATTATATTTTCTACTAATCAAAATTAATTTGTGCAGAAAATAAAAAAAGCCATTAATTCCCAGCAGAGTTTCTTCAGAAAATCTCCGCTAGACAACGGACTATCTTATCTATCGTAGGCCTCGCTTCAGGAGATCTATGAAGACACGCCCAACAAATATCAACAACTTTCAAAGCTTCAATTCTTTCCTTCCCTTCCATATAAAACTCGAATAAATCATCTTCTTCAATAATACCTTTAAACTTCTCGTCGCTTCCTTCCTCCGCCTCCGCCGTCGCAGCGGCGGCAATTTCATTTCGTCCGAAACCTTCAGCAGCAGCAGCGGCGGCGACTCCTCTCAGAATATCCAAAATAATTATCCCAAAGTTATAAATATCACTTTTCTGGGAATAAGTTTCGGAGTATTCAAATTCCCCAATCGGATCAGCCGGTAACTTCCGCTGCTGCCCTGTATCCGAAACTGCGACCTTTTCCGCCAGTTGTACGAATCCGTAATCGGAGAGACAGGCGGTGAAATCCATGTTAATCATCACATTTGAGGGTTTTATGTTACCGTGAACATTCATTTTATTGTTGAAATTTTTATTCTCCGATGGAAAATATTGTGTATGGATATATTCAATAGCTTGCGCGACGCTGATAATTATTTTCAGGCGTTGATTCCAATTCAATGCCGTTCGTCCAAGCTTCCTCGCACCTTTTGCAAAAATATATAAAAATGATCAAATAAAAGTTAAAAACAATCTATTTATAATCTGAACACAGAATTATGTTATCAAATGATAAAACTTACTGGTAAGAAGATCAGCAAGGCTTCCCATAGGATAATATTCACAAACAACGAATTTGATCCTCTTTGCATAGAAAAAGCATTAATAGGCACAAGATATTTGCAATGTTTACTCACCATTGCAAGACGAACAATTCTTCTCCCAAATTCCCTTCTTTTCAAACCAACATTTCTAAACCTTTTCAGAGCACATATTTTACCATCGGACAGCACAATTTTCTCAGTCAATCCCATACTACTCTCACCCATCACACCCACAGAGGATCTCAAAACTTGTCTGAGTGTCAGCAACGATCCATTATTAATCTTTTCGGTACTACCGTCGGTAGAGATCAACGGTAAGTCCTCCGTGAATCCCACAGTGAAGTCGTCGTAGTACTCCGATGAGGACAGAACTGATCGGCGGCAGCTGTTTTCGCCACCGTCGATGGTGTTCTTTCTGTTCAGTCTGGCTAACATGATGATATCTTTTGTGGGATCATTCAGAAATGAGAATGGGGGAAGGGATTTATCCATTTTTATTGAAATTTTGGATGGTTTTTATTGGTTTTGAGCTGTATCTTGGGAATTATCGTTACCAAATATTTGACCAATGATTCTAAGAAGATTCGAAGTTAAAAATCTTGCATTGAATTTCACTACAGAAGTTATTAAACTAATGCTTCCTATATTTGTTTCTTTCCGACACCAAAAATTGAAGCAAAACTGCAGAATCTTGATTGCTCTGTTTCTTTACATCCTTTGCTAGGATCTTGGAGAGAGCCCTCTAATTTTATATATATAATAATAATAATAATAATAATAATAATTTAACGTAATGAAATGGTCATTTGAAAATCCATATCCAGTGGGCTAATTATATAATACTGAAAAGTCCAAACCTATAAATTTTTAAAATGAATCATGATGTCATCAATGACGTCAACAGGTCCATTATTATAGTCTAGAAATTTATGGGGTCAATGTTATACAAGAGTAAATTCTGAGGACCTTAAGTGAAAAATCAAGTTGGAATTCTGAATTTCCTTTCCCGCGTATCAACTCTACGAATAGACTATTGCCACGATAAGAATGTTATATAAATTTTTCTTAATCAAAAATATTAAGGTAAAATTAGTAATAATGATGTAATAAAAAAAAAGAGAGATAAAAAAGAAAGAGACCAGTCAACTTACATAATGTGCCACGCGTAAGATAATGCGCAAAGCGACATTCTCGCTGCCCGGTTTATCCATTAATCTCCGAGACTCTCGCTATGAAAGCCAAGTTACTGGTTGCCCGAATTGCCCGAATTGCCCAAATCTGCTGTGGTATTTATTTATAAATAACTTTTTTAACCAGAAGATCATTGTCACTTTTCTTCAAACCTGCAACATGGCAAGAATTCCAGCAACCGTAGTCGTCCTCGTCGTCGCCTTTTTTTTCTTCTCACTTACGCTTTCCCACGCTCGTATTCCGGCGAATTCTCCCGCAGATGAAGTAACCAAGGTTGAAGTTCCGAGTTCCCATCCTGAATCTGCTGAAGTCAACTCCATCATTCGACTTCCATCCAATTCCGATGAGGACTCTCAGCTTCATTCCAACGGTGAGCCCTTCAAAGAAATATCGAAAGTACCTGAAATTTCGGATTCAGTACAATCCCTGCGGCTAAGCGTAGTCACGCTCCGTCCATTAAATCATCCGTTCAGATCTAGGTCGGGATTGCCTTTCCGATGCCGTCATCACCACCATCATCACCCTCTCTTTTTCATGCCTACCACCACGAGACAACAACACAGAGAAATACCATATGGCGATGATATGATTATGGTCAATGGTGAAAATGCTGATTCCGATCAGGCGATTTTGCACGGCCACGGTCGCGTTCATCGTGCTTGGCCGAGATTGGTTAGAATCCACCACCATCATCACCACGGCGGTCAAAAATTGGACGGCGATGCCTTTCCGCAGTTAATGTTCAAGCCTACTATCGCTTTGGATGAGGACAAATTCGAGATGTACAAACAACAAAAACAACATCACCACTATCGTATTCACGAAAATGAAGTGGAAGAGGATAGGAAGGAGAAGGAGAAGGAGAAGGAGAAGGAGAAAGAGAATGAAAAGGAGAAGGAGAATCACGGTGTTTTCACGAACATACGCAAGATCTTAGACCGATTCTAAACTTTTTGTCAGATTAGATCCAGTCAACTCGAGAAAACGTCCATGGCTACTCCACGTTTTTTGAAGTTCTATAAATTTACATCTATATATATATATATATAGTAAGTATTTGCCTCTTGTTTACTTACCTATTTCTGTTATTTCTGTGTTCCTGTCCTGTAATTGACAGTGTATTCCTTCCATCCACTGTCTGTGTGATGTAGTAGAAGAAATACAAATAGATATAATTCCCCTAGATTTTGGCCAGATTACAGGATATTGTTGAAGATGATGATGATTGTTCTTCACATTTGTTATATATAATACAGTATTTATATATATAAATTAGTCTTTCCGTTTCAAAATCTCTGACTCTGTTTCTGATATGGTGTTGTTAAGTTGAGATAAACAGCACAAATTTTATAAGTATTATTATTTTAGAAGCATTGAATGAATACATTGGCATGAAGAACTATTTGTTTCCTTAATGGAGTTAGAAAGAAGAGCATGTACCAGAATTGTAGGGACTACTGGTGAGTTCAGAGCAAGGCCATGGGCTAACTTGAACAGCAGCTCCAAACACATCAGAACATTGCCAAGGAGAGTTTCTTTTCTGTCCAATGGTGGAACGATGGAGGTTGATATTCTCAAGACAGATTCTGGTAAAAGGAGCATCCTTGAGACCTTTTATCAACCCAGCTTGCTGAATACTGATGCCCCAAACATCCTTAATCCTGACATCCTTAACAATTGGTAAGGCGTTTGGATTGAAATTGTTGTCAGGATGATCACCAACATCAGCTGAAATTTTTATGCCTTTTCTTGCATTCTCTATGTACACATTTGACACTGTTATGTTCTTTATAAACCCACCTCTACCTATATTTGTCTTCAAATGAATTCCTACTCCCATGTTGTAGAGATTTATGTGTTCTGCTACGACGTCTTCTACACCCCCGGAGGCTTCACTCCCAATTGCTATTCCGGCAAATGGGGAAGATCCAGTTAACCTTCTTATGGTAATACCATGGCTGGGGCGACCATAAGCAATTCCATACTCATCCCATCCACTCTTCACTGCCACAAGATCATCTCCGGTGGAAATGTATGAGTCCTCGATGCAGACATGGGTGCTTGAATCTGTTCAATTTTATATTCTAATTAGTGTGGATATAGATCATATATATACATGTGACAATATAGATCATATATTTATACCTGGATCAATACCATCAGTATTTGGGGAGTCAGCAGGAGCTAATATTGTGACATGATGGATGACAACATTGCTGCAAATCAATGTGAAATGGCTTCTTATGCACATTCATGGTACATAATTGAAATGTTTCGGTAAAAAAAAAACAATTATATGATTCATTACCTGCAATAAACAGGATGGATGTTCCAAAATGGAGAATTCTTGAAAATAAGATTGGATATAATTATGCCTCTGGAGTTCATAAACTCAACAAGATTTGGTCTGGTAAATGCTAGGGTTCTTCCCCTCCACATGTTCCACCAAACTTCCCCTTCCCCATCAATTGTACCATTCTCACCTGAAAAGGAAATAACTTATCATAATGGAATTGCATGATTTGATCATAATAGAAGTATGATTCAACATTCTAATCACACTGAGTTCTGATCAGAAAAGGACTGACCGGTAATGATAACATCCCGAAGCCCATCACCATGGATAAAGCTCAAGTACCTTCCACCAGGTCTTTCTCTTCCTCTCCCATAAGAAGGAAGGGGTGCAACTAATGGCCAGTGTCTTGTATCCTGAGTTATTATTAAGAAACCACCAGTTTTTCAGCTTAACCTTCAGAAGGTATATATATATATATATATATATATATATATAAACACACAAGTGGTAAGTAACTTGAGAACACTAAAGCAGCAGCATCATAAGAGATTAATCTGTCCCTTCCTGAACAGTTTTTTCTTCTGGAGACCATAACAATTCTTTGACATGTAACAGTCACATTGTCCTGGATAATGTCTATGGCTTAAATACCAAAAAGAAAGCACATGCAAATAGGTGCCTCCATTAATATACCTCAGGCCCACAATTATTGCTTGTGAAGCAGAAAATTTTGATCCTAAAACAGTTAGCTAAAACAATTGATTCTTTTTTTATACTTTACTTCCCACTTTGAGCTAATGCAATGATCACCCAATCAGTCAGATAATCATGAAATAATTTATACAAATCACATCAAAAAATCTCTTCAAATTTATGCTACAATAATAAGTATAGAACAGCAAAATCACAGAACAGAGGTTTCAGAATCAAGAATGTAAAAGAAAAAAGAGGACAAATTTTACCGTAGTGGCTTTGATAACAGCATCTCGTGCCAAGTAGAGAGTCATATGGCTGGTAAGATTGAAGCTTTCAGTCAAATAAACTCCGGGCGGAATATACAAAAGCGTCCCACCCCTTCTCTTCAAATGCCCAATTCGATAAATTGCTTCCCTGAATGCCTTGGTATTCAATGTCCGTCCATCTCCTACTCCCCCAAAGTCTGTTATAGAAATCTTATCATTCCGGTAAGTCATCGGAACAATTCCGGAGCATGTCACCGTCTCAGAAGCGGCTGCTGTGCAGTTTATTATTAGCAGCAGCAGCAACGCCGGCGCAAAGCAGGGGAAAATGACTGAAAATCTCTTGGCCATATTGGATATTTCGCCTATAACAATGGACAGAATAAAAAGGAAAGAAAACCCATCAGCATTCTCCAGAAAAGAATTTCCGGGCATAGAAGATATGGAAAACCAAAGGGATAACTACAAAAAGGACTTGAGAAGCTAAAATGACCAGAAAAAATTAAAAAAACGGATAGGATAGAGCGGTCCAAGCAAATAAATCCAAGAAATTCTTAGCAGGAAACTCCAAAAAAAAAACTTCAACTTTTTAACTACTCCGTAAAATAAGCAAAGATCCAAAGCTATTCCAAACAGAAAACTCCAAATTGGAAAATCTCTCTGCTTTAACGAGATACACGAAAGTGAAACTGAAGAAATTTGCAGGAACAAGAACAAATAGAAAGAACCCAATTCAGAAAACAAAAAAATACAAAGAAAAGAGTACCTGATAGTAGATCAAACAGAAGGAAGACAAGAAATACCCAAACTATAAAAGAAAATAAATTAGAGAAATGCTTCTCTGCAAGTTACTTGCCGTCGGAGCGTGTGAAATTATTTACTCAGGAGTATACAGTAGTCTGAACACACATGTATCGTGAAATTGGTCCAATAATACTTGTGTCATTCATGGGGCTTTCATGTTTTTTTTTCTTCATAAGGTAAAACAAAGGAAATAATAAATAATGTGCTAATAAATACATAACTAACGGATAGTTGAGGATTAGGTTTCCTTTCTTTCTTTTTCTTTTTCTTTTTTTTTTGGCTTTTTAAAGATTAGCATTTCTGTGGCCTCGATGTATGGGATTTTTTTTTTTGTTAGATTAGATAAAAGAGGAGGCAGGGAGCTTCCTTGGTTTAACTTCTGTATTCTTTTCTTTTCTTACCCTACTACTTAAAAACTTTATATTTATTTGACCTTTCCTTTTCTAAAGAAAGTAAAGGTGGGTTTAGTGTTTTTTTTTTTGTTTTTTTTTGTAAGTGAGAAAGGAGACCTATCTGGACAAATCCAAGTTTAGATTTGAGCAAAATCAATGGGGGAATAATGGAATCTACTGGGTTATGACATATCTTTTTCTGCCTTTGTGTTTTCTCTTTAAATAAAAAAAATCAGTATGTTTGTCCTATAAATTTTGGACCACATAATATCAACAAAAAAAAATAAACTCTTTCATAACATTGTAAATAAAAGCCAAGGATTTGGAGATCATCCCTCCTCCTTTCTATAATATAGGAACAAAATAATCCAGTTGAAGAAGAAGAAAGAGATGGGATGGCATGGGATTGGATGGGTTGGGTTGGGTTATTAAACAGGTCGGCTCATCAGATGATCCCCACGACGTGCTGGTTCTCTATCTTTCTCTATCTTGTATCCCGACACCACACCAGACTTATTTTGTTTTATATATAATACCCTTACCTTTCAAAGCTATAAATCCAAAAACTTCTCCTCTTCTTTTCTTTTCTTTCATCCATCAAACTTTGCTGCTTTCAACAGCATTCACAGCTTTACATAAAGCCCTCAGAAGAAAAAGGTAACACACAGAATAAATAAAGCTAATAATGGTCAGGCAATTAAATTCTCAGCTCGGCCACCACCATTCACTGAATCCTCTCACTTCCACTACTACCACTACCTGAACATGGAACCCATATTCTTTGGGCAAATCTGTGCTTCCCTCATTTCCACTGGAATCACAACTACTTGAGTGGAAACTGGAAAGATGCCCTCAGCATCCTATTTCAGGAAACACTTACGTGAGGGGCGGGGCCCATTCTCTTGAGTCTACTCTAGACAGAAACATTAGTATATTCCATTTTTAACCTTCAAAATGACAAAACTATTCTTCTCTAGTGCAATGCCAATTCTTGGATATTCATGTCAAAAAGAAGAGGGAAGAGGTGGTGGGGGCGGGGGGGGGGGAATGGCATTGCATCAACCTAATGCTGGATGGGAATTCCAGCAAAAATTTTACCAACTCAAAGGTCTAGCTATAATATCCCATAAAATGTAATGTACCAATTGAGCGACAAGATCAAACTAAAGTGAACTTGAGTATGAGAAAAAGACAAGATCAAACTAAAGTGAACTTGAGTATGAGAAAAAGAAGATACAAAAAGTAAACTAACAGCACAAACAAGATATTTCAGGTGAAAAAGAAAAAAGGAAACCATTAGACAGATAATGGCATCTTCCATTGTCAAATAAAGGACATTTTAAAATAATGATAATAATAATAGCACTTCAATGAAAAGAGCACTAAGAAAAGGCACAACAGCCAAGCACAATATCTAACTGGAATTACAATAATCCTCCAAGCATAGATATTTACAAGCCAAACTTGACACATTACATTCTACATGGCCACAAACAACATGCTTGATCTTCATTGAGAAACTGTGGTTTAAAACAGGTGACGGATTGAAATGAACTAAAAGCAAAGCATATACCACCTATAATCAGTAAAATAAAACATTGGCATATACTTGACGATTTTGAGGACTAGTAAAAATAGTAATTTGAAGCTCATTCTATTGAGAGACACCTTGTATTTTGAAGGACAGTCTTTGGGGATGCTCAAAAGCTGCAACCAAGGAATCCATTTCAGGTCTCAATCTCTGTCAATTGGTTCTGTTCTGTCTTGTAAAGCTAGACGCTCAGAGACATCAGCCAGTGACTTGAGGTTGCATTTGATCAGAGCCTCCACAAAATAGCATGTTTCATCTTTAGTATTGCCTTCTGGGACATCCACCACAAATGATTCAATAACCAACGTCCCTGGTCTTCCATCAATTACCTCTGGATGAACTGTGACAGTCGACATGTAGTTCTACAAAGCCAATTTTAGTTGTTGCAACAAAGCAGAAATCAGATGATTTATTTAAAAAATAACAACAGTAAGATACAAATATAAGGACTTCACAAATTTTTAGATAATGCCACTAAACACAAAGAAATTAGTTGTGCGTATGTTTTTTGAACTCTCCAACTATTATTGTTCTAATCCAGAAAATTCAGCAAATATGTCAAGTGCTCTTGTTAACAAGATTTCTGCGTACTTGATTACTGTATCCCATTAAATGGATTACACATAATAGACATTTGTTATCTTCAAAAAATATTAAGTACCTGACAGAAACAGCAAATTAAAGAAAAAGACAGATTCATCAAGGTTCCAACCAACCCAAAAAACAGAAAATATCAAGCAAGCAAAGGACGAGAATCTAGGAAATTTGATTCATATTCAGCAATGTGTGAAGTAAACATAGAAGTTATAACCAAAAAGGAATTTTAGAAATGAGATAAACTATAAGAGTGACAACAATCATTCACATATTTGCCAACAATTTATATGCTCACATACCTCCAAGTGAGGATAGAGCATCGTTTCAAAGGTCACCTAGCCAAATGTTTAGCCCATCAAACCACTCATTGAACACACACATGCCTGGGTCTAATGAGGAACTCAATTAAAGTAAGAGCTAATTTATAATAATCCTATCAAATTAACGATCCTGCCTATTAATCCACAAGGAGAACTGCATCTTGGACATTTATGAGCACTTACCCCTTATCCAAATAAAATATCTGGCATATAATTTTCCTATATCTGCACAGTCTTTCTAAGTACACATTTTTTTTGGAAGTCTTGCCTTTCACAGCCATGGTGCGATCCTGACTTTTAAAGGATTGAAGTTAGTCATGTGATGCATGACTCCAAAGAAGGTTAACAATGTGTGCTGCGCTGTACAAGATCTAAATAAATATACACAGGTATGCACATAACCTGTCAATGTCACTCAATTGCCAAGATTAAACAAACTGTCAATATTACATTAGCTATAAGAAATTCAAATTTTCCTTAAACAGCTAGGATTGTATGAGCTAAGAAGAGATACATGAAGGAGAAGAATTAACAGTTTCAGGTTTACTTTAGATACAAATGAATCCTACTAAAAAGAAAAGAAAAGCTACAAAGTCTTGTATGTCCTAATTCACAACTCAATTCACCAAAAAAGCATAAGACACTTGACAGATCATCATAAAACTCTACGAAATTGATCTATCAAGAAGCCAAGCAGTTAGGCAAAGAAACTTGAACCCGGGTATTTCAGGGATCAAAGCTAAATAACACTACAGTTTCTCTTCAAAGATCAAACAGAGTTCAATTGTTAAGAGCTAAAAAATTTTAAGCAAGTTCCCAATTCATCATCTCTCCAATAGTCAACGTGATATTGTCCAAATGATGATAGTACTTTGCAAGAAGAATAAAGTAGAGCAGTTTCATACCTTCAGCCTGTGATCTCCACCTACAATGCGCATACTAAAAATCCGCTCCTCATCATCTAGAAGTTCCAATCTCTCCTGGCTTGTGGTGGCGGGAAGTCCTGATTTAACATTAACTTCTCTGACACTTCCAATCTCAAGATCACCTTGCACAACACATCTGCTTACAAAAGGCTTGTACCTTTGTGGTTGGTCAAACCTCCGGACTAGAGACCAGACCTACAATTTTTACATTACGAAGAGGAAAAAAGAATTAGCTATTCTCCAGCCATTAAAAAACCACCAAATACCTGATTTTATATCCCTCCTTTTCGTTTATTCGGTTGGAGTGAAAGAACAGTAAGGGATTAAAATAACACAGTGAAGAACTTAAAAATGGTTCAGTTACCAAAATGAAGAACAGAGACGTCCATATATAAAACTAACTAAAAGTGACCACAATTAACAAATTAAAAGACCTAGAAGGACTAATTACTGCACCAATTCTTACTATCTCTTCACATTAAAAAAAAAAGACCCAAAGAGAAAAGGATTATATCCAAAAGAATTGCATTCCAGTTAATTGGGCAATTCACTAACAAAAAGAACTCAATAAGGAATCTCGAAAATCAAACAAACCACCCAGCTAAAATCCACCACAACTATCTCCCCAAAGGAACAAAAAAAAATTCAGATCCAAAGGACAAACGTCCTTGAAGAACTTATGAAGTAAAAAAAAAAAAAATTTAAAAATAAACACACACACAGAAACTGAAAATACCAGATGAACAGGAGCTTTGATGTGCTTAACGAGAGAAGAAGAACACTGATTCTCTTTGACATCATGCTTGTGATGCCTTCTGATGTACTCATCTTCCATACTAGACCGCTTTTCGGCGTCCATTATGCTGACCATAACCAAACAAACTGAAAACAAACAAAATCAATCTCTACCAATGGAAACAAGGTTCGGATTAAACTCTGTTTTTTTTTTCCTTTTTTGTCAAAATCAAACTTTGGGAAGCCAAAGAAGGAAAATAAAAAAGAGAAAGAGATAGAAAGGAAAGTGGAAAGAGAGAAGCGAGAAGCGAGAAGAGAGAGGAGAGAGACTGTGTTGTATATAAAAAATGGGGGAATAGTCAGAATTTCAGAAAGGTCCAAAATACACCGCCATAGAAAACCTCCAGTGGATTACTTTAATGGTCTTAAATGTTAGTAAGAAAAGCTTTTTCTATATATATATATATATATATTTTCTCTCTCTCTCATCCACATCTCTTAAACCAAAAACCATTTTTCTGTGATTAAAAAATTATAAGAATAGAATAAGTAGTGGATTGGCTGCTTTTCTATTGGTTCCTTTGCAGACATACCTTTTTTTTTTCCTCTTTGAAGGACCTTTATCTGTTTTATTTAATTTTTTCCCCCTTCATCTCCCCCCAATTCTTTTTAAGGACAATTATATCCTTTCCTCATTCAAAACTCTTAATTTATTATTATATTATCATCTAAAATTTTACAATCAAAATTAATAATATTATTGAATTATTTATAATATATTATTGGACATGAAATTTTTACTTAATTATATATTTTTCATAATATTAACTAAAATAATATTAATTTTATTTATAATCCAAATATAATAAAAAAATATATGAATGTTTAAATTAAAATAATAAAAATAATATGCGAAAAATGACAAGGGAAAACAAGAAGTCGGTTCTGGGCTTTTGTCTAGAAAGATCTCCGTATAATCTAACTCGGCCCATATGCAAAGATCCAAACATAATATCTGATCTTCCCGCCAAAGAGCCCTCTAAACATTGGTTACCCGTCTCTTTTCCCGCCATTTCTCCGCTCCCGCTTCTCCTGCAGCCGCCGAGTAGGTACTCAGTTTCGGCGAATCGTGCGTTCTGCTTTTGTGTAGTGGGGGTTGTTGGGAAGACATTTCTGTAGACTAGAAGATGACTCGGGAAGAAGTCGGGAATGGAAGAGAGGAAATGTTAATCGATGGATCGGAAGTGGAGAAGGAAAAGCAGAAGAACTCAGTTCCGGATACATTCAACCCGGATTACCTCAATGTTTATTACGGTAATCTTACCTATAGTAATGTTAATTTGAAGAAATAAACCGTGTTGGTTGGTTTACTGTTGAGATTTATATTGTATTTTATCATGTCAAAGTGGGATTTGAAGAAAATTACTTAATCATGCTCATGAAGATGTCAATTTTTTTTTAATTTTTTAAATGTTATCATCAAACTATCAATTTTCTCTTCTTTTAAGGATCATAATTGTGGCTGGTTACTTCTAAATGGCAGGAAAACTATTTCCACACGCGGATATGTTCAAATGGATGTCATATGGAAACGGTAGTTTAGACTCCGATATAGAAATTCTTTGAAATTTGAATTCTCTTGATTTTGAGTTGATTCACTCAGTTTGGATGATCTACAGATGGAAAGCATCCTGGATGTGATCATTCATATTTTGGGCGCAGAGAATTCTCTTTTACTTTGGACAATGACATATACCTAAGATTTCAGTCTTTTAACACAGCATTTGAACTGGAAAATTCTATTAGAGAGAAATGTCCCTTCAAAATCGATATTGGCCCTGTTTACAGTGTTGATGTAAGATTTTCCTCTTGATTACATATTTCCCCCCTGCCTCTTGAGTAGCCATTGTCATTTCCAGGCAATCTGATGCTTATCTGTTGCATCACAAAGTTATTTAATTTAATTTTATTTAATTTTATTTTTTGGTGGATGCAGCCTGCAAAAAGGCATGCATATGCACAAGCCGGTGATAGTGTATTCATGCCAGTTGAGAGAGAACTTATTTTTGATATAGTGAGTTGCTCAGTTCTGAACATTTCAAAATTGAAGTTCAAAGCCATTTGAGCATTCTTTGACATTTTCTGGTTTCATAACAGGACATCTCAGACTATGATGATGTTAGATATTGCTGCTCAGGGGCTGATGTTTGCTTGGATTGCTGGCCACTGATGACAATCGCTATTAAAGTGATCGATACTGCCCTTAGAGGTATTCAATATGCATGGATGGAGGTCTAGGAGAGTCCTCTTGGCTCAATAGATTTTGTTCCATGACAATTTACAGAGAATGACAATCCAGAAAATTTTATGGGCTGGAGTTTCTATTAATATCATTTGCGTACTTGCCAACTTTTGAAATTTGGATTGGCACAGAAGTGAATAAAATGGCTTGAAATAGATTTTTGGGCATTAAATATAACAATAAGGAGAGATGCTTATACTTGAGAACTTTATTTTGCAGATGACTTTGGATTTAATCATATTCTATGGGTATACAGTGGTAGACGTGGTGTCCATTGTTGGGTATGCGACGGAAAAGCAAGACGGTACTCTTAACAGTAAACAATTTGTATATGAATATACTTTAAAATTTGATGTTCACTGATGAACTCCTTTTTCTTCTGCTGCTGCTAATTAGGCTGAACAATGAGCAAAGGGCAGCCATTGCAGATTACTTTCATGTCTACAAGGTAAGGTAAATACTGATACTGGTTTCATATCTTTATGCTCTAACTCTAACAAGGTGTACCTATTTTGCCTCAGGGTAGCGAGAACAGTCAAAAAAAGGTTTCTCTAGTTGGCCCTGCACTCCATCCATTCCTGGTGTAAGTATTTATTTCATATTTTTAGTCATTAATGTCGTAGTTTACTTCAGATTTTTCAGTTAACTATGAGTTAAAGACTACAACCATCATTTTTTATGACAATCTGGTCACGTTTCCATTCTATTAATGCAGGAGATCATACACAGAAGTTTTGGAGAAGTTCTTCGAGGAAAAATTAGTTTCAAGTCAAAATCTTTTCTCAGACGAAAATAAATACGAGAAGATATTGGAAATGATTCCTGAAGAATGTATGTAAAAATTTGGGAGTTTACATGTACTTCTTATTTTCTATTTGAAATGTGATTGTGGTATTGTAGTATTGTAATGCTTTTATGTGAGTCCTGAAATTTTTGGTGAATATCTTGGACTTTTGCAGCTGTTACTTCAGAACTTCGTGGGAAATGGGCAAGTAACAGGCGTTCAAAAGATGTTAACGTTTCCCGCTGGGAACAACTAAAGGATCTGCTTCAATCTGGAAAACATAAGGTACACCCTGTGACATCCTCTTATTAGGAGAACATGGTCTTTATAGTTGAATCAGCAGGAAATTTTACTGCAAACAGAAAATTGATGAAACTGGCTGTTGCAAGTTATGAAGTTGTCTTTCCAGCTTCATTCTAAATAAAAATCATGTTTATTACTATTATTATTTTGAGAATATGTGAAATTTATGTAGTCTTCCAGATTGCAGCCATTAGGATTCATGGTTTTCAAGGACTTTTACTTGAACTTGAACTGATGAAATTGTATTACCACAGGGACAGGGGCTTCGTCGTTGTGTCGAGGAGATAGTATTCTCTTATACCTATCCAAGGCTTGATATGGAGGTCTGTGCTATGCTTCTGCCACTTCTCTATATATTCTAGTGGCTTGTTTATTTGTTTCTTCGACAGTCTTAAAATCAATCACTTGCTAAAAATGTTTATATTCTATGTATCAGGTCTCAAGACACATGAACCATTTGCTGAAAGCACCATTTTGTATACATCCCAAAACAGGTTTCAATCTCGAATTTTGCGGACTAGCAGTAACTCTTCAAATTTTAACTTGAATGCACCCAAAATTTATTACACACGAGTTTGGATTTTGGTTTAACTTCTGCAGGCCGTGTTTGTGTTCCTATTGACCCGAATCACTGTGAGGAATTTGACCCAACTGCCGTACCTACCCTTTCAGAGGTAAATGCTAACACTAAAAAACATTCATTGGAGGATCAGCAGTGCTAACTTCGGTCAAATTTTTGGCGTTCGTGCAAAGAATATAGGGAATGGAAGCGATAATTCAGACTCTGTTACTAAGTCTCATTTTTTTGTGTAAACATGCCTATCATATGCCTATTCATGCTGCAATAATCTGGAAGTTACCATGAATTATGTTTTCACTAAGAAAATTTGTGAAGTTTTTGTTGTTTAGTTCCAAGATTTTATTTAATACTGATTATCATATCCAATTCTGCAGCTCCTTGATGAACTTAATATGGAAGGTTCAAGAATGGAAGTGGACAATGGTATGTATAGGGAAATGGAACTTGACCTGAAAGTTTATCACGTATTGAAAGAAAATGTCTTATTGCAAAACCTCCTGTTATAGTCATAATATTCCTTGACAAAACTGCAACCATTCGTGGATTATCTAATGATTTGTAATTGTTGTGTAACTTTGATAGAGATCAGTTTTTTTCTTTTTTTTCTTCTTATCAGCACTACTTAACATAATTGCTTTATGATTTTTACATTAGCAGAATGGGATAAAACCTCACTTGGAGAATCAATCAGATTTTTTCGATCGTCTTTCTTACAACCTCTGTTAAAATCATGCAAGGTATTTATTTCTTGACCTACTTTATATTTTATTGTATTCTTCCATTTCTTTAAATAAGATTGATTTGAGTTAGATCACATCTTAACCTTTTGCCATCCCCATTCACTTGCCAAAAAGTTCAGCTAAAGATTTTGCTCTTTTCATGCCCACAAAAAAAGGAAGAAAAAAAAAACCCCTTAATTTCACTAAAAAAGAAAAACCCAATGAGAACATTTCCAGATGAGTAAAATATGAAAGACTGAAAACTTAGATCTTCTCAATCTATTCAATTCCCTCAATGGAAGTTTTCCTCTTTGGCCAAGAAAAGAGTTTTGGGAAATAACTGACAATTTATTAACTTTGCAGGAGGAGATAGAGACTACCCACAGTGCCAAGATTCAGCAGTCTAAGAACTCATTGAGTTGGTAGTACACATCTTCATGTTTCATGGAGATATTGTATAATATATATATATATATATATAAAGTTGTCAATGCTCACTTTCTATTTATATATATTATATATATATCCATATGGAATCGGACAAATTTTTCCTAAGCAATTTGAAATCTATTAGCTGCTGAATATCTGACTCTCTCAGTCTTGAATGGTAAATCAAGGAAAAACAAAAAGGAAAACAAAATTGAGAAAATATTAAGAACACAGCAGCTGGAGTTACAATTTTAACCATGATTAGATATCTCATCATCAAAATTAACCATTTACACTAACTACTACTACTACAAGGCAAGCAAAAAAGATTGGATTTTTTAATTTTCTTGAATTACTAAAAAACAAAAAAAAAACAACTGCATAAACTAGGAGAAGAAGGAGAGAGAAAGTTCCCTCTAATATTCAACTAATTAGCCAACACTTCCCAAATTAACTCTGGATCAAAAGAAGGCATACGAGCCAAGGAACAATCCTCAAACTCCAACTCCGCCATACTAGCCACCGAGTATTCATCGGAAAAAGAGTTCGGTGAATTCTCCGGTCTCCACAGTCCATCCTCTGAAACACTCGGTGTCGGCGAAACCATATCAGACGGCGGTGACAAGGAGGATTCCGACGAATCATCAACCTTCTCAGCCTCTGTTTTTTCTCCATCTCGCATTTTAGAATCATCATCAGTCCTTTTCTTCTTCTTCTGAACATTTTTCTCTCTTTTTACCTTTTGACAAATTGCTTGAATTTTAGCATCCACCGCATTCTTCAGAGCGGTCAATCGAGCGCCGTCCCCGAATCCCAGCTTGCTTGGATCCCGGAGATTAGGGAAATTCAGGCGAGCGTATTCTCCCCGGAGTTTATAGGCTGCTCTATCGTACGCATAAGCAGCAGCTTCAGCAGTATCGTAAGTTCCAAGCCAAACTCTCATTCTGTTCTGAGGAAGTCTTATTTCTGCAACCCATTTTCCCCAATGTCTCTGTCTCACTCCTGTACAGCTTTTTTCTACATGGATTTAAAAAACTCTGAGAATTATTACAATTATTATTATAAACAGAGCCTTGAAGAGGGTAGGAATTGGACGACATGGAAGTTCTTGAAACTGCAGGATGGGTTGATCTCGCGCCGGCGGGTACTCTGTTTCTTCACTGAACTTCTGTAGCAAATCTCTTTGTCTGAGATAAACAGAGGAGCCTAATGGCTCATAAACGGATTCCTCCCCCGCCGTTAAGTGGTTGATGTTGGGTTGTTGGCAGTAAGAAAAGATGGAATCTAAGGTGTTGGAACAACCGCCGTTTAAAATAAGATGAGATAAAGAAGATGAAATACTAGCACAACCACCTTCAATTCCCATTACCGGAACACTGTTTTCTAAAAAACTTGCCATTTTTCACACAAAAGAGCAAAGAAAAATGGGAAAATTGGAAAAAAAAATACAGGAAGATGTAAAAGGGTACTTCCAAAAAATCTGTCCCTTTTACCCCAGAATTCAAGAACTTGCAGCAAAGAGAATCAATGAAGAAGAAAAAAAAAGTTCTTCCTCTTTTCTTTTTAATTCTAAAGAAAAAAAAAAGTGTAATTCTGATGAAAGATCCAAAGAAAATATCAGGATCTGTTTGAAAGTTTCAAGTTTCAATAAGAAATGTATGAGAGAGCAGATAGGTAAAGAAGATACGAATCTGAAAATTGGGGACTCCTGTCTGTGTTTTGGTCTCACCGTTAGAGTATTTATAGCTGTCCACAGATTTTTATTTATTTATTATTTTTCTTTTTCCTTGGAGGAAAGCTTTCTTTTTGTGTGTATAATCAAAAGTTTCACATTTATCATTAATTTTGACTCCCCATGTACTGTAAAAACTACTGTGTCACCTTCTTTCCAACAATCATCTATTATATTAATTTAATAATATATATATATATATATATATTAATATTAAATAAAATACGTAACATATTTTAAATTTATAAAATTATTTGAAATAAATTAAAATTAATAAGATATTATTAGAGGAGGAGACACGTGTGGACCCAAAAAGGCCGGTCTTGTCCATATTATAAAAGAGTACACCTTTATGAATTTATTGCTACTTTCTTGGAGTCAGCTTATTCTTAGGCTTTTTTAAAAAAAAAAAAAATTCAATTACTTAATTTAATTTTCTTTTTTAAACTTTTTTTTTTTGGCATTCCGATCTTATCGCTCAAAATGTTAAATATACGGAACCTTGTGTTTATCCTTTTTTTTTTTTTTAAGTAAATAAATATTTATAATTACGTAATTAATAATAGAATAAAACACTTTAAAATAGAACAAATAAATTATAATTATTTTCTTAGTTAGTTCCATCACATCATTAGAAGGAAAAAAAACTTTATTATAACTTAATAACATTTATTATTAATAACTGATGCAACCCTAACTCAAGAAGTTGAAGCCTTATTTTGGACTGTTTGTTTTATGCCCAACATTTTAAAAGAGAGAGTCTTGTTTGGAAATATGTTTAAATTCTATTTTTAGGGCTTTTAAATTCTATTTTTAGTGGGGTTTACTAAAAGACTCAGCCCAACATATCTATTGTAGAATTAAGTCATCTTCTCCTCTATAAATAGAATAAGATGGGGCTGTTTTGAAGGGAGAAAAAAAAATTAAATTTGTGAGTTTTTTTAACAAATCAGATTCAGGTTTGTTTTACCTTAAGGATTGATTCAACTTATCAAGTAAGTAAACTTGTGGCGTTAATTCAATTCTCTTTCTCTTTGATTTCTCTTTGTTACCATTTCCTTGCTGATTTGGGGGTGAAGGGATTCGGGGAGTTTACCAAGGGTTGGTTGAGTTTAGATCAGGGATAATTTTTTATGCAGATGTGATTCTTGCTCCGTTCTTGAATTGTTGCTGTATCAATAACTCATAATTATAGAAAAAAAATTAAAAAAAATATAACATAATTATTATAAGATAATAAAAATTTAATATTTATTATAAGCATTTAAATAAAAATTAATTTATTATTTAAAAAATAGTGGTCACTCATCAACAACTAGGTGGTTGATAAGTGGCCAGAGACCAATTCTTCATCTTCATTGGAGAGATATATATATATATATATATAGTGAGAGAAAGTTGTAATTTAAAAAAAGAAAAAAAGAAGAAAAGAAATGGGAAGGGGACCCTGTAACAATTAACTGCAAAATTAAGCATTAAATACGTAAAGGTAGCCTTTAAGAGATGCAAAAAAAGAAGATGAAGAAAATTGCAGATGTCCTTATTACAAGACAAGCCTCGTGATGGACCCCTTCTTTCTCCTTTTTTTCGATCTCATCTTCATTATCAAAACCCTAACATGCATATACATATATATATATATTTACATAAAAACCCCTTTTTTCATATCTGCAATGCATGTGATCTAAAACCTACCCCTCCCTCCCAAATTCAATTCTAAATATTTCGATTTTCGTATGAATGAGTTAATAAAGAGTTATTGTGATTTAAAATTTTAAATTAGAGTTTATTTATAGTAATAAAAAAAATTTATGTACACATAACTCAAAAAACTTTATTAATGTAAGATATTTTGTGTATATATATATATATAATATACGATATGAGATGTATTGGAAGATTTGATTTGAGATATAGATATGATTAAAGACTTTCCTTTCTAATATCCCCTTTCTATTTCTTTAATTATTAAATCAATAGTGTTTTTTCTAAATCTATAAATATATATTATTATTATATATTAAAATACACCATCATGTGATAAAATGCCAATCAAATTATAATACCATGTTTAGAAATGATTATTAGTATAATAATAAAGAGTAAAGTAAAACCCTTCTTTTTCTTTTCTATTTTTGGCAAAATATCCTTCTCACATATATATATATATATATATATTACTTTTCAAAACAAACTTTTCCATCATTCCTTTCATTTATTATAATATATATGTAACCCTTTTAATTCTTTTTCCCTTGTTTGGAATGTTTTTCAAGAATCCCTTTTTCTCAACTTTTTCATGAAATGGAGTGACATTGGAAATATACATACATACATATATATATATATATATATATATATATGATTCTTGAATTTTCCATACCTCAAAAGAGGTTTCCCTTCTTCCAACTTGCATATATATATATATATATATATGATTCTTGAATTTTCCATACCTCAAAAGAGGTTTCCCTTCTTCCAACTTGCATATATATATATATAATTATTGTGAGACTAAAAATCAACAACTCAAATGGATGCCAAAAGTTGAATAGAAGAAGAGTATAGTTAACATTATTTTCCTCCCTTGGGTTGAGTTTATAGACACAAAATAAGCTTCTTCATAACTAATAAATTAGCACAAGGTGTGATTCAACCAAAATATAGTGGTCTTTATGTGCAAAACCACCAACATAGTGTGTGTACATAGTCAAAATCTTTGATTGAGAGCAAACTACATGGGAAGACATGATATCATATGCAAACATATATTATACCCACACACACACACATACACACACATACACACGTGTATATATATATATATATATAAAGCTTCTAGTTAAACGAAATAATAATATTTAATTTTAACCATAAATTTACATAAATTAAATGTTATTAGATCTCTAATGATAATTATTTTACTTATAATACATAATTATCAAAAAAAAATTAGAGAAAAATTGTGTCTAAAACTCATTTGCTTTAAGTGTGGATTATGATTGAATGAATAATTTGATCCCTTTTCATTTTGACACTTTGACCTTTCCAATAAGCAATTATGGAAGGGTAAAAATGTAATTTCACTTTGTGTCGAGAAACGTCTTTCTCCTAAAGATGGAGAAATGGGTGTCTTACTACATTTCCAACAAATTCCGATGGTCCAAATTTACAGTTGTTTAAGTTTGACCTTCCAAAAAGTTGTATTTTGGCAGTATCTGAAAAATTAGACTTGGTCCAAATTAACGCTACGAAGTGATTGGTTGGTGTGTGGTGGGGTCCGACGCCGACGAAGTTTTAGTGGGTCCCACCTATCTTCTTTTTTCCCAAGGAACCCGACACGTCATCTTCTTATCTGATCGGCTATTTATTACTTCTGTTGCCACGTGTCCTCGCGTTCGATTATCCTCAGATAGGAAAAAGTGGATTAGCTAGTTCTCGTGATTTCTTTTTCGGGGAGATAGTTGTTAAAATACGACGTCGTGTTACACTTTTCCCCTTCCGACGCGGATTCTTATGTCACCGTGATATCATAATCAATCTATTATTATTTTTATTGCAAAATATATATATGTAACATTATATATTTATTTTAATTTTTTATGTAAAATGAGATATCATAAAATACAAAATATATATTTTAAGAAACTTTCTAAATTTGTTGAAGAGACGTGGCTAAGAATAACTTAATTAATAAATAATTAGTAGCTAGATAAATTAAATAAACGAAAGTTGCATGCATGCTTGCTGAAAATCAAGTTTAATCTCCAATGGAGAAATTCCACGTGCATGCCTCTTTGAAGTTAATTTTGCAATCATATATATATATACATATATATATTGTAGTTATATGTAGAATTCGTGATTGATGGCCACGAGTTCATCGTGGTTGTTCAATAAGAAGACTATATACATACATATATATATAATATAAACAGAAAACCCTAAAATAATAGAGTTGAGATGAAAATTTGTTTATGCATTATATATATTATATATATATATATATATATATATATGTGGTTGTGTGTGTGTGTGAACATATATATCTACCGGTCCCCCCTTATCATATCTCATATTTTGAATTTATAGCCCTAATTTTTTCGATAATATATAAAAAGAAATTCTGGTCCTACTGTGTCTTGGCACTGTCTCAAGCTTCTTTTTTCGCCGTTTTCCACCGGTTTTATACACACGTATATATATGTATATATATATATATATATGTATATGTATGTATGTACGTATGTATAACTTAACATTCTTTACTGAAGAAAAAAGGTTTTCGAGTTTATAACATTTGCATTCATAATTATAAATTTAAAATAGTAATATATAAAAATTAAAAATGAATAAAATTTTATATATTTTAGGTTAAAAAAGGATGAAATATGCAACAAATAAAAAAGAATAATAAGAGAATGTTTTTTTTTTCTTTCCCCAGTTTTCAACTTTAAAAAAATTCTTCTCCATTGACATGCATTTGACTAGTTTTTCACAAACTTTCTTCAAGAAGATTTGAAAAATCTTCCATGCATGGAAAACTAATTATAAAAAAATCTTCATTCAATTTCCCTTTGAAAAATGATCCTTAAAATTCTCTAAATTGAATTATTTTATAGCTTTAAAAAGTCATAAAATAATTTTTTTAAAAAATAAAATTACTGTTAATTTAGTTTGAAGGCATGTTAAACATGTTTCTTTTAAAAAAACAAAAAGGAAAAAGGATCATATTGAACAAAATAAATTCCAAAAAATAAAATTAAAATAAAATTTTGAAAGTGGGAAAAAAACTCTTTCAAGATCTAAGTGTAAAAAGGGATAGAAAAATCAACGCAACTTTTTAAGGTCGGTTCCAGCCTCACAGCAAAGATATTGGACATATTTAGTCTGAAGAATTTTTGAAACCATTTTTGTCTGAAGATGGTGGTCACTTGCATATTTCCACTTCGCTGAGTTGTCTTAATCCGTATTAGAATAATTCTAAAAAGGTATTATTTGGAAAGTCGGTTTGACAAAAATAAATGCTCTTTTATGACTTTTTGTTATTATTATTATTGAAATAGGAATTCATAATTTCAAATTATTTAGTCACAATCTAACTGTAGTAAACCCTAGGTTTTAGGGTTGGTTGACTTCTTTGTTCTAAGACTGATTCAACCTCCAACCACGAGATTATTGTAACTTTTGACATTTAATTTTATTCCATTTTTAATTGTCTATTAATTTATGAGTAATTAAATTGTTAATAATATATAATTTGATTAATAAGGGCCCAAAAGTATAGAATTAATTTGGATCTAACCCCATAAATTAAGCCTGTTGAACAGATAGATTGGAATTTCTGGCCCACATTTATATGGACCATATACCAATATGGTCCCAAAAGTATACAATTGATTTGGATCCAAGCCCATAAATTAAGCCTTTTGAACGGATATTTTAGAATTGTGGGCCCAAAGTATTAGTATTTGTGTCCAAAGTTATAAACAATTAATTTGGGCTTAATTATGGGCTTGGCTCCAAATCAATTGTAAACTTTTGGGCACTATATGGTTATATGGTCTTAGCAAGATGGGCCTGAAATTCCAATATTTCCGTTCAAAAGGCTTAATGTATGGGCCTAGATCCAAATCAATTGTATACTTTTGGGCCCAATATTGGTATGTGGTCCTTCTAAAGATGGGCCAGAAATTCCAATTATCAGTTCAAAATGCTTAATTTATGGTCCTGGATCCAAATCGATGTATACTTTTTGGGGCCTTATTAATTTTTGTATAAGGTTGAGCCTAAAATTCCAATCTATCCGTTCAAAAGACTTAATTTTATGGGCTTGGATCCAAAACAATTGTATATTTTTGGGCCCTTAATAATTTTGGTATAGGATCCTTATTAAGATGGGCCAGAATTGTAGTGAAAAGATTTCTCTTTATGAGCTTGGATCCAAATCAATTATTTGTAATGTTGGGCCGTAATGTTTTGGTGTATTATTTAGTCCTTTCTATCCATTAAAAGGGCTTCTCCAATGGGCTTAAGTCCAAAATTTTAAAATTGGGCCGTCCATTTAGATGTGACGACTTTTAAGTCAACTGAAAACTCGTCGTCCGACATCCGACTTTGCTTCAAACTCCCAGCGACCTCCCTTCCCCTCACTTTCCGACTGAAGCACCACCAGCTCACGACTGATATCCGCCGGAGATTTGAGCTTCTTCTTCATCAACCATTCTCAGATCAGATAGAAAGAAATATGTAGACGTAATTATGTCAGCTCATTAATAACCATTTCTTTTTCCTTTTTGTTTTTTATTTAGTCAAGAGGTCCTTCAAGGAATCTGGATTGAAATCCCTGGTACGAGTACTTCATGCTTAGTACTTATAGAAGCATTGCTATTTCTCTTGTTATTATATATTGGATCGTACAAAGTATTTGTTCCATCCTTTACTTTGTTTATGCCATCAGCTCCAGAATTTCTTAAAGAGATATTATTTTAATTATTCGCTTTTGCAAAATATTTGTCTGTTTATAATATTATGATTGTATTTTACTAGCATATTTAGTGAAGATTCGTTATTTTCATGTAGAGGAATCGAGGTCTAAGATGGAGAAATGTTGTACTCTTTTGGTAACTCTTCTTCTTGTCTTGATTCTCGTCAATTCTGCTGATGTAGAGGTAATATTGCTGTTAAGGATTGATTTTCAACTGATTTTGTTCGAGTAGTGTAGAATTTTTATAGGAATTGATTTTTATTTTTTTTGTGAATATATTAGGTCAGAGGAACTTCAAACAATAATGGTGATACTAAAAATGTGGAAACGTTGAACAAAAATAATGGTGGAAATGGAAATGACAAAGTAGCAGATACAGAAGCTAAAGGGAAAAATCAAGCGGGTGGTGGATCAAAAGAGGAAAGTGGGGTTAGTACTAATGAGCTGCAAAAGAATGATGCTAGTAGAGATTTGGGGGCAAAAGTTGGCGGAGAGAATAAAAAGAAAGAAGATGGTTCTGCTTCTAATGGAGTTGGTGATAAGAATGGCAAGATAGGAGAGAGTTCGGATTCAGAGTCTACTAGGGGGACTGTGAAACCAGTCAGGAAGGATGGTTCACGGGGCGAAGAATGTGATTTGTCATCTAATAGTTGCACAATCAAGGAGAATGCATTGGTTGCCTGTTTGAGAGTTCCTGGAAACGGTATGAGTTTTTCCACTATCTAACATTATCACATTTGGGTTGTAGCTCTTTGGTTCTATGGTAGTATCCTTACACTTCAGTATTTTGTGGTTTCCATATTATAGGATTGTATTTCTCAATTTCTTGTTGGTCATGCTAAATTCAAAAATCTCTGGCACACACTGCTTTCTCCTTGGTGATTTTGAACCGTCTTTGAATTGAAATTGCTTAGTAACATGGTTTCTGATAGAAAGGAAGGAAAATGCTACATGGAAAGTAAACTAATGAACAAGAATTAAAGACTGAAATTACAGATTCTTCTAAGTTACATGCTTCTGTTTTGGATGTGAGTAATCTTTTAACAGGTGAGCTTTCTCATTTCTACCTTAAGATTGAATTTGATTTTATGTTGTTCAAATTTCTTCTTCTTGAACTAGAATCACCAGATCTTTCGCTTCTGATTCAAAACAAAGCAAAAGAAACTGTTACAGTATCTATTTCTGCGCCATCATTTGTTCATCTGGAGAAAAAGCAAATTCAACTGCTGGAGAAAGAGAGTAACAAGGTAGAGTATGCAAAACATGTGACTATTATGAAATAATTGTGGACCTGAATTACTTACCCAAAAAAATAATTGTGGACCTGAATTTCTTCTTAAACTGTTCCTATATCATTTTATGTCAACTTCAAAGAAAGTCTGTTTGGAAAATAATGACTTTCAATCATCAGGGGGTTCTTGCATCTTTCTGTAGGAGCCAAGAATTTGACCGTGGTTTCTTCTTTCAGACTAATATACTTTTAAAATCTTTACTGACACAGGTGAAAGTTTCTATTGGAAAAGGGGGAGCTGATAGTACCATCATCTTAAGAGCAGGTAGTGGTAACTGCACTCTTGATTTCAAGGATCTGATTTTGCAGGATTCCTCAAAAGATACAGTTCCTTACTCCCAGTTTGCATACACCAGCTTCCTTAAAAGTGCATCCTCCATTTGGGTCGTCCTTTTTGCTGCCTTCCTGATGACAGGATGCATCGTGGTGTTCATTAGTTTCCGGCTTAAGCATTTTGCAAGAAATAGCTCAAGATATGAAAAGCTAGACATGGAGCTACCAGTTTCAATTAATGCAAAAAGAGAAACAGACTTAAATGATGGCTGGGATAATAGCTGGGATGATGACTGGGATGACGAGGAGGCTCCCAAGACACCCTCCTTGCCAGTAACTCCCAGCCCTCCATCCAAAGGCATCGCTTCAAGGAGAATGAACAAGGAGTGGAAGGATTAAATACAGATAAGTTAATTCAAGTTATTATACTCACAATTTTACATTTTTAACACAAGTCAGATTATTGAATGTGAGAAAAATATGAAAAGGAGGGGTGGAGGGTAGGTGTAGGAGACTTTGTACCACTCTTGTCCTTTTTGTAGGGGCCATTTTTGTTGTGCACCTTAATTGTTCTAGCTTCTCCATAGTTTATATAACAGTATCTATAGCTTGAAAAATGTGCTAGTCTGTTTTCAATTCTGAAGGATGATGACGACCTCTTGTATTAGTAAATATGTCGTTTTTCTTTCAAATATCTAGGTTATGTTTGTTGTGGCAATGCAGTTGTTTGCTCCTTTTACTAAACATTTCTTTCTGAATATGAGTGTTTGAACCCTTCCCCCTGCTCGATTACTCAAATGGAAATTCATCTATTGTTAAAGAAAAATATTGGGTACAATCATCAGGGAATGCTAACCTTCTTAGCACATGTTTAGGGTAGAGGTTTTTTGAGATTCTCAATTAATGACAGATTCATGTGGTAACTGATGCTTCTTATACACAATGTTGAAACTTTTGAAAGTTTTGGAACATATCAGATTTAGATGAGGAATACTACTGCAGATTCATATCATTATCAAGACTGGAAAAGAATAAATTGGTTGTTTGTTAAAGAAGTCATACAAATTTGGTTTAAAACTTTTTATCTTTTGTTTTGCAACCTTCAAATCATCTTACTAATTACTTTATTGATTGCTTCATCTTTCTCCCTTCTTCACATGCCTTGTTTAATTTCTTTACATTCTAAGTACTTTCTTTTGGAGCAATTGGCTTCACCAAACATACCATTATTTTTTTCTTACAGCTACTGTTGCACATGGAAATCTTTCTTTTTTCCAAACTCAATTGTAATATATGTATAGTAAATATTCTTCTCATTTCTGTGCTTATGTTACAGAAAGCTTTATTTTGTACCTCATGGCTTAATAAATGCCTAGATTGTAAAGCATCTTTAACAAAGCTCGACCTCAAAACTGAAAGAAGTCTAGTTTAATTTGATTTAAAAAAAAGGGCTTTTCTATATACAAGATTTAGAAAATTCAAAAAGCGAAGGAAAGAATCGTGTAGGGATGAAAAGAAAATGAAGAAGAAGTCGGCTACTGACTATTATTATGAATGCAGTCAAAGAGGATGGAACACCGCCGATTGCACTGTGTCTGTTCCTCCCTCACATGGATAGTTCGGGACACGTGTATAGGCATGGAGACTTGTAACCTCAACAACAGCCATGTACTTACACGTTTGAACTTTTCCTTCATTGTATCAGAACCATGTTCTGTCTTTTCCATTTCCCTTTTTTTTTTTAACACATTTTTTTTTTTTTTGATAACCATTTGTTGTTCCCAACTTTTCTCGATGAAACTAATGCAAACTCGATCTCACTACATTTACTAAAAAAGTGACAATTTTGCTTAAAACTTTTTAAGTAAAAGCTACTTCAGGAAGATACGAACTCGATCTGCTTCACAGAGTTTGACTACTCTTGCTTCACAAAGTTTGACTACTCTTACTAGATAGTGAGAATCTGGTTCAAAACTTTTTAAGAGTTTGACTACTCTTGCTTCACAAAGTTTGACTACTCTTACTAGATAGTGAAAATCTGGTTCAAAACTTTTTAAGCTAAAGCTATTTGTTTTAAGAAGATTCAAATTATCAATCATCTGTCCTTGAAAAAATATTAAAGAGTTCACTCACCAGCTCTCCAAACTACGGAATTTCTCTTATAAAAACTTATGATAAAAATGAATATGTACTCTTAGAATCTTTTATTCTTCTTCATGGTCTCTACTTTTAACTTTTCCCTACAAAATTTTCTCAAAGCAGAACCAACACTCAAGAAAAATGGTAAATTTGTAATTAGTTTAAATTTTTAGCTCAAATTTTAAACAATAGAGATTCTTATCAACTCATTCGTTCTAAAATTAATTTTTTTAAAAAATTGTTTACTAATTTACTATGTGTTATTAAAAAGAAGGGTAGTTACAACTACTAATTTACTCCTGAAGCATGTGGAAGGTAGGGGGAATCGAGCGATGCCCACTTGTCGCTTTCTTAGTGGTGAGGCATCTCCCAAACCACGTGCTTTTCCCTTTGCTCTTTTCTTCTCTCCATTCCATTGTGGTTGTGATGGGGGGCGGGTCACGTGGTGGGTCCCAGAAACATCGAAATCTCTGTCACACCAGCCGAGCCGAATTTGAACCGAACTGAACCTCGCAAGAGTCGGAGGTGAAGATTGATTAAAACTGATATTTTTCTCACGTACGCACACGTGTCCTTGATTTCCGGATTTAACGGCCGTTTATATCGCCCCGGAGATTGCGATTTGACGTTGTCAGTCAGGATGCTGGAACTGGAAGCCTTAACGTGAGTTGCTGCAAAAAATTTGACGGCTGAGCTGAGAAGTCGCTTTACCAGAATCTTTCGATGTTTGCATGTCTTTGACCTAACATATTTGCTCTATTTATTACTCTCTTTTTTATATATATAATTATATAGCTATATGAACCTTTTCTTTTTTTTAATAATTGATTGTTTATATATATATAAATACTTAAAAGATTGAATCTAAAATTATCCATGTAGTAATTAAAAAAATTACTTCTAAATATCACCAAGTTAAACCAAATACCAATTTTGATGATTAAATATTTCTCATTTTAATGCATTTGAATATATATATATATATATATATATATATATTCCATAAAATGTGAAAGTGAAAAATGAGATAAGAATCGAACAATTTTTTTTTTATTAAATGGTCCGTTGCAAAGGAATAAATGTTTTTCTTATCTTTTTATTTATTTTCTGGATGAAGACAGTTTTGGATAGAAGATCTAAAAATTAAAAAAGATGAAAAAAAACAAGGGAAAATGGTGGAGGAAATCTTAATAAATTTATATTTTTCATTTTTAAAAAAAATAATTAAATCAATTTTTAGAATTTTTTTAAAAGTAAAAAAATATAATCATTAAAAAGTAAAATATTGAAGCTTAAAAGTAAAACCTAAACCAGAGATAATATAATGTCAAGTGAGTACAAAAGAAAAATTGGGCCCAAAAATCTACTGAATTTATTCCAGACTTTATTTTTCAACGATTTTGTTGTCGGCTTTAATTAAAATATATATATATATATTTGTATAATTTTCTTTCCCATATCCCACATTATTACGGACTTTTTATTTTTGCCCCTTTCTTTAGTAGCAATAAATAAATTGTATTTGAAATATTATCATATTTAAGAGAGAAATATAAATAATTTATTTGATAATCGTATTATTTATTGAGTTATAATAAAAAAAAAATGTGGGAATAAAAAAGGAGATCCCAATGTACAATGGATTGGGATGTGGAGCGGCGCATCCTTTCTTTCTTTCTTTATCGCTTTTTCTTTTTATCTACACAATTTAGACTCCATATTTTCATCACCTTTGTTCTTTTGGTGTATTTTAGTTTACTCCTTTTACATTCCCTTATCCAACTTTCATATATGTATATATATATATATATTTCATACATAATTTTATATTAAAAATTACAATTTTAATTCATTTAAATTATAATATATATACATATAGAGAGAGAATTTTAATTTTGTTCGAAAAAAAAAATTTATCTTATACTATTATACTATAAGCTTATGTAATATTCATAATATTTTTTTTTATTAATAATTTATTTTTTAATCCTTTAACAATTTGTGAATTTATTTCTTTGAATAAAATTTTATAGGTATTTTTTACATTAATATCCTTTTACAATTTTCTTTTCAAGTATTTTTTATTGTTATTATTTAAAAAAATTCTTACAATAAAATAATAATATATTGAAATATATATATATATATATATATATTTTATTATTTATTATTATTTTTTTTTTTCTAAGTGCAAAATTTGAAGCTTACTAAAAAAAAGGGGGGGAAAATATTAATTAGGGGCCAAGGAAAAAGGTAACTTGTCTCCTCTTTGTTTGTACGCTCTTCCATGTCTCCTCTCTCCAATGTTCTAAAAAGCAAAAAAAATTATTTAATATATTATTATTATTATTAACCAAAAAAAAAAAGGAAAACAATAAATAATTATTGAAAATGAAAGGTTTGGACGCAAAGATCTCCATGCGGATTCGTTAAAAGGCAAGAGTTAATGATACAATGCTTTGATAGCTCATTTTCGTGGTGGGATACTACGTCGTATTTACGATTCACACTTTTTATTTCCACACATTTAAAATATATATATTCGTACACTAAAAAGTTAAAATTTAATTTTTTTTTAATAGAGAAAATAAATATTACGAATATAATTTTGATTAAATGTATATATATATATATTAATAAAGTGTTTATTTCTATAGTTATTAATTAAAGTGGAGTTTGAAAGGGACAACAATGGCCTACAATAAGTCACAAAACCTAAAAGCAGATTTGGGCAAATACAAAAGATTCTTTAATGGATACTTATATATATCTTTTTCCCCTAATTAACTTAATTACTTTTAATTAATCATGTTTCTTTCTTTTTGTAAAGAGCATAAATATCATTTCTTTTCTTTCTTTTTTTCATTTTTTTTGGGGGGTTTTTAATAGCAACAAAGGAAGAATATTATCAAAATGGAACAATAAATAATAGCCCACAAAAATTTGTCTTTCCCTTTGCTTTTTGATGGTATTTGTTGGGAAGTCACATTTCCCCCTTTCATTTTCAGTCTGACGTTTTTAACCTTTTATTTTATTTTGAATTTTTAATATATATTTTTTTAATATTAAAAAAAGTAATCACAAGATTAATTATTTAGTCTCGTTATTTGAATTTTATAAAATTATTATGTAATAATTATATATTTAATACCTAATTTAGTGAGTAATAATTTTATTTATGACTTTTAAATGTAATGAGTTAAAATACAATTCAAAATAGACTCAAATTTTTCTTTTTAAAAAAAACAATTTTTATATATATTTTAACCTGTCAATATTAAATGCTTAAAGAAAAAAACAACCAACCTAACGGTAATAACTGTCAGCAAGATTGTCTGTTACTTTCGTGTCCTTACGCTTCTTCTACTCCATAATACTTCCATTTCTTCCTCAGCTTTATATATATATATATATAAGGATTATATACTGTTCAAGTTTGACTCGAAATATGAAATAACCAAAAAAAAAAAATTTCTGATTTGTAATTGATTTTTATAATTCCATTTTATTCCAAAGTATTTGTTCATCTTGACTTTTAATATATATTTTTTTAAATGATTATATTACTATGTTGGAACCACGATTTCTCATTTCACAAAACAGGGTTTTTATTTTAAGAATTATCCCAAATATTATTAATCAGAAGACAAAATAATTGACAGAAACTCCAAAATGATGGCATATGGTAATCCACCAACAAGCAGGAGAATCCATTCAAATATATATATATATATATCCACATTGGAGAGTTGAAAATTTTGAGCAAGAAGCAAGAATTACGGAAACATTCAGAAGTGGGAAGCTCCAAAAAAAAAATCAGGAAAAATATAATAAATAAAATTAAAAAGAAAAAGGAGATATTCAATTTCCTGCATCGTATAATGGCCACAGAAACAAGATATAATGATAATCCAAAGAAAAATATATAGTAAAGATCAAGGGCGGCGCCACCGTAAGCCTCCGTCATTGGTATAGTGCTCCAAGAATGTGGGACCGACCCCATTGAACATGAATTAAGATCGATATATATATATATATATATGAATTAATTCAATGTAAATAATTATAATCCCACCTTGATTTGCGCTTGGAGTATATAGCTGGCTTCATATGCAACTTGACGAACAGAATGTAATTAGATTGATTGATTGATTGATTAGACAAAAAAAAAAAGTTTACAATTTTATATATATATATATATATTTATTTATATATACAATCTCATATTCATCATATTCTAAAAAATTATGTTCTTGATTGAATTAAATTTTCGGTTTCAAATATTAAAATTTTAATATATATATATATATATATTATATATATATATATATATTCATGATGCTCTAATCCAACACATCCCAGATTCAAATGCCAATTATAAGAAGAAATTGTCCATTAAAAAAAGAAAAAAAAAATTAAAGTCAACTAAATGTGTAAAATTTTCTATGCTTTTCGGTGATATTCTAAAACAATGTTATACACACACACATATATATATATATATATATATATATGAATGGTTAAGTGGAGAATTGGAATTGACTTACTATTTCAAAGTATATATATATATATAGATAAGATTTTTTATCACACAGAATTTGTAAAGGTCCCTTCAATCCTTCACGTAGATTCCTATTATACATCAAGAAGGGACATGTGGGTTTCATATAATCCAAGCAAATATTTAAAGATATGAAATGTATATATATATAATATTTTAAATAGGAAAGAAATTAAATTACGAGTTTAATATTTATTTTAATTAGTATAATAGTGGAGTAATTTTTATGGAATGGAAGAGTGAGGTGCACGTGTAATTATCCGGGAATAGGGTCCAAAAGTTGAAGTTTGATTGAGAACGCGCATGCATGATCTTGGGAACCTTTGTAACCATATATATAGTTACAAATAAAAAGGCAATGGAAGCATTTCCTTTAGCATGCGTAACCTGCCCTGCCCTATATATAGCTATTTCTTTGCTTTGCATAAAAGCATATATATATATATATATATATATTACGTATATATTTTTACACAATCTCTTAATTTGATATATAAAAATATATTTTGAATTTATACATATTAAAAAATTTTGACTTCTATCAAAATATATATATATATATATATATATATATATATGTATATATGTATATATGTATATGTATAGTAATGAATAGTATTGAAAAAAATGAAAAGGCAAATTAATGAGTAGGGTAATTGACTACAACTAGACTATAAATGTAAATAAGAAAATTAAATATTGTCACGTTAGTGGTCCATTTTCCCTACTTTTTGTATTTTGAAAATGATTTGAAAGGTACATTTAGGATTAATATTGTATAATTTGTGTGTTCTTCGTTATATATTATTATTTGTCGTACTAAAATTTTAAAATGTATATATATTATATATATATATATATATATATATATATATATATATATATATCACCTTTGTTTTAACCATCTTGGGTTGTCACGTTAGTGGTCCATTTTCCCTACTTTTGTATTTTGAAAATGATTTGAAAGGTACATTTAGGATTAATATTGTATATAATTTGTGTGTTCTTCGTTATATATTATTATTTGTCGTACTAAAATTTTAAAATGTATATATATATATATATATATATATATATATATATATATATATATATATATATATCACCTTTGTTTTAACCATCTTGGGATAAGATTAATTTACACAAACAAATTTTGCATTACTATATTATTAGAAAACATTTTATTCTTTCAAAATAAATAAATAAAATTTCAAAGTCATATGGTTTGCCTTCAATTCTCCATTATTGTCAAACCAACCAAACAACTACTTATATATATATGTTTGGGAATTTTCGGAAAAAATTTTGTGTTATTTTTCTTTAGTTCACACGGCTTTCCCTACCCATCTCAAACCTACTAAAATTGAGCATAGATTTTATCCCGTGATTAAAGATTTGAATAATTAAATAACTTCAATTTTGATGTTTTACACTAAAAAATAGGATTTTAAATGTTATAAAACCTTATATAAATTCGTGGACACAGTACAGATTGAATTAAGCCGATTTCATAAATCAGGTTATAATTTTGTTCAAAAGGTCCAAAAATCCACTAACTTGCTACTTTATTTGAAAATAAAATAATAAAATAAAGTTTGTATGGTCAAATTTAAACGTTTTCTTCTCCACCTTGGTGATTGAATTCCGGTTCCTCCTCCACCAAAGGAATAATATATATATACTGCAAAATTGAAATAATATATAAGAAATGGAAAAATTAATGCACCAAAAATCGAATTTTCCTCAGAAGTTTCCCAGAAGACATGCCAGATTGTGAGTCTGAAAATCCAATAAATGCACACTAATTTAACATTATAAGTTCTGCATATGACAACGCAGAACAAATATATATATATATATATATATATATATATATATAATTACTCCACCAGTCAAATTTGTTTCCAAGGGTTCAACTTCAAGTCAAATTTCTTTGCTGGTTTTTTTTCTTTTTCCCCAAAAAATCTTCAGTTTAAGTAGAAACGACGACAACTTTAATGCAATTTGAACACATTTAAATAATAATAGTAATTTTTATTTTTTATTTTTTTGGTAGGAACCCATCGATCTTGCTTCTTCTCTGTTCATATTTGAAAATAAAACCTAATTTAAAATATTATACTCAGTACGTGAATTTAATGCTTTCTGCTCATTCTTTATTTATTTATTTTTTTAAATAATATATTCAATTTGAAAATGAGTGGAAACATACCTTTAAGAACTTATTGTATGAACTGATTTTGCTCACTTCTGCAGCTGCCCTTTTTTCTTTCTTTTTATTTATTTATTTTTTTAATAGATAATTTTACTATTTTAAATTACTTTTTTTAAAGTAAAAAAAAAATTGTTTGGGCAGAGAAGCTTTTTTATTTATGTCTGAAAAACTGATTACAATTTCTTACTGTGAGACGGTGCGTTGAAAGTATGATATGTCTATTCCAAGGTGTGAATACTTAGATATTTCAAAGGAATCGACCGGGGAAAGCAAAAATAAAGGAAAAGAGAAAAGCGTATGAAAATGAAAATTAATAGTAAACGCATTTTCGAAAATTGCTGGCCACTAAGGATGCACAAATCTTTCCAAGTGTTGGAACTACTACAACTTATATATATATATATATACACATATTTTAACATTACAAAAAACTAATTTTTTATCTTAAAAAAAATGAGGGGCTAAACGTCAATTAAGAAAAGTAGTAACCGGGTGAACGTGTGTTTCCGGTGTAGGTATAATAGGAAGGACCACTCGCCGTGATCGTAACAAAACCGGCGCTAGCCGGTAATCACGGAGAACTGTTCTTCGTTGGCTTATATATGACGTGTTAAGTTGGTTTTGTCTTTACGCTTTTTTTCCCATTTGAATCTTAAATAAAAGGATTAATTTAATCGCTACGACTTTTAAAAAAGTGTGCGCGAGATTTGCATTTTTTCCTTTTATTTAATTATTTATTTATTTTTTACCTTTTCTCGCGAAGGCCGTTGATTGCTGTTAGGAATAAAGCACCTGTTTCTGTGGGTCCCACTGTTTGACCACGTCCTCCTTTCTTTCATTATTATCTTCTTCCCTTTTACCTTTTTGGTCCATGGAGGTGTCAAGACAACTTTGGGGTTAAATTTAGATTTATTTACGAAGAAACCAGGAGGAAGAGAGTGTTTTTTTACCGCAGTAATAAAATATTCACCGCGTGCTGTCGGTGGTCATTTTTGACAGAGAGAAAAATTAAATAGTAGCGAGCGGTTTTTGTCGGGTTGTCGGGTTATCGAATCATGTTACAGGTCAGAACTTATGATTCTTGGCCCAGTTTTACGTGTTATCTAAATGCCATGTGTTAAAACTAATATAACTTAAAAGACAAACCTCACGAAGGTCTAAATCCTTCCAATTATTTTGAATTTTACCCCCCAAAAAATATATTATTATCTTGAATTTTTAAAAATAAAATTTTGTTTAAAAAAAAATCATTAAAACTCTTAAATAAACTTATCATATCATTTCAAGTAAATGTTACACTAACTTTAATTAATTTTTGCTTAAAAAATTACACTACTCGTATTATGAATATCATTATATTACGTAAAAAATCTTAATAAATTCATATCAAATATATATATAAACATAACATACTTACATGAGAAACACAATATATCTGCATGAACATGCAAGACAACTGTTTAAGCATGGCTACAAAATGCAAACAAACACTCACAAAATGGCTGAGTAGATCAACACTAGTCTTAATAATAACAAACAAAACAAAAACACATATACTCTAATGCATTCATTAGTTGTCAATTATTATCTTATATTCTCTTTTAATATTTTTCTTTAATTCCTAACATGTTTTTCGTAATTGTACAAAATTCGGGAAAAGAATATATAATTATATTTACCTGTTTTAAGTTTTATATTACTTAAAATCAATTACTTGATATTTCAGTCACTATACTAAAAAGAATATCCAAATTAATTATGAATATTTAGGTCAATTTTTTATACTATTATATATTAATTTTATTTATTGATGTGAGACAAAATATCATATATATATATATATATATATATGTCGAGAGTTTAATCAGTAATAATTTTAGTTGTAAGTTGGAAATACTTAATGTATAAATCTAACATTTTTATAGTTTCAACTACTATTGGTAGTATGTGTAGAAGCATATGAAGTTATTAATTTTTCATCAATAATTTGTTGAGTTTGAACTGTAATAATATTCGTGTTGCTTCAATGCGTTCTCATGCCCACAGTGTGTAAACTAAGTAGGAGGAGGATATATAAATAAATGCTAGTATTAAATGTATTTTAATTTAACATTATTCATATCCTAATTAGGACTTTCCTTTTAAAACCATCATTAATCCCAATATTATATATATATTATATCTTATTTTCGATATTTATATTACAATATATATATTTATTTATTTTTAAAGATGGGACACTCAAAAGACAAAGTTCAGAAACCTTTTCGGCTCTATTACTTGTGCAAACCACTGTCTTTCTTACCCGCTTTTGGTAATTCCTCTTTTTTAATTTGAAAGGGAAAAAATTATTTTGAATTTCGGTTAATTTAAGATAATCAAATTATTTGAGTGGTTTGATAAAGAAGTCATTTTTTCTTTTCATTTTACTTTTCTCCATTGTTTATATGCAGTAATTTCTTACCAATTTTTCCAACAAAGCCTCAATAAATAAAAATCATATGCCGACCCTTCCTGGCAAAAGCGCCCAAACAAAAGCACATGACTCTGCCCCTTTCTTCCTTTCTCTCTCTCTCTTTTTTTTTTTTTCATGAAATAAAACCAAATAAACAACATAACAAAAGCAAGAAAAAATATAAAAATAAAAATAAAAATAATAAAAGTAAGAAAAAATGCATTAATTGATCTCTGCCCAATTTACAGAACATTTGGGACATTTCCTTCCCGTCCTCCATATATAGTACCCCAATTCTTCCCCAAATCCCTACTCTCTCCACACCTCTTTTGCCTCTCATTTTCCTCACTCCCCCTACCCTATATTCTTCAGGGGTTCACTTAGTTTATCACAAGTTTTAGCTGATAAACTAAGGCAACATTGGCATTTTTTTTTTCAGTACGTACAAAAATTTACATACAAATTGCCTCTGTTTGAAGAACAGATCTGTATAGTGAACATTTTGCACTATCAATACCTTTTTTTTTGGTGTGTGTTTTTGGAATTGAGTGGGTAGTTATGGAAAGGTTTGTTAAGCTCTGTTTTATGGCTCCTCTGTTTCTTCTTCTTGGTCTTCTTCCCTTGGCATTGGCCGGCCATAATTATGGTGAAGCTCTCGGTAAGAGTTTCCTTTTTTATGAAGCTCAGAGATCCGGTTTCTTACCCCGTAACCAAAGAGTACAATGGAGGGGTAATTCCGGTCTCAATGACGGCAAAGCTAGCGGGGTATGTTTATTATTTCACTTAATTAAAGCTTTATTTTCCAGGTTAAACTCCTCCAGGAGTTCTCCGGTTCTGAATCAAACAATCAATCGTCATTTTGCTTATAAACTTGAGTTGTTGCAGGTTAATCTCGTGGGAGGGTACTATGATGCCGGAGACAATGTGAAGTTCGGTTTGCCCATGGCATTTACTGTTACCATGTTGTCCTGGAGTGTCATTGAGTATGGAGGTCAAATGGCATCCAGTGGAGAGCTTGGTCACGCCATAGATGCTATTAAGTGGGGAACTGATTACCTCATCAAAGCTCATCCCCAACCTTATGTTCTCTATGGAGAGGTATAATTCCTGTTTCCACAGTACCTCTTTTTGAATATGGTTTCCCATGGACTAAAAAAAACTGTTCTACTGAAATTCCATGAAATTCCAAATCTACATTGTACTCTTCTTCCCATGCCTCATTTAATTTAACCCTAAGCCATGGAAGCAATTTCATGGTCAAATCGTTAGTAATTCTTCACTGTTTAAGAATCGAGTCCTTCAAGTACTGCTTGCTGTTAGTAATTTTTTTTACTGTTCGGTAATGAGTTTTTGGTAATTTTGCTCGAAATAGGTGGGTGATGGAAACACAGACCATTACTGTTGGCAAAGGCCAGAGGACATGACTACCTCAAGAGCAGCTTACAGAGTTGATCCAAGCCACCCTGGATCTGACCTTGCCGGTGAGACCGCGGCTGCCATGGCTGCTGCCTCCATCGTCTTCCGCCGATACAATAAAGCTTATTCCACTGAGCTCCTGAACCATGCCTACCAGGTTAGATTTCAACATTTTCCAAACTACATTTTGTGTGTTAGGTTCCAAAATTTCTGATAAAAGTGGAGTTCACTAAAGTATGGACATTAATGGCGGTGTGACTGTAAGTTAGGCACAGTAAGTAGTTGAATATGCGCACGTTAGTGAAACGGTCGCAGTTATTAGGCAGTTACGAACTTTCTACTTTTTGTCAGCCTGGTTGCTGTCGTTGTTGGTCCGCATTCATTAACTTATTTGATTCTTTTCCATATATATTTCATATTAGCCCCTATACTTTTAGTTATTCACCTTTTTCGCACCTATAATTGAACAATCTTATTATATGAAATTATACCTTTTTCATATGTATTTATATATTTCCCAAGAAAGACATAAATGAAGTATAAGAAAAAAATTATGGGATTAGATTTACAAATATAGTAAAAAATATAAACTAAAAACTAAGGGCGGGTAAAATTTCCGGCGTATAATATGGATCGTAAATGCGGGTCCCACTTTTATACCGGCTATCACGGGCAGTGTTTGTCCCAGTACGGATCCTGGTGTACCCTTCGAATCTCAACCGTTTAAAAAGAAATTGATCCGTAATTAGCGCTATTATTGTGGGCCTTCCCTGTTTCGACACGTAGGGGTTCTGTCGGTGACCTTTTTGGTTTTTTCATTTTTCCTCGAGCGCCCAAAAAAAAGATAGCCTCTAGTTTTTCTTGTATTTTTCCTAATATACCCTCATCTTTTCCCGCAATTTTACTTAAATTTTTCTTTTCTTTTCTATTTCAGCTCTTCGAGTTTGCGGACAAATACAGGGGCAAATATGACAGTAGCATTACCGTTGCTCAAAAGTACTACAGATCTGTTAGTGGATACGCGGTAGGTGATTCCTACCCTTCTAGCATGTGCTCAAAATAAATGCACCAAACTATTATTATTATTATGTGGTGTACTTTTCTTTTTTTTCTTTTCCTACCTTTTTTCTTCTTTTGGTAATTAATTATGGGCAGTACCTAGAAATGTACAGTTTCTTTCATCTTTTTTTTCACTTTTTGACTAATTTGTATAACTTTTTGCTAAATCATAACAATTGCAGGACGAATTGTTGTGGGGTGCTGCCTGGTTGTACAAGGCTACTAACAACCAGTACTACTTGAACTATTTGGGTAACAATGGCGATGAACTTGGTGGAACTGGTTGGGCCATGACTGAGTTTGGTTGGGATGTCAAGTATGCCGGTGTACAAACCCTTGTTGCTAAGGTGACTTTTCCAGAACACATTTAAGTAATAAAATGTTAAACAAATTCATGCTAAAAAATTGGTTACTAATCAAAGCTATTTTTAATGGTGTTCTGTAGTTTCTAATGCAAGGAAAGGGTGGTCAGCATTCATCGGAATTTCAAAAGTACCAACAAAAAGCAGAGTATTTCATGTGTTCTTGCCTTGGAAAAGGTAGCCAGAATGTACAAAAGACTCCAGGAGGACTAATCTTCCGCCAGAGATGGAACAATCTTCAGTTTGTTACCAGTGCTTCCTTCCTCCTCACTGTTTACTCTGACTATTTATCTTCTGCTCACAAGTATCTCAAATGCTCCAATGGCTATGTTTCTCCAACCGAGCTCCTCTCCTTTGCTAAATCTCAGGTAAAAAACCCTTCTACTTCCATGCTAAATGCTAATCCCCACCTTTTTATCTTCTTTGTAGTTCTTGCATTCATTTTATCTAACTTTCTCTTTTTCACTTGTGTGTTGAATTTTGAAGGTGGATTACATTCTTGGTGATAATCCAAGAGCTACAAGTTATATGGTGGGTTATGGAAACAATTATCCCAGACAAGTTCACCATAGGGGTTCCTCTATTGTATCTGTTAAAGTAGACCCATCATTTGTTAGCTGCAGAGGAGGTTATGCTACTTGGTTTAGCAGAAAGGCCAGTGACCCTAACATTCTTACTGGCGCCATTGTTGGTGGACCTGATGCTTATGACAACTTTGCTGATCAAAGGGATAACTATGAGCAAACAGAGCCTGCTACTTACAACAATGCTCCCCTTATTGGTGTACTTGCAAGGCTACACAGCGGTCCAAGCGGATACAGCCAGCTTCTTCCAGGTAATTTCATTTTCAGTGTACTTCAAATTTTTTGGGTGTAATGTGATGATTGATGATTGATGATTTCTTCTGTGAATACTTATACTGAATTTTTACGTATTTGTTGCAGTTGAAGTTCCTCTTCCCACACCTTCTGTTCATCCAAAACCAGCTCCTCAACGCAGGGTAACTCCAGGTATTTTTCTTTTCCAAAGTTTTTGGTACTATTAAACTTCTAGATACTTCTTGGTTTTTGATCAATTTCACTTAATAAAAATGATGTTGGTTGGTTGGTTATGCAGCATATTCAGCTCCAATTGACATTCAACAAAAGATGACAGCTTCTTGGGTTAACAATGGAAGAACTTACTACAGATTCTCTGCACTAGTGACTAACAAATCTTCCAAAACACTCAAGAACTTGAACCTTTCAATATCTAAGCTCTACGGACCCATCTGGGGCCTTCAAAAGTTTGGGAATTCTTACACATACCCTTCATGGATGAACTCTTTGCCCGCAGGAAAAAGCCTTGAGTTTGTCTATATCCATTCTGCTTCTCCTGCAGATGTCTCAGTATCAACCTACACATTGGTTTGAATATGAAAAAGAAAGACTAAACTCTAAACCCCGATGAGAGAAGTTGACCCTTTTTTTTTCCCCTTTTCCTTTCTTTTTCTGGAGGTATTTTATGTAAGAAATTGTGCAGACAGAAGATATATACCAGATGCCGCCCCACCATTCCAGCCGGAAGAAGAGCAGTTTTTATCCATTTCAATTACTTGTTGATTTGCAATTTTAAGCAGAGCAGTTTTAGGTGAGAAAGCTAGGATTTATAAATAAATAAGGGTCGGAGCCTGGAAGAAGAAAGGAGTGAAGAGACAGTTTAAAAAAAACAGGAAAGTGCTCATCCTCTTTCTTCTCCACTTCCATGACTGAGTCGTATTTATATAGAACGGAAAGAAAGAATGAAAGAAAGAAAGAACGAGTACAATGTGTGTGAGATTTGAGTGAAAAAAAAGTGTAAGAAACTTTTTTTTTTTTTACCTTCTGCATAGGGGTTTTAGTTTCCTTTGTAGATCAGTTCAGTTCAGTGCTTTCCCTTTTCTTCGTTTTGTGTTGTGATAATTGTAATCTTTACAACATATCTTTATCTGCAAGATGAATGAATGAATATATTTTTGTTCAAAATCTTGTTCTTATAAAAAAAAAGATTGTTTGTTCCTCTTTGTGCATGAAACAGAGGCAAAACCAAAGAAACAAAAACAAACCGCACTTAAATTTACACACCTTGAAAACACAAAATATATACACAAAGAAGAAAGGCAAAAGAAAAACGACTACTAGATCTTGTTTTGGAGATCTACTACTATTATACTTATATTATCTCTGCTTCCTTTGGCGACAGCAAGTTCAGCAAGTATGACAGCAGCATCTGCAACAATAAGTTCTGTTGAAGTCTTTATCTTGATTCTTCCCTCAACACATCTTCTCACTATTTCACATGCAAACTCATTGGACACAACATCCCACAGCCCATCAGTTGCTATTATTAGAAATTCATCTGAATCTGTTCTTTGAGTTAGTGTCACCTCTGGCTCCGAGATCACAAATGGCTTCAGGTAGTGATCGCCTGGAAAAAAACACGAAGAAATATCAATCATGGCAGACATAGAAATGAAAATTTTCCTTTCGAGAATGGATGAAATACCTATGGATCGGGAAGTGGCAAGCATACCCTGAACACGGTAACCATTCCAATCTATAATTCTTCCACCTGCTGCTTCCACTCTTTTCCTTTCATCAGGTCTTTCAGGCTATATTTCAATCAATCACAGTCCAGTAAGGAAAAAAATTTAGCATCAGTTTTAAGAAAATAGATGAGATCGCAATCTATAGTCCAACCTAAAAAACCGATCACCCAATTGATTCATAATTCCTCCTCCTCTCCATATGAAAATGATTTTCCAAATATGTCATAGAAGAATGCTCAACAATCAGATGAACTGATATATTTTTTTGAAGGAAAAAAAAAAGAAGAGTTTAATTCTGTTGCACAAATCTAGGTTTTAATATTTCCTCCCAATCTGAAGTCCAAACAGAACAACCGAATCCAGAAGAAGGCCGGGGAACCTCTCAAGGATCAATTATTCTTTGAGCCAACAGTATGGAATTAGCATTCGAATTGGATTTACGACCTCCCCCAGAAATGCATGGATTTCCTCTTTCTTCCTCCTTCATGCCGTAGACCAGGTGGCAGAGACCCAAAAAATTGAAAGAAAGCCCCCAAAAGAGGAACGAACAAAAGAATATGAAAAGAAGAAGAAAAAAATGTTAGAGTCACTTCCCAGGATTACCAAATTGCTAAGCAAAGAAAAAAAGAACTAATCAAATTCAGCCATGAGAACATTACTTACTATGTTTGTTCTCTTAAAAAATCCGTGATTATACAGAAAAAGGGGACTTACCATTTTTGTGTTTAAATTTTGAAATTTGCAGCACCCTTCCATTACCGATGATTCTAGTGGCTCCAGTCACCTGATTTCTCCGGCTCCGATGTGTAACTTACCGACTAATCCTAGGCCAAAAGTCTCCGGCGGTTTTCTCATGGGTAAAAGAAGGGGAGGAATGAAGCCGATATGATATAACACACAAAGTTCACACCACGGTTACAACGTAGATTTGAAAATTTAAAGTTTCAAATATTATTTTGCATTTTATGTACATATTTATTAATTTTAAAATGAGTTCACATTTATTTTATTGATGAAAATAGTACTTAAAATAGTAAGATCGATTATGAGACCTCAAGAACTATATACTGCACAGTAAAGAGAATTGCTAAAAATGGCAAATAAAGAGATCGATGAAAAAAATCACACCTTATGATCATCTGACAGTGGTACCGGAATACCACTGCGGCAAAGCACCGCCCTCGAATCGCCGCAGTTGGCCACCACCAACTCTTCTTTTCCCACAATCACAACCACGGCTGTTGATCCAACCATCTCTTCTGCCTCCTGATCATCCGTCCTGACTTCATCATCCATTCTAGAAAAACTTGCCGCCAACACTTTCTTCCAGTCAATTTTTCCGGCGCTCGCCGTCGATTTTACCTCCTGAAGCAGCTCAATCTCTATTAACTTGTGTAACCTATCTCTGCAAGCATTGGACACACTATCCCCGCCGTGACCGTCGTACACGGCGAAGAGTGAATATTCCCCGGTGATGGATCCTGGAGCCACCGTCAATGCATCCTCCATTTTCCTTCTCCTTCCCATCAAGGACACAGAACCGGATATCAATGTAGCCATTAATTTCGAGGATGATTCCTCGTTTCCAATTTTCCCTTTCCCCTTCATTTCGCCATGATCAGAAGAAAAATTGGGGAAACTTATCTCAGCCCTAATATTTCCATCAATACCTTTAAACTCATCAACTTTCCGTGCTTCGTCCGTTCCCTGATCAGTACTTGTAGTAGCAACCTTTTCGAGATCAGAGTTTCTCCATTCCGGATCCGGGCAGGCTAATGACCCGCCCAATTCAGCCTCTTTTCTCAAATAGGATTTGGTTTTCCGAATCTCCAACCTTCTCAAGCGAGCAATTCTAGCTTTCGCCGCCTGCTGGGAACCCAACTTTTGCTTTCCGTGATCCGACGTCATAATTTCATGTCCTGCATTTTATTGGATGAAATCAAACTAAGAAACTGAAGCTTGAAATACGAGAGTGATGATGACAGACCCATTAAATATATATATATAAATATATGAGCTGAGAAAGCTTTAATTAAGAATCCAAACAGCCAACAGCACCAGAAACCGCAGCTGCAGGTACCAAAAATCTGCACCTTGTAAAGATTTATAGGGAAAGAGGAAATTTTTTTTTTGTAATATACGAGGAAAAACTGCCACGTTTGGGGAGAGATGAAAGAAAACTGCATTAGGCAGCCAAGACGTGGACGGAGAGAATTCTAAAGGCTATAACACGTAGCAAATTGAGGTGTTGGAAAATGCCAACTATTTTTCGGAGCTTGGCTGGAGACTATTCACATATATATATACACACATACATACATATATATATATATATATATATATATATATATATATATGCATGCATGCTTACTTACTTAGATCGAGTTCAATGCTTTGCCGTTATTGTTTTATTTTTTGTTTTCTTCTTTTGTTGCATGTATTTAGTGTGGGGCTCGACGTGTTTGTTGGCGTTCTGGAAATCTGCAGGAATATCGATGGATAACATGGTGGATATATAATATATATATATATATATATATATATATTATAATATATATATATATATATATATAATAATTGGTGAATTTGATCTCAAACAAATTTAACTTTGGCAAGTTGAGTCACAAAATATTTTTTTAACTTTTAAGGTTCCAAACTTTTTTTTAGAGAATAATAAGGTCATTTTTTACAGTCAAAATTTTTAAATTTTTAATGGTTGTTTGTCTTTAGTTAATTAAAAATAAGGGTAAAAAAGTCATTATATGTGAAAATAAATAAAAAAATTATTTAAACAAGGAATAAAAATGTCCTCACATTTAAAATTTTAAAAATAAAAAATCTATCAAAGAATATCAAAATCTTTCGTCAATCTTCTTCTTTCCTACAAAATTTTTATCCATTTTTTACATCTTTGAAGAAAGAAAAAAGAAAAAAATAGAGAAGAATAAAAGCGTCTTTGTAGAAAGAGAAAAAAAAACAAAATAAGAGAAATTCTAATATGAATCTGAGTTTAAATTCTGTTTTATCCTCTTCTTACTCATACATCTTTAAATACTTACTCAAATATATTCATGATAAGGAATGCAAATACTTACTCAAACATCGATTCAAATGTCTTTGAATTTAACATTCTATTTTTTCTCCCACTTGAATTCGTTTCTTGTCGTCTAGAACAATTTTGATTTATCAAATGAGTTTTAATGATTAAAGATTCACTGAGTATTTCAATATCACTACTGTCCTCTTTCTCTTGAAACAAATTAACTTTATTTATTTCCATTGGTTAAAATTTGAATTTCTTAAATCTCTCTTTCTCATTTTTTTTCTTTTTTCTTTCTATAAAGACCTCTTCTTCAATTACTTTTTTTTCTTTTTCCTTTCTTCAAAAATGTTAGAAAAAGATAAAAATCTTGTGCCAGAGAGGAGAAGAAGAAGAAGATTAACCGGAGAAGAAGAAGATTGACGATGACTTTTGATATTCTCACTATTTTTGATAAATTTTTTATTTTTAAAATTTTAAATATGATGACATTTTTAAAATAAAAATTAAAAAAATATGATGACTTTTTTATCTCTACGTTTAAATATTTTATTATTATTATTATTTTCTTTCTTTATTTTCACATATAATGACTTTTTTATCTTGTCTTTAATTAACTAAAGAGAAACAACCGTTAAAATTTTAGAAATTTTGACATAATCCGTAAAAAAAGGACCTTATTATTCTTAAAAAAAAGTTAGGACCTTAAAAGTTAAAAAAAAATATTTTGGGATTCAATTTGCCAAAAATAAATTTGTCTGGGATCAAACTCACCAATTATTTATATATAATATATATATATATATATATATATATATAAGTATGTATGTATATAATCTCGTACATGCATCAGGCCTATGGCACAGCTCCGATTCAGAATCAGTTCATAATATAGTATTTATATATTTTTATAATATTTTTAAAAATTTAAAATATTAATTTAGTACCTTTAAAAGTAAAAAATTTATATATAAAAATACAAATGGTCGAGAATGTTATATAATATATATATATTAAGAATTAAATATATAATATTATGAATTAGAACAAAATTTTTTTAGAAAAATGAAAAAACTTAAATAATAAAAAAAATGTTACCTATAAAAACTAATATAATCCAAACATTGATAGAAAATTATTAACATAATTTCAAAACTAAAATTTAACAATTTAAAATAATTTATTCTTCAAAATTTAATAAATAAAATTTTGTTGACAATAAAATAAATATTATTTGAATTTAAATATTAAATATATATATATACATTGGTAATAGTAATGTTTAGTTAAAGTGGAAGCTAGAAATTATTTTTTTGTAAAGTTAGTGAGTCAGTCACACTTTTATATTGATTAATATATAATAAATAAGATTTAAAATTTGGGAAAAAGGAAAATGAAAATAAAATAACCTTGTTTTATATTTTAGATTAAAAAAATGGAAAAAATTATTTAAGAAAGTTAAATATTTTCTTTTCACTGGAAAATTCTCCGTTAAAAAGAATCTTCCCCAATCGCTACTTCCTTTTTCCCCCAACTAAACTGTAAATTCTGCTACAGTTGAAGTTGAGAGTGGAGGTTCTCTCTACACAAATATATACATTCGAGCTGTGAGCGTTTGGCTTCTCCATTTTAGGAGTAAAATTGAATTAATTACCGAGTAGAATTAGAACGTTGACTTCAAATTGATCGAGGATATGGCGATGATGATTTCAAGCACAAACAACACGATCGAAATGCAGAGCGAATTGATTCAGATGTGTGTGGAAGCTGCATCGGCAAGCATGGATGCTGTGGATGCCTGGCGAAAACAACGGCGTACTTTAGAACGCATGCCTTCACATCTGTCCGGAGCTTTATTGCACAATCTCCTCCGTCGTGGTCTTCTATTCCCTTCCTTACTTGAGTAGGTTATCGAATTCTCTCTCTCTCTCTCTCTCTCTTTTTTCTTTTATGATTTTGTAACTAGTAATGAGATTACCTTATTGTTATTATTATTTTTTATTTTGATATGATTTTGTATTACTAGGAATTCGATTAGCTTTTATGAATTTTGTTATGATTTTGAAACCATAGTTAGGTTAGTTATAATTTATATTGCTGCGTCCTTTAACCTTTGGTAGGATATCTGTCTGATGGATGAACTCATTTTAGATTTTTTTTTTTTTTTTTTTTTTTTTGACATCATTGCAAAAAATAAATATGTAAATAAATATCATGATTTTGTATTACTAGGAAACCAACCGTTTTTTTTTTGTTTTTTTTTTTTGTAAATTTTGCTATGATTAATATTGTTGCGTGCTTATTCTAATTTATTTTAGTGTGCTGTCTTGTTGAATAAACTCATTTTGTTTTTACAACATTGCAAAATTTTCTATTCTCGTTAACGTAAGAGTTAATGAGAATTAAAGATCAGAAGTTCATATGAGAAATTCAAGAACAAATCTCTCCTTCTATATGGAGGACGAAGATGAAGAGCATAAATTAATCAGAAGGTAAATTTTGTATAGTAAACGGATTTACAGACTTTATGCATTTGGAATCAGTAGGCAGTCGAAATGTAGAAATGAAATCTACAAACAGATAGGTGAAAGGTTCCTCACGTCCACAAACCAATTACATTGGCCACAAGTGGAAATATCCTCTTACCATATACAAATGAAAATTGATACCTTAGTATTTGGTATTCTTGTCCTTAAAAAAATCATAATTGTGATATATATTTGTTTGTGAGGGTATTTAACTTCTTGTAATCTGTATTAGTTTATTCAGAATCACCATATTTTGTATAAGTTACTGAAGTTAAAAATTGGTCTTCAGAGTCTTCAAATATAGCATTGAGGAGATTGATTTCAAAGGCGAGAATTGTGTGGATGCAGAATGGATGGCATACTTAGGTGCCTTCCACTTCTTACATTCATTGAATCTTGCAGATTGTTACAAAGTTAACAGCGCCGCTCTGTGGGCAATTACTGGTATGATTAGTTTAAGTTCTGCAATAACACTTACCTGCCCCCTCTCTCTCTTTCAACACAGCCAGGAAAATTCTTGTATTTTGTTTAAGGTGAGTTTGGAGTTCTGAATTCTGTCATTTTCCTTTAGGCTTGTCAAATCTCAAGGGGCTTAACCTTTCTAGGTGCTCTAAGATCACCGATGCTGGTATTAGGCATCTTTTGTCGATTCCAACTTTGGAGAAGTTATGCATCCCAGAAACAGGGGTGACATCCAAGGGAGTTGTCCTTCTCTCTTCACTGACTAATCTATCCATATTGGACTTGGGAGGCTTGCATGTGACAGATATGGCTCTAAGTTCTCTCCAGGTACGATGTTCACATTCCTAATGTTTAAGGAACTCACTTCTGTTGTTTCAAAGTTTGATTCAAATTAGCCTTATCTTTACAAATATTGAATCATGAACATTGGTCTGTCTATTCCATCAGCAGTGTGACTGATTTTTTTGTTTATTAAAACTAAAGAATATAAGAACAAGAGTCAAGCAGAGAACAAAAAATTGAGAGCATGATTTTTATCATCCTTTTTTAAGCAAGTGAACTGTACTGCTGAATTAACAATCCTAAAAGAAAAGAGTATTATTCTCATTTCAATTATCAGAAAAATTAAATTCTTTAAATAATTGGCATCATCATTTATTTTGGAATTTGGATTGATGTATGCCACATTCTAGAGAAGTCTTACATGATAGGCTTTTTAGTGCATATCCGCAGAAATGGTTTCTAGTGTTGTAATTTAAGCTGATTGTTTGAATGGGGTGATCAATTATAGCTGATGATTAATGGTTTGTTGTGGTTTTAGGGACTCAAGCATCTGCAATATTTGGACCTCTGGGGGACTGAAATATCTAATAGTGGAGCTACTCTATTTAAATTATTTCCCAAATTGAGTTTCTTGAATGTAGCTTGGACCTCAATTACAAAGTTGCCAGTCCTGACATCTCTTAAAAGCCTGAATATGAGCAATTGCACGATTGACACAATATTTGAAGGAGAAGGTGATAAAGTTGCTTTGACAAAACTTATTATATCCGGTACTACAGTAACTGATGTATCCTTTGCATTATCAAATGTTCTAATGGGTTGCCTTTCTTTCTTGGATATTTCCAACTCTTCTATTAACTCATTCTTCCTTTTGGGCCATCTGGATGTTATAACTCATTTGGATCTCAGTGGCAGTTCAATATTAGATGATTCAGTTGAACATATTGCAAGCATAGGGGCAAATTTAAGATATTTGAATCTTAGCACCACTAGAGTAAGCTCTACTGGTGTAGGAATCTTAGCTGGGCATCTTCCGAATCTGGAAACTTTAGTATTAGCCGTCACTTCTATTGATGATACAGCTATTTCTTACATTGGAATGATGCCTTCGCTGAAAGTTGTCGACTTAAACAGCACAGGAATAAAAGGTAATATTCTTTTTTCCCTCTTCATGGGTTAACAAGTGACAGATTACAGAGTGGGGTGAGACCTTAAACGTAATTAAGTTCTTTATAGTTTTGCAAAAGACACGTCTGTTTTAGGAATTTAAAACTGTCTTTGAGGGCATTTAAGTGATTTCATCTACCAGACGAACCTACAAATCATGGTGGCAGTCGCATATGATGAACTTTCTGCTCTCTTCCTACATTGATATTCTGCTATTCTATACTGAATGATCCTTTTTACCAGCTTGCATCTGAATATGTGTAGGCTTGATCAACCAAGACATTGGAACTTCTTCTTTCCTTTTGACGTTATCATCTCTTGAAAATCTAAGCTGCTTGGAAAGATTGCAGTTGGAGGAGACACATATTACGGATAGCTCTGTGCCCTTTGTCAAAATTCCATGCATTGAGGTACTTATCACTGGGAAGTTGTTATCTAACAGATGCCTCTTTACATCATCTAACATCTCTTCGTAAGCTGGTTCATCTTGGTATCCGGGATGCTGTTCTGACTAATGTGGGGCTTGATTGTTTTAATCCACCACCAACACTTAAAGTGCTGGATCTGATGGGTTGCTGGCTTTTAACAAAGGATGATATTGTGTCATTCTGTAATAATCACTTACAACTTGAGGTCAGACATGATCTTGTTACTGTAATACCTTCAAACAAGGGTGGCTGTACTTCATCTGTGGCAAGAGCAACTTCGAGGAATTCACAACCAAAACAGGGGAAAATGCCAGTATTACCTGCTAGATTTACCAATGGGGTTCTTGTTGGTGAGATGTCCCTTGACCCCCTTCTCTCTTGTGCAACTCAATTAAAATGTTTCCTAAAGTTCATTTACTATATCATGCATTGTCTAAGTATTGTTCTATATTTCAACAGATCAAAGGTTGAGGTATACAAGGGAAGAGTTACTGAGTCTGCAGTTTTCATCAACCTTTTTCTAAGACACAGGACGGTAACCAAATGAAGAAATAGGTTAACATTTTTGTTTACTTGTGCAATATTTAAATCTTTCTGTTATACAATTTGCTATTCATGGAACCAGTGAACCTTTTTTGCCTTTTTTTTCTTTTTTTCTTTTCTCCGTTTTAAGTATAGTATTTGATCTTACTCTTTTCCGACAACTGGACTGCCTGTAGATTTAGGATTTGGGGTAGAGGAGTTTTGCTTAATGATTCAACTAGGGGGAGGAAAACAACAAAGCTGAATCAATATGAAAAATAAGATACCCTGACAACTTGATTCTTAATTCTACTGTTTATGGATAATTGAGTGTTAAAAGGGTCGAGAGATTGGAGAATTTGGTTCCAAACAATTTGTTTGGCAAGTCATAAAATATATTTTTTTACGTCTCAAATTTTTTTACTTTAAGTCCTCTTTTATAAATTTGTCAAAATTTTTTAAAATTGAAGAATATATGTGAATAAAAAATAATAATTAAATTATTTTGTATAAATTTTTTATAAATTTAAAGTAAATAAAGTGTAACACAAAATGGACCGTATTTTAAATGAAAAAATTTAAGTAAAAAAAAATATTTTAGAATTTAATTTGTCAACTCAAATTCAGAAAAATTAAAAAAATTAAAAAGAAAATTTGCAGGTTAAAAAGAATTCGTTGGATATATATTGTCAAGACCAAAGTTGACGTCAAAGAGAGAACCTAAATCAATCAGCATTTGTTATGTTGTCCCCTACATGAGGCTAGGAGAGTTTTCTCATAACGGTACTACCTCTTTTATTGACCTTTCAACTATATTTATTTTGATGTAACGCTGATCTCCTTTTCAAAAGGAACAAAAATAAAACAATAAGTCAGGATATCCATTGTACAATCTTTTGATCCCGAAACCATTAAATATGTACAATCAAAAGCCCAAAGAGAGAGAGAAGAGGGGTAGGGGGAGGGTGGAGAATTAAGGAAGATGCCTTTGCGTTACAGAAGGAAGGTCATCTCTTGCGAAACGCGTTGCCACCCCAGTACTGGTAGTGAATTCACTTGGTACTCTTGTACATGCTGTCAATCACAGGCTGCAAACCAAAAGCAGCTCCATAATATGTACACAGCTTGTGCTTACCATTAAATAAGCAACAAAATTATTAAACGATTTAATCAGAATTTATTGGTAAAAATTTGTACCTGGTAGTATTTCTGTAACTGGGGCCTCTTTTTCTTGAATGTAGGTGTGAGCAGGTCGCGTTCCATATCAAATGGTACAGGATCAAGGTGCAAAGCCTTGATGATTTCAAAACCTTTCAACTGCCAAAAGTAGAACTTTCTTTAAGCAAAACTTACACAAACCATAAACAGCACCTACCGGTCACTATCAAAACTGACTGCATATTTAAAACTGGGATGTAAAAAGCAAGGCAAGAAAGACCTTCTTCTCTTTGCCTGTCTTACTGAGCTCTCCAAGTATGTATTCCTTCACTTTCTGATTTTCACATAAAGAAGCAAAATCTCCAGAGATACCATTTTCTTCAGCCCATTTCTCGATTAATTGCATGTTTGGGTTTATAACAGCAACAAGAAAAGACTCAAAGCTGTTCCCATAAACCCAGATCTGGAATAGAGAAGAAAACCAAATGAGTAAACAAAGTATTTATTTGCTGGTGGGAGGAAAATATATTGTTGAAACCTGTAAAGAGATTTCCACATATGAGATCAACAGAATAACCAATTTCAACTAAAATAGAAAAACTGACTCTTAATGAGAAGGATAGATAAAGAGAGGCATCAGATCACATTTGGTTTTAGTTTTAGTATTAAATTATTAATGTCCAAACATTTAGGTCTATTTGCATGACCTACAATCTGTAGATTGGGAATGCCATTTATAAAAGGATCCTATAACTCTATGCAATATTTTTAGTGGAGTAAATATCTAATTTACTAGAGTTACAAACTTACCATGTCAATCGCAGGAACGAGGCCATAAATATTCTCTAGGTTCTCTACTGCAACGTACTCTCCCTGTGAGAGCTTGAAAATATTCTTCTTCCTATCAATGATTTTCAGGCTTCCATTTGGAAGCCACTCTCCAATATCCCCTGATAAAATCAGAAAGACTCATGAGCTCAAATTTGGGAATGATTTAGTAAAAGGTAGCTAACACGAGCAACATAAATGCCATTCAACAAGAAATTGGGCTGGGAAGAAAAAAATCAAAGAAACCTGTATGGAACCATCCATCAACTAAGACTTCTTCTGTAAGATCATCACGCTTTAAGTAGCCTGAAAACAGAGTTTCACCCCTGACACACACTTCCCCACGTGGTTGGTTTGATAGGGCATCATAATTCATTTCAGGAACAGATTCCAGGCACACATCCACATTTGGAACTGGAGGACCTACTGTTCCCAGCATACTTATCTCATCCGGTAAAGAGACAAATGTTCCGGCACAAGTTTCAGTCAAACCTGCATCCAGAAAGTAGGTATATGCTCAGCTAATTCTCAGTTCCAAAGAGAAACTAGCATATTGTGTCTTGGCAATTTGAGATGAAGCTGCATGCAATTATTGACCATCCCCAAAATATGTAGTATTTATGTTATGCTCTCAAGTTTCCACCAGTATTATCGTTTGATGTTCATGGGCTATATATGATAATCATCACACGAGATCTTCAAAAGTAGGGAACAGTATGATAATAGTGGGATGTGGTAAGGGAGTTTTTGAAGAAAGCATAAGTAGCAAATGCAACTTTCGAACCAGCACCCCGAAAGTACAGTTTATGGTTGATAGAAGCTAAAAAACATATCCTTCAACATTTTTAAGAAATGGAAAAAAAAGAAAGAGTACCATATCCTTGAAGAACATGGGCACAAGAGACAACTCGTAGATATTCTTCAACATGGGAAGCCAGGGGTGCAGCTCCAGATAATATAACTCGCACATGACCTCCTAAACCTTGTTTAACCTAACAATGCACAATAAGCAATCAAAGTTTTCATTTCCACTTCTCCAATGAAAACCAAAAAGATTGAGCAAACGGAAGGCCTTGTTAGTCTCTCACCTTGCTGAAAACAATTTTGTCCATCACTGGTGTTGCCTCATTGTGCTTTTTTCCCTTCCTTAAACTCCTCAACTTTCTGCAGAAAGTAAAAATGTGCAAGCGAAAAATGGGACAAATATTATTAAATCCAACGTTCTCTGTGAATTGCAAGTAATAAAAGAATTATTCATGCTGTATTGTAAATTGACAATTTTGTCTAAATATTTAAGGTTCTGTATATGCATATATCTCAGGATTGATACATTGAAAAATGACCATCCATTGAATAATTTTGTGAAGAATAACCTCTTCACCAAAAAAAAAATGTAGATGTAGCACCATGGCAAGTATAAAAATGTTGAGGAACTTCATGAGGTTCAAAGATAAGATAATTGAGTTCACATGGAAAGAATTCCCATCCAGAAAGGGCACATATATCTTCACAACAAGAAGCAGTTATGAGGTTTCTTGTTATAGATGAAGCAAGTAGCATGTAATAGAACTTACAAGGCATACGCAAAATTGAACAAAGTTTGTTTTATGAAACCTCCTGCGGATATTCTCTGTTGCAGACCTGCATATTTCATGGAATTAGTAATACTAAATTGTTGTATGCAAATATATCCAAAGAATCATGAAACATAAATGTACAAGAAAAAAAAGAATTCACACTAGCAGAAATGACAGAGAGAAAGAAACAAAAATTTATAAGGGTTTCATTCATGTAAATATCCGCAGAAAGTAAATTGGTAAACAGTCAAGCAATGAGGAATCTGAAGAAATCATCCGACCACAAATTAAACAAACTCAACTACAGCATACAGATATCATTCGTACCAGCATATATTCTATCCAATACACGTGGAACCGCACAGAAGATAGTGGGTTTTAGCTCAGCAATGTCCTCAACCAACAGCTTAACATCCTGCAAAAATAACCAAATCTTCAACTAAGCATTCAATAAAACTTCTCCTTTAACTAAAGGAGAAAGAGAAAGTAAGCATCTTACCCCGCGCCAAAATCCAATTGAGGCCCCGTGATTAATGAAACACTCTTCAATCACACGATCAAAAATATGTGCCAAAGGAAGATATGAAAGATAAACATCTTTCCCACTCAACTACAGGATACAGATATATGAAGTCAGACAATTGCACAAAATCGTTTTTCAATAAATATTTGCATCCTTAGGGAAATTTCACCAAACAAATTCCATCAGTCTTCAATCTAAAGGAATAAAGCTAATAAGACAAAAAAAATATTAATCACCGATTCATTCACGCTCTCTAACAAACGGTTTACACCAGCTATGAGAGTAACAATGCTATTATTTGAAATCATCACACCCTTCGGGTCTCCAGTTGTTCCACTAGTGTACATTATTGTGCAAATATCACTTTTTCGCTTTACTGGAAGATCAAAATGATTGTCATTACCCTGCAAAAATAAGAATTAAGGGCAAACAATAATCATTACCTAGCCAAAACATAAGGGAAAAAATGAACAACATATTCCTGAAAACTCAGCAAAAGGAACCATGTGGATTAATTTTCGTTCCAGAACTAAACAAAAGAGATCTTTACAGAGTAACTACTCCTAAAATCTAAACAAAATGACATTTCTGCTAGTTTCTATTCAGATACAATTATCAAGCCAATGTCTTGAACTTCTTGACATGATAACTGCAGAAAAGTATAGCACTAATTTAGTGGCCGCAAATAGGTCAGTCTCATACATACATTATTTATGTCGCAATCATGATGGGGGTTATATTTTTTATGAAAAATCTAGCGGGGCTACATCACAACAACTGGCCAAAGAGCATAAGCTTAACCAAGAAAAATGGCTTCAATAATCCTCGTACATTTAGTTTGGATATGGAAGAAAACATGAAGACTTACAAGCAACAAAAATTCATCCCAAGAATAGGCAGCCAGACCAAAATTTTCAATCTCTTCTTTCTGCTGAGGAGAGACTTTCCCAAAACTCACAATTGCTGCATAAAAAATTAACATACATGCAATACATTATTTCTATTACTTTCAAATGGGCAGAGGAAAAGGAAATTAAATTGGTTGGTCACTTACTTCTCAAGTATTTTGTTGAATTGGGAAAGGTTTTTAATAGCTGAGAAGGAATAGCAAATAGTTAGCAAACCAGAATAATTGTTGGAAGATTTGTAACATATAAAATAATTGTCAGTGAAAGTAAACATTAAAGCAAATACAATCAACCAGAAATGAGAGAAATATAAGAATATATGCCCTTCTAATAGTGTTGTATAGTGTTGTACTTTTCAAAACTAAGGTAATTAAAAAATTTGCATTGCTAACAAACCTCAGGAATCTTTTTCTCTTCAATAAAGGCAATGGTGACCTCAGCATGGCAAATGATAAACTCCACAGCACCAGCACCTACTCTCACGAAAAAGAACAATCAAATGTCAAATGATAATACTGAACAGGACCAAAGAGATAATAAGAGAAAATAAGAGTTGTATGGTTTCCAGGTAGGTACCCAAGGTATCATACAAAGGAACACAACGGAGCCCATGAGCATTACATGCCTGCATGAATTTTATAGATGTTAGATATAAAACATTTCCTATTATAGATGTAAACTGGCAAATAAAACGTGGAAAATTTCAGAGAACCATTGACAATCTTGCAAGAATTAGATTAGTAACTCTCCTGTATGTTTATTTGTTGAATAGCAAAAGTAGTAAAATAATTTAAATATACAAACATATATCTCTGTGTGTGTATATATATATATATATATTTGTTTTATGGCAAACGTAACCACTGAAAATATAAATAAGAGAAAGCACAAACACCCAGCAGAAACAGAGAATTTTTACATACCTGCATGCTCATTATCCATTCTGGGCAATTGGCTCCATAAATACCACAGCGACCTCCCTTCATAAGGGTTAAATTTACCAGATGATGAGAATCAAAAGTATAAGAAGCTCCCAAACAATGGATACAAACAATTGAGGTATATAACCATAAGCTGACTGAAGGTTGTAGATCAGATTTGTTATGTATTTGGAACAAATCTGCGACTTACTTGTTCAATGCCACAACTGCGGATGGAATTTCCTACTTTCACCACTATGTCATATACTTCTTTATAAGTCTGCCACACATATTTACCAGGCTGCAAGTAAAAGCAACATTTTTAAACATTAACAACAGCTGACAAAATGTAGAAAACAGTATAGGACAAAAAAAAAAGACAGTATTTACCTTCCCATTCACAATTTCTCTCCGACCAAGCATTGGATTGTTAGGGTATTTATCCACTGACAGGCTGAAACACAAATAATCAATAGTTAGAAGACTACATAGAATTATAAGTTTCTCATTTCCATTCACTCTTAGTAATTATAATAGTATTCATCCGGTAAAAATTGGTAATTATAATAGCAAAAATGCTTTTAATGTATAATATCAAAAAAAATTTGTCCTCTTCATTGTGTAAATAGAATAAGTCTTTTTTCAAGAGAGAGATACATGATATATACATTATACAGCTTTTTCTCCAGATCAGGGAAGTATTTTTTCGGTGGTACCTTTTAATCAAAGATATATCATTACTTAGACCAATTTTTTGTCAATTAAAACAACTGTACACCCTAGATGGCGAAAACTTCGTGTTTAAATTCTGGTGCATGCCAGAAGCTTATCAAAAGTTCTGTGTAAATTACGCCTTATTCAAGTTTTTCGCTTAAAGCCGCTAATAGAAGGTGATTAGCCTCTTCAACGGTTTAATTCGGATTAAACACATAAATTTATCCAGTTTCAACTTCCAAACTCAATCACGTCCAGAAAATAAATTAAGCCTTCAATCGGTTGAAGCAGGATTCACCATTTTCACACAAATTCATCCAATTCAAACCTCCAAAAAACTCAATCACAACATAGTTTTCCGAAAACAAAACTACACTAAATACAAAACTCAACGACCGCACACACTTACACACGAAATAAAAAAATTAATAAATAATAACAGAAGTAATAAAAAGTCGATTCTCACCGAAATATATCCCAACAGCAATCCAAACCTTCAATAGGCTTAGGAAAACCGTCCTTAGCAAAGGAGCTCCGGTAAACCGGTCCGATCGACGGCTTTCCATCCTTCGCTTGCTTCGCCGGTTCCACCTCTATTATAAAGCTGTTCTTAGACATCTTCCAAATACAGTCTCAACCTTAGAATTCAACTCAACTTGAAGCAAACTGTTGAAATGAAATGCGTGAAGTCCTGAACTAGCGACCCCAAGCCAATGTCAAACGCTTTAAATTAAGAAAAAATAACAATAATAATAATAAAAGGGGTAGAAAAAATGATCCGCGGCGGAAGAATGGGTAATCCTTTTCCTCAAGTCTGACGACTCCAGTGGTTTTGGGAGCTTGTTTGACTGCGTGACCAAATGTATATAGAGAGAGATGGAGAGAGAACACGGACTAAAACCCCACGCTATCAGATTTCGTGCTATACTTTAGTTTAGCTGTTGTGATTTTTCTTTCCAGTTGGTCATCAAACTTAGCCACGTCTTTCTTTTTATTATTATTTTATTTTATTTTTCTGTTCCAAACCCCAACCACATGAAAATCATTAAAGTAAAATGTATTATATTTTCTAAGTTTAAAAAGTTTTGAAAATACAAAATTACGTGGAAAATGATGTGAACAGAACCTAATCAGCATGTGATTGGTCCGCGTGGAAAAGGCTATTTCTCCGTAGAGTTAGATAACTACGACTGTTTGAATAACTCGGTTTTCAGTTTGGCGTTGGAGGATAATTTTGTCCTTTTCCATGTGCAATTTGCTAATTGTTTTCCCTTTTTTTTTCTTTTTTTTTCAGTTAGTAGAAAATAAAGCGGGAAATTTATGATATATTTAATAAAATATATGATTTTCTTATAAATTATATTTTAAAATTTTTTGAATCTGAACAATAAATTAATAATTTTCTCTTAATTTTATAATTAAAAACTAAGAAATAAGGGAGAAAAAAATAAAATCTTTGACAGAGTCTTACAAGGAATATTATATTGGAGTGGGCTATTTTTTATGGAAATGTCAACAAGAATTTTTCCATCATCTAGATGGGATTTTTTTCTTTTTCCTTTTTTAAATTAGATAAATAGATAAATAAAAAAATAAAATGATTTTAGATCTATGAGATCAGAACATGATTCCTTTTTCATTATTTTACGGAAATTTTCTATTTCAAATCCAAACAAAAGATGCCGTAGTAGATGATGTATTGTTTTTTGTTGCCTTCACATTCCAATGAAGCCCTATAATTATTGGCATTTGACCAAACAAAATTAATATATATATATATAACAATGAATAAATTAGAATATTGATTCAAGGTATTAATATAAATTATTTTGAAATAATAGTTCAATAAAAATAAATAAATTTTATAATTTAAAAAAGAAAATCAAAATGAAGACTTTGTCTATATTAAAAAATATATATATATATATTTTTTTGAGTTAACACCCATCTTTCTAGTTGAATGAATCATCAATTGATAAGATGACGAAATACAATTAATATATATATATATATATATATATATATATATATATATATATATATAGAGAGAGAGAGAGAGAGAGGAGAATACAAAGAAAGAAAGCTATTGATACTGCTAAAACCTAATTTATTAAACGCACTGAGTAAATGGTTTTCCTTCCACTTGATCAATGGTCCCCAAGTTTTCAAGTAAAACCAGCAAAAAAATAATTAACCATGAAAAGAATTTATTAAATAGTGTTTAATATTATTAGAATTTATCTAGCAAAAAAAATATACACACACACACATATATATATATATATATATATTATATATATATATATATATATATAATTCAAACGTCAAAGGAAAATGTCACAATCACTAAAACCGAAAGTACAGATGAAGGATATAAATGTTTCATATATATGTGTATATATACACGGCTGAAATAACTAACAAAGGTCCAATTTAATATATTTCTAGAAATATCTATTTTAATGAATATTTTATAACTAATATTATTAGTAGTATTTTTGCAGCTGAAAGAAAAAGTTAAAATTCCTTCTTGGATGATTTCTAATCAATGGATTATACAAAATTAATTGTTTCATAGCTTTTATATAGCTAAGAAAACAAACAATAACAAACTTTTCGTTTCATAAGACTTTGCTTAGACGTGTTATTGCCTCCTCTCAGTTTCGTCCATCAATATCCTCAAAACTCTTGTAGGATGTATGTATGTATGACTTTCTTGGTTGGCATAGCAAGAGAGAGAAAGAGAGAGAGAGAGAGAAAGAGAGAGAGAGAGAGAGAGAGATTAAATTCTAATGCTATAAGGAACTTAAAAAGTAGTAATATATAGGAAGAAATCACCATGTGCAGCCAGATTTAAGGGATTATTACTTCTTCTTCCCCTTCTTTCTACCTTTGACTTCTTTTTCCAGAGTTCTAAGCCTCTGGCTGATGATAGAGGAAGAGGGTATGCGTTGGCTTGCAGGTTTAGATGCTTCTTCAGGGGATGAGATTGCTTGCTGACGTTGTGATGCAGCTTGTGCAGCTGCATATTTTTTCATTGCTTCGAAGAACGAAAAGCCGGGTTTCTGTTCACCAGCTGGTGGTGGTGTCACAGGTATAATTGGAATACCTAAAGCGTTCTTCACTCCAGGTTTCTTAATTACTGAAAAGATTAAAACCCCCCAAAAGAAGAGTTCATATTAATGAAGTAAGAGCAGATTGTAATAAGTGTTTAGCAGAAAAGAAAGGATAATTGAACTCACCAATTCCATACATAAGTGAGAAAAGATTGGCGGTAATCCAATAGCAAAATATTCCCTGTGAGATTCATAATATAAAATGCCATCAGGTAAGAAAACTCAATACCAAAACTCACTCATGCTCTATAGGTGTTGATGAAATCCAAGAAATTGCAATTTCAAGAGGACAACTGAAAAGGACCTCAAGTAAACCAGTAATCCAGATCCGAGACAACAACAAGATAGAAGTGGGGAGGGAGGTTATCCAGTAATCAGGAATTTCTTTTTTTTAAGTTTAAGCATGCGTGTGGATGCACTTTGTAAAATATTTTTCTACCAAATTACCCAGGAAAAAGAGAGAGCTAGGTTCAAAGAGCATGAGGCAGCACCAGTGGACAAATGTTAACCAAATGTACCTTTGCAAAACTTGCAGTCAATGGGACTGTCAGAACTGCAAATCCCCTTGAGACATTCTTTATGGTGGCAGCAGCAGGATTCCCTTCCATTCCTTCTTGCATGTTGCACTAAGGAAAGAGGAAAATAGAAAATAACCAACAAAATATAATACTTATTTAGAAAGTTGAATATGACAGTTCTTGACAAAGGGATTTGCTTACCTCCACTGTAATCCAGAAAGTTAAAGCAGTTATAACTGGTAAAATGTACATGCTATCTGGAGTAGTCAAATCCATAAACCAGAATGCTCCTCCCTCCTTGAAAGATGGAACCTTTTCTACCATGTTATTAATCTGCATGTTCATCCATCAAAGGAATGTTAAAAGGAAACCAAAGAATGTCAGGCTAAGAGAAGAAAGGGAAACTGTCTTACAGCAACAAAAAAGCTGATAAAGATGGGGCCCTGAAATAGAATTCCCTTTAGTGGAGTAAAAGGTGTAACACCATATCTGCAACACAAAATATTCTTTTAATAACTTTAATACAAAGAATATACTCTTATTTCATACTAACAAAAGATGCATACACGGAAACAAAACGAGGAGGTTTAAAGGTATGGAACAGCATTACGCATATGCAAACTCTCTCTCAAACAAAAACTTCCAAAACCTTTACAATTAGCTGCACACTCACAATACTTGTTTCACCTTAATATTTTGGAGAGTACAACAGGAAAAGAAATTAAAAAGAAAAAGAAGGGTTATCTATATTTTGTCATGACGAAACTGATAAGGAAATAATACAAGATAATGAATAAAAGAGAATATGCTCTTCCTAGTATCAAATAAAAATTCACCAATCACCACTAATAAGGCAATAAAATATAGAACATCAGGCAAGGGAAGGAACAAAATTGAGAATGAAATTATTTTCCTTCTAAAGAGGGTATTGCTAATAAACTGAAAAAACACATAACTACACCAAAAACAGATAATTCATGATGGTGCGATCAAAACATGAGTGAAAGGCAACATGCTTACTCTTTGAATAGTTGCTGCATCCTTTGCTGTCCTTCAGCAACGGCAGAAGGACTCATGTCCTGGGAGAAGAGAAGAGGCAAAAAAATATATTCATAATTATCTCAATTCCCGGAGAACCATAACAGAAAGTGTATAAGAGATGGAAAAACCTTTTAAAGAAAAATATAAGTCAGTAAGGAATATTAAACACAACAATAGTGACCAAATGTGTCGAATAACATTTCCAATCCACAATGAACATTGTCAATTCTATCTAGGCACTGAGTATAGAAGCCAAAATATCAAGAGGGCGACAGAATTTCAGCAGTCAAATCCTTCATTTACATGATATCCATAGATTTAGAAGAGTAGTTGAATTCCCTTACCCTACTTTGCATCTCTTCCTTTATCTCCTCTAAACGTGGCCTCAAAAGCTGGAAAAGAAATGAGATGAATACAATCAATGCATGGAAAGACCATCATCATAAGAGATTCATTTGAAAGTGCAAGAAACAAATTAAGAAATAAAGATTGAGTTAAGATGCCAGTAAATGGCAGAAAAACGAACAATTAGGCTCAAAAAAGAAATACAAAATGAAGGAGATAATGCTTAATTTTAATAACTTACAGTAAATTTTGAAGTAGCTTTCAACTGATTAATCATAAGAGGAACTGTGACACAACGGATCAAAACAGTTGTCAGGGCAATTGATGCCCACCTGAGCAATTAAGAAAAACTTGTCAAATGAAAATCCTCCAACTCTAATAACATTAGTTACAATATACATGGATACTATCAATTCAGGCAAGATTTAGGCATTTTGAAGCTTTAGGACAGTTTGGAATATGCATATAAAACATAGTCATCCATGCTTACCAGTTGAATCCAGTGAAGATATGAACATAATCAATCAAATATTGCAAAGCAGCCACTGGAAAAAAGGAGTCAGCAGCTGCAATAGCCACTTCGTTAACAGCTGGAGTGGCCACCTGTGCAGCAGTAGTGACAGCCTCAACCGACCTATCAGCCAAGACATCCGCCACATCGCTTATATACTCCATTTTATCCACTGCGCCTTTACCAACAGTACTTGAGATATTCCTACTGAAACTCGTTCCATAATTCATGGAACCCATAAATTGTTGGGAAGCAAAAGAAAACGTTGGGTCCTGAATAAGCCCTCTTGAACCACCAAACCTCTTGATTCCTCCGCTGGTAAAATATCTATTCTGAATCAAATTAGGGATCTTGGGACCTTCTGCAGTAGAGCCAGGATTGCTTCTTCGATCATCATCATCCTTATTGTGATGATTAATGTACGTAAACGAAGCAGCTAATCGTTCCTCTTGATACAGTAGCTTAGCTCGAGTTATGATACTACGCCTATATGCCATTTTTTCCCTTCCCTCCTGTAGGAAAAAAAAAAAAAAAGAAGTTAAAATTGTAATCTTTTACCCTTTGAATTGAAAATCAAGCATCGAACCCAAGAAAAAGAAAGCAAAATTCAGATCTCCAGTTAAAAAAACCAGACTACAGCTTTTGAGATTTGCTAATGAACTTACCCAGAGAGAGTTGAGTTACAGTGCCGTTTACCAGACGCCTCCAGGAAGGGTTTTGGGTTTTTGGGGGTAATGGAGACGGGACGACGGTGTTAGTTATTGTCGGGTATTGGTTACAGGCCATTTTTTCTTTAGTATATTTCTTAGGCCCAAAAGTAAAAAAAATAATAATAATAAAAATAAATTAACATAAATAATTTTCAAATTATAATTTTTTTTGTGATAAGTAAAATTAATCTAAGAATAATAAATAAATATGGTTACATTGATGTTATAAAATGAGGTATTCCTAATTTATCGTAAATTTAATCATATAAATTAATTCAATAAAATTTATTTTTGTATAAAAATAAATTTATAATTTAATTAAAAATAATATTAAATTTTTTTTCAAGAATTCCTTGATTTACCCAGTTTTTCATTCTAGAGTTTTCAAGCTTTTAGGTAAGATGATTGTTTCCTTGGTTAAACTTCAGAAAATGCTCCTAACACCATGGTATAATTTCTCTGTTTTTTTTTTATACATATAATAAGATTCTTTCAAGAAGGAAAAACAAAAAAATTCTCAATATAAGGGGAAAAATCAGGGTAAATTCTCAGTTTGATCTTTGAGAAATTCCAATCATATTTGCGGAGTTACTACTAAAGCAGAGAAATGGCCAAATACTCAGCTGCCTTTGATCTCCATTGTTGCACACAAGGAAAATTTCATAATCCGAAGCCAGAGCAATTGGAGGCGAATCTCCCAACCGCCTCGAAGATTTTGTATCCTCTGAAGATCGCATTGCATCGAAACCCTTATGTGTATATATATACAAGCAAAATATGCACAAGAGATCGTATAAAAAACTTTTTTCTAAAAAAAAACCTAGGCCGTGGACGTGGAGGAAGAGAATATTGACGAGACAGAGGAGCACGGCGTCATGGTCGAGCTCTCTAGGGCATTCCGGCACAAAGGACAAGTGCCATTGAGTTTCAGCCATTCATCAATGCAATCGGCGTGAAAATAATGGTTACATTCCGGTATAGTCCTTAAACTTTCTTTCGGTTGGTAATCAGATAAGCAAATCGGACAAGTTCCGTCGCTGTCGCTGGGCTTAGGAAGCCGTCGACTCTCTCCGAGAATTGTTTTCGGATATGACTCAATGGTTGGGCCGTCGAGACCGGACATTGAAATTGACCTCTGTGGATTGATTACGGTGGCCGCCGATTGATGATCTGTTGTTGTGTTCCGGTAACGATTGACACTGTAATTCCTGATTCTGCCACAAGCGTAGAACGCAAGTCCAATCACACATACCAGACCAGGTATACCAACGCCTATTATGACTCCATATTTGGCACTCCGAGGTAAACCTGTACAAGTGGGAGGAGATGGAAATGATTATAACGTGAAAGAGTATAAATTCAAATTTTAAATTTTACTTCATCTTGCTATAATTTTCAATTATAATATTTAGTGAAAGCTCCCTGCCAACAATTTTTATCAACTTTGATATCAAAAAATTTATTTTTGAATAAACTTTCTACTTTCTTTATCTTGGAATTAAATTTCTTGAAATCTAATAATAATCAATTTCACTATTGTAATATCAAAGCAAGCCTAATCTTAGTTTTCCTTCAAAAGTCTTTTCATTGAAAAAAAAAATGCCTCAATAATTCAATGTCTCAAAGTTTGACACGTTTTGAGACACGTTTACAGAAAATTTCTTTGTCGCATCTCAGACAGTTGTACCAACTCTGCCGAAACACTCAGACAAGTTTGAAAACGTCATATTCCACACAAACTCAAAACTTTCTTTCATATGACATTTGTATAATAAGTCTTCTTCAAAACTAATCTTTTCAACCCCCTTTTTTTTTTTTTTTGGAATAAAATAAAACAGTACAGATACCGTCCATTCCAATGTAATCAACGGTAACTGTACACTCTTGATTGCAAATTCCCAATTCCAATGTATGTGGACAACTGTCCGTGGAAATTGGTCAGTACCATTATCACGACCTCAGCCCCAATGTTACTGTAACTCCCACTCAATTCTTATAGTTCTAAAATTAATTATCAGAATTTCAAATTTATTATAAATATATATTGTGAAAATGTCTCAAAAAATTTGATGAAAATAAATAAAACAGAGGAGAACTAAATATACCTTTGCTACGAGGAGTAGAGCAGGCAACTTCCAGACCAGAATCAGAGCTGAAGCCACAAAATTGACCTAGGATTTCGCAATTCCGACAACCGGGTTCCGGCCAAACAAGTTCAATATCTTCAGAAAAAACTTCCGAAGACCAATACTGAGCAAAAGACAACCTAAGAGGAACAGAAACATTAGGCATACGGATACAAGAAGGAGGCAAATCTCGAGAGGGAATAACAGAAGTAGACGCCATAACAATAAAATTCTTGTCGCCGACACAAGATAACGGCACGGTCCGATCAGGTCCCATGTAACTTATCCAATCAGAAGAACATTTATAAAAAGTGTAGTTCTTCTTTCCCATGGCAGCTCTGAATTTAGAACCGCTCGTGTCGAAATTTGAAATTCTTTTGGGAAGACAGAATTGTGGATCATTGATATAAATTGCTTGAGCAGTGTAATCGATTCTGGTAACTTCAAAATCGCCGGAAAATGGAAGGTTAAGAATTGTTTGACCTTGATCGTTGCAGAAAAGATCAAAACCGGGATATCCACAACGATTGTTTTGTTGGATCTCTTTTTTTTCTTTTATACGGAAAGGGAATCTGATTTGAGGTCCCAGTTCATTGCATGAAGAGGGTTTGCATATATGAGCAGATGAACAAAAATCCAAGAAGAAAAGGAAGAAGAAATTGAAGAAGGAAAATCTTGAATTGATGATAATATCCATTTGGTTTTATACAAATAAAACAACCAAAAAAATTTTTAAAAAAAGAAGAAAACCCTTTTGATCTGGCAACTAAAATCCTACTGTGATTTTGAAGAATAGAAAAGCAGAGAAATTTTTTTGGGGAGGCTATTTAATCAATTATATTTTAGTTGTGGGATAATTTGTGAAAGGGAAATATGATGCTTCGAGCTGAAGTGTACAATTTTTTTTTTATATCCATTTTCAAAATTTGGACTTTTCTAGAGAGCTGGAATTTCAGGTCGGTAGTGTGCAGTAGTCAATGTTACGACTCTGATGACTAGAAAAAACAAAAGGCAGTTTTTTTCTAATATATATATATATATATATATTATATATATATATTATTTATTTATTTATTTAAAAGCTATATACTTCCGGACTAAAACGTTATTTGTATATAATAATTTGATATTAATAGAAATCAAAATTGTTGATGTTATGATATTTTTTAAAATAACATGAATGTTTAAGAAGCATGTGATGTTTTGATTTTTATATATTATATATATATATATATATTAAAAAAAATATATTCAAATTCCCACCAAATTACTATTGAAAAGTCTAGCTTTTTAATCAAAAATTTGTAACAATAATTTAAATTTTAATCAATTAAAAATTAAAGTATTATTTTAAATGTTTAACTATTATAAGATGAAAATGTATTTGTATTCTTAATGTCTACCAGTGAAATATAAATAAAATAAAATTTTAAATATATATATATATATAATATATAATATATAATAATATAATGTGAGTAATTTATTTATCTTTATGTGTTTCAATAACATTAGATTCAAAAAAAAAAAAAATCACCCATATTTACTTGACTTTGACATTTTGGTGTGAATGAATAACTTTCTACTTTTACTTAATCAACTCTAATATATATATTAAAACTTGTAATATTTGATAATAAAATGAAAGTAGAAATTGAGAGGCAAATATGGAAATTGACTTTTGTAATAAGTCATACTAAAAGCCAGCAGACACCGGCTAACAAAAAAAAAAAAAATTTACACATTAACATACATCTCATATTAACAACAGCTAAAATGACATTTTTACCCTCCAGTATGTGCATTGTCGGTGTTGTTTTCAATGTAATATAATATTATATTAAAACTCTTTTGGCCTTTACTTATGCTTTCTTCATATATATATATATATATATATATACTTATATATATATATATATATATATATATATATATATAAGTAGTTTAGAATGGTATCTCTGTAGTTATAAATTAAGATTTTTATTTTTATTTATAAACAAAAAATCTACATTAAATCCAAAATTTCGTAGTCGCCGGTCGGTAAGTGTTCTATTCCATCCAATTAATAAAGTTGCCTGCTTGTTTTCTTCTTTATTTATGAAAATATATAGTGACTCACGGCTGCACCATCTATATTAATTTTTATTTATTTATTTGACTATTTATTTTTTAAAATTATCACAATTATGCTGACAGAATTTAAACCTTTATTTTGTAAATATATTCAAATATTAACTTTATTTTTTTCAAGACTTTTATCTATAAAAGTTAATCAAATTCATAATATTTAAAGATAATTACTCAATAATTACTTTTAAATCACAAAAATAATATAAATTAACAAATAAATGTATATTAATTTCATATATAAAAATAATCTTTTTAAAAATCATATTTAGAAAGAAAATTGTAATTAAAGGAGTTTATAAATGTATCTAATTTTATTCAATCTGCGGCGGTGATTTCAATCCCTCCATCTGTGACCACAATTACGGTTGCAGCAAACAAAGAAAAATACCATGCCTACTTCTCTTCTAGTATTTGTCTGCACATAATTAATAAACATTCAGTGTTTTAATTTAATTTATTATTATTTTTTAAATAAGTATGACAGATTTTGTGAAAATAAATCTCAAAGGTAATTTATATATAAAAGGAAACATAGGAATTTTGAAAAATAAATATGAAAATTTAAATTTAAAACCTGAGAATAAACAGCTTCGTTATGACCACATTGTGGACAATGAGGAGCCGATGGATCTGCAGTTATGTCCAAAAGTATTTGTGTGCGTTCATCAGCCGTATGGTGTACCACATTTCTGTATACACAATTATTATCCGCAACTTCCTAAATTTATTATAAATAAATTATTATTAATTAATTAATTTTTTTAAAAGATTACTATCCAAATAAACCTCAAATTATTACAAATATAATTAGTATCTAGTAGACAAACACAAATAATTATTATTCCAATCAACTCTATTTAATTTATAAATACAATAAGAAATCGTATTATTTATCACAATAATAAAAAAAATTCAAATAAATGTAGATATGATGAGATTGGAATGAGAACGGGAAACCTGGTGTTTACAGTTCCGGCAAGCATAGAGGAGGATTTTTTTTTTCCTATCTTCCTTTGGATACAGAAGGTTATTGCTACACAGACAATATATATATATATATATATATATATATATATATATATATATAATTATTATTTACACGTTATAAAAAATATTATTATTATTAGAGAGAAAGAGAAAGAAAAAGAAAAAGAAAAACTAACCAATCAGGGCAAAATTTCATATTACTCATCTTGAAAGGTTGAAGAGACTGCAATTTCCCCTCGAGAAAACAAAGAAGAAGAAGAATGGGATTGAAAGAAAAAGAAAAATGAAAAATGAAAAAAAATGATGATATTGTATTCATATTACAATTATAAATAGAAAAAAGTGATTTTATTTGTAAAGGATTTTTAGTTACATACAATTTATTGAATGATTTTTTAAAGATGTCATTTATAGATATAGATATTTGATATAGAATTTTATATTTAAATGTTTGAAACTTAGTTGAATAGATAGATTAATTATTTTTATTAAATTATATTGATTTTATATATTTTATTTTTTAGTTAAATTATTAAAAAATCTAATTAATTTTAATTTGACTCGTTCGATCATTTATAAGAGGAAAATAAATAATAATAATAATAAAAAAAACTAAAGCAATGTTTTTTTTATTATAAAAAGAATTTTTGTGTAAAAATTATTTATTTTTTCATGATTAATATTAGATAAATGTAGTGCAAAAGCAAAGGAGGGTAAAAAAAAACAGGGCCTCAAATTGGCGGGAAAAAGTATTTTTTACAAAAATTTTAAAGTCCCATTTTTTTTACTCATATATATATATATAAAACCCTAGTTTCACTTTTGAAACCGTAACTGTACTTTCATCTTCTCCCTTCCAAATTCTTCAGGTTTTCTTCATGGGGTTTCAAACCTGAATTCCAAAACCAGTTCGATCACTGCCGGTCGGTAAATGTTCTATTCCAAAACATATAGTGATCGCATGGCTGCAGCATCTATATTAATTTTTATTTATTTATTTGACTATTTATTTTTTAAAATCATCACAATTATGCTGACAGAATCTAAACTTTTATTTTATAAATATATTCAAATATTAACTTTATTTTTCTCAAGACTTTTATCTATGAAAGTTAATCAAATTCATAATATTTAAAGATAATTACTCAATAAATTACTTTTAAATCACAAAAATAATATAAATTGACAAATAAATGTCTATTTATTTTATATGTAAAAAATAATGGTTTTAAATATCATATAAAAAAAGAAAATTGTAATTAAAGGAGTTTATAAATGTATCACATTTTATTCAATTGGGGCGGTGATTTCAATCCCTCCATTTGTGACCACAATTAGGGTTGCAGCAAACAAAGAAAAGTGCCATGCCTACTTCACTGCTAGTAGTTGCCTGGACATAATTAATAAACATTCAGTGTTTTAATTTAATTTATTATTATTTTTAAATAAGTAGGACATATTTTGTGAAAATAAATCTCAAAGGTAATTTATATATAAAAGGAAATATAGGAATTTTGAAAAATAAATATGGAAATTTAAATTTAGAACCATGGAATAAACAGCTTCGTTATGATCACATTGTGAACAACGTTGTGTTTTGGTGCGAGGAAGCGCTGGATCTGCAGTTATGTCCAACAATATTTGTGTGCGTTCATCAGCCGCATGGTGTACTACATTTCTGTATACACAATTATTATCTGCAACTTCCTGAATTTTATTATAAAAAATTCAATAATAAAGTTATTATTAATTAATTAATTTTTAAAAAAATTAAACCTCAAATTATTACATATATAATTAGTATCATAATAGTAGACAAACACAAATAATTATTATTCCAATCAACTCTAATTAATTTATAAATACAATAATAATAAAAAAATTCAAATAAATGTACATATGATGAGATTGGAATGAGAACGGAAACCTGGTGTTTACAGTTTCGGCAAGCATAGAGGAGGATTCTTTTTTTCCTATCTTCCTTTGGATACAGAAGGTTATTGCTACACAGACAATATAATATATATATATATATATATATATATATATATATATATAATATATATATATATCATTATTTACACATTATAAAATATATATTTATATTATTAGAGAGAAAGAGAAAGAAAAAGAAAAACTAACCATTCAGGGCAAAATTTCATACTACTCATCTTGAAAGGTTGAAGAGACTGCAAATTCCCCACCAGAAAACAAAGAAGAAGAAGAATGGGAATTGAAATAAAAAAGAAAAAGAAAAATAAACAATTTGAAAATATTTAGATTTATAGAAGAAAGGAAAAGAGAGGAAATATTGCTATGTAATTGATACGATTAATTATGAAAATTACTCACTATTTTATTTATAGAAAAATATTGTTTAAATTTCAAAAAGTAATTTTTGATTAAATCAATAAAATAAGATATGATTGATTATAAAATTTACTCACTATTTTATTTATAAAGAAATATTGTATAAAATTTTAAAAATAGTTTTTGATTGAATCAATAAAATAATAATAAATTTTAAAAATTAAATAATTAATTTGCACGTTTTCTAAAGAATCGGACAACTACTTTGATTTCTTCCTAGGATAAGATTTCTCACAACCTATAGCCACAAGGAAGTTGATTCTAATAAATAGTGAATTTCAAAAAAATTTAACTCGAGTGAAGTTCCATAATTTGGTGGACATATCTAAAAATTTCTTTATATAAAATTAATAAAAACATAAAAATTGTTAAAATTATAAAGATAAAACATGAAATTAAAATTTTATACTATTTTAATAAATTATATTGATCTATATATTTTATGTTTTAATCAAATTATTGAAAAATCTAATTAATTTTAATTTGACTCGTTCAATCATTCATAAGAGGAAAATAAATAATAATAATTAAAAAAAACTAAAGCAATGTTTTTTTTATTATTATAAAAAGAATTTGTGTAAAAATTATTTATTTTTTTCATGATTAATATTAGATAAATGTAGTGCAAAAGCAAAGGAGGGTAAAAAAAACAGTGCCTCAAATTGGCGGGAAAAAGTATTTTTCACAAAAATTTTAAAACCCCAATTTTTTTACTCATATATATAAAATCCTAGTTTCACTTTTGAAACCGTAACTGTACTTTCATCTTCTCCCTTCCAAATTCTTTAGGTTATCTTCATGGGGTTTTTCGATCAAACCTGAATTCCAAAACTAGTTTGAATTGCATTTTGACACTAGGGTTCCTTTTCTGTTTCTTTGTTATTAAGAATCTAGGTCATACGTTCGTCTTTAATTCTGTTAGGGTGCTTAATGTTAGAATTGGTCAATCGACTTCTGTAGAGTGGAACGAGTCATGGTACAAATAATGTTAACTAGTTAGTCATGGCATAAGAATATGTTTAGTTAGTTAGTTGCCTTATGAATCGGATCTAACTCTGTATGCATCAGTTAATCTTTTTCTAATATAAATAGAACACATCCTCCATACTATGAGGTATGATTTTGCATAAACCTGATATGGTATCAGAGCTTCATAAGATCCACAAAATATATAGCTTTTGTTGCTAACCATGTCAGTCTCATTCAACACAATGTCTTCTTCGTCATTCAGCCCGGTAATTAGTGTTAAGCTTACACAAGAGAATTATCTACTGTAGTCTGTCCAAATTCTTCCCTACTTGCGCAGCCAAAACCTTGTTGGTTTTGTGGATGGATCCATGTTTGCACCAACCTAGACGATTGCCGTTGAACCAAGTGAAGAAACAGGAAATCGCAAAATTATCATCAACCCTGAGTTCACAGTTTGGTACCCTCAGGACCAGCTGATGTTTAGTCTCATCAACTCATCAGTTACTGAGGAGGTTCTCAGCACAATGGTTGGAATCACTACTGTACGAGAAGCCTGGGTTACGCTGGAGCAACAATTTGAGGTAATAAATATAAAACTGCTTTTACTGTTCCTTTTGGTCAGTATCAATGGAATGTCATGCTTTTCGGATTAAAAAATGTCCCCTCCGCATTTCAACGGATTATGAATGATATTTTTAATCCCTATTCAACAGTTATTATTTGTGTATATTGATGATATCTGATTTTTAAATGTTATTATTGTGTATATCGATTAAAAGTTTAAATTGTTATTTTTTAATGTCTAACTATTATAAGATGAAAATGTATTTGCATTCTTAATGTCTACCAATGAAATATAAATAAAACAAAATTTTAAATATATATATATATATATATATATATATATATATATATAAAATATAATATATAATAAATGTGAGTAATTATTTTCTTTATGTGTTTCAATAACATTAGATTAAAAAAAAAATCACCTATATTTACATTTTTGGTGTGAATGAATAACTTTCTACTTTTATTAATCAACTCTAATATATATATATATATATATATATATATATATATATATATATATTAAAACTTGTAATATTTGATAATAAAATGAAAGTAGAAATTGAGTGGCAAATATGGAAATTGACTTTGGTAATAAGTCATACTAAAATCCAGCAGACACCGGCTAACAAAAAACAATTACACATTTGTTATGAATCCCGAAGATTCATTACATTAATGGATGTCCATCACCCCAGAAAATTACGTAAGGTGATAAATATCACATAATAATATTGGATATATATATATATATATATATCTATATATATTATATATATATATATATATATACGCGTATGTATGTGGTTAAGTCCACTCAATTAGTGGATTCACATATAATGGCAATGGCACTCAAATATAATTGTGGCTCATCCCTTATTTGTATGTGTCTATATTTTTTTGTATTATGAATTGGTATGGTAATTAAAAGAGGAAAAATTGTGATTGTAATTGTGATTGTGATTCCCGAGAGCTTCCATTCTCTCCCCTCTCCCTCTCTCCCTCTCTCCCTCTCTTCCTCTCTTCCTCTCTTTCCCTTATATATATATCTTTATACATACATATATTATATATATATATATATATATATATATATATATATATATATTGCTTTATAATTTTATAACACGTTATCATCAGCACGAGACTCTACCACAACACGATTATCTATCACCGCACGTTATCAGCACGAGTCTCTACACCGGGTAAGGTATTTTTTGAAGTTTATTTGAGAAAAACCAGTACGTTTTTACCGGTACGTTTCTGTTATTACTATGTCAAATTTTATTAAACTCAAATTTGTGGTTCTTGATGTCACCGGAAACAATTATTTATTATGGACACTAGATGCCTGAATGCATCTTGCTACAACGGGTCCGGCAGACACCGTTGTATAAAATAAAAGTATCATCAACACAAGATCGTGTTCATGAAGATCTGAAAAATAAATGAATATCTTACCGTGAAAGATCCCCTTATTTTGTGGGGAAATTTGAAAGAAAGATTCGACCACCAGAAGATGGTCGTTCTCCCAAAAGCACGGTATAACTAGTTGCACCTGAGGTTGCAAGATTTCAAATCCATGAGTGAGTATAACTCCTCAATGTTTAAAATAGTTTCACAGCTGAAACTGTGTAACGAATGATGATATGTTGGAGAAAACATACTCCACTTTTCATGCCACGGATATTGTCCTGCAGTACAATATCGTGAGAAAGGTTTTAAAGAAATACTCTGAATTGATTTCTTGTCTTCTTGTTGTAAACAAAATAATGAATTACTAATGAAAAAACACGAGACTCGACCTACTGACCTACTCCATTCCCTGAAGTGAATGATGATCCCAGAAGAGATCATGGTAGTGGTCGTTACCGTGGTCATGGTCATGAACGTCGTGATAAATTGACCCTTATAATCGTGATAATAATTTATGTGCCAAAAATATTTATGACCACCTGAAGTGGACATAACATATTAAGAAAGGAAATGTTGTTTCGAAAAATTATGAAGACAAATATTATCGTTGTGGCATGAAAGGTCACTAGTATCGTGCCTGTAACACGACAAAACATCTTGATGAGTCTCGTGCCTGTAGCACGACAAAATATCTTGTTGACTTATTTCTCATGAAATAAACGATGACGATCTTGAAAATGTTGATATGACTCATCTGGATGTTACTGATCTTTTTGAACATCCAAAAGAAATAATTGACCATTTGATTGAAAATTAAAGTATCCAAATAACTAGAATATATATATTATATGTTTATATTACTTTTGTAATTATATGCTTAATTTTTATTGCTGTAAAAATTTTTATTAATCAAACATATGACTGTTGTTCAAATTTCTGGCATTAACAACGATATCGAAAGTGTCTATCTTATTGACAGTGGAACTACGCACACCATATTGAAATACCAGAAGTATTTTTCTCACCTGAATGTGGGAGAAACATGTGTTACCACAATAAATGGTAGTGCAAAACTTATTGAAGGCTCCGGAAGAGCTAATATAATATTACCGGGAGGAACTATGATTGCTATTGAAAAGCATTATATTCCTCAAAGTCTCAAAGAAATTTATTGAGTTTTAAAGATATCCGACGGAATGGATATCATGTTGTGACTATAGAAGATAATGGTCATGAATATTTGGGTATCACAAAAATGACCTCCGGTAATAAGGTTTTGTTGGAAAAACTACCATCTTTATCCTCTGGCCTATATTATGCAATTCAAAAGACTTAATTTTATGGGCTTGGATCCAAAATAATTGTATATTTTTGGGCCTTTAATAATTTTGGTATAGGATCCTTATTAAGATGGGCCATAAATTGTAGTGAAAAGATTTCTCTTTATGAGCTTGGATCCAAATCAATTATTTGTAATTTTGGGCCGTAATGTTTTGGTGTATTATTTAGTCCTATCTATCCATTAAAAGGGCTTCTCCAATGGGCTTAAGCCCAAAATTTTAAAATCGGGCCGTCCATTTAGATGTGACGACTTTTAAGTCAACTGAAAAATCGTCGTCCGACATCCGACTTTGCTTCAAACTCCAGCGACCTCCCTTCCCCTCACTTTCCGACGGAAGCACCACCAGCTCACGACTGATATCCGCCGGAGATTTGAGCTTCTTCTTCATCAACCATTCTCAGATCAGATAGAAAGAAATATGTAGACGTAATTATGTCAGCTCATTAATATCCATTTCTTTTTCCTTTTTGTTTTTTATTTAGTCAAGAGGTCCTTCAAGGAATCTGGATTGAAATCCCTGGTACGAGTACTTCATGCTTAGTACTTATAGAAGCATTGCTATTTCTCTTGTTATTATATATTGGATCGTACAAAGTATTTGTTCCATCCTTTACTTTGTTTATGCCATCAGCTCCAGAATTTCTTAAAGAAAAATTATTTTCATTATTCGCTTTTGCAAAATATTTGTCTGTTTATAATATTATGATTGTATTTTACTAGCATATTTAGTGAAGATTCGTTATTTTCATGTAGAGGAATCGAGGTTTAAGATGGAGAAATGTTGTACTCTTTTGGTATCTCTTCTTCTTGTCTTGATTCTCGTCAATTCTGCTGATGTAGAGGTAATATTGCTGTTAAGGATTGATTTTCAACTGATTTTGTTCGAGTAGTGTAGATTTTTTTATAGGAATTGATTTTTTTTTTTTTTTTTTTTTTTTTGTGAATATATTAGGTCAGAGGAACTTCAAACAATAATGGTGATACTAAAAATGTGGAAACGTTGAACAAAAATAATGGTGGAAATGGAAATGACAAAGTAGCAGATACAGAAGCTAAAGGGAAAAATCAAGCGGGTGGTGGATCAAAAGAGGAAAGTGGGGTTAGTACTAATGAGCTGCAAAAGAATGATGCTAGTAGAGATATGGGGGGAAAAGTTGGCGGAGAGAATAAAAAGAAAGAACATGGTTCTGCTTCTAATGGAGTTGGTGATAAGAATGGCAAGGTAGGAGAGAGTTCGGATTCAGAGTCTACTAGGGGGACTGTGAAATCAGTCAGGAAGGATGGTTCACGGGGCGAAGAATGTGATTTGTCATCTAATAGTTGCACAATCAAGGAGAATGCATTGGTTGCCTGTTTGAGAGTTCCTGGAAACGGTATGAATTTTTCCACTATCTAACATTATCACATTTGGGTTGTAGCTCTTTGGTTCTATGGTAGTATCCTTACACTTCAGTATTTTGTGGTTTCCATATTATAGGATTGTATTTCTCAATTTCTTGTTGGTCATGCTAAATTCAAAAATCTCTGGCACACACTACTTTCTCCTTGGTGATTTTGAACCGTCTTTGAATTGAAATTGCTTAGTAACATGGTTTCTGATAGAATGGAAGGAAAATGCTACATGGAAAGTAAACTAATGAACAAGAATTAAAGACTGAAATTACAGATTCTTCTAAGTTACATGCTTCTGTTTTGGATGTGAGTAATCTTTTAACAGGTGAGATTTCTCATTTCTGCCTTAAGATTGAATTTGATTTTATGTTGTTCAAATTTCTTCTTCTTGAACTAGAATCACCAGATCTTTCGCTTCTGATTCAAAACAAAGCAAAAGAAGCTGTTACAGTATCTATTTCTGCGCCATCATTTGTTCATCTGGAGAAAAAGCAAATTCAACTGCTGGAGAAAGAGAGTAACAAGGTAGAGTATGCAAAACATGTGACTATTATGAAATAATTGTGGACCTGAATTACTTACCCAAAAAAATAATTGTGGACCTGAATTTCTTCTTAAACTGTTCCTATATCATTTTATGTCAACTTCAAAGAAAGTCTGTTTGGAAAATAATGACTTTCAATCATCAGGGGGTTCTTGCATCTTTCTGTAGGAGCCAAGAATTTGACCGTGGTTTCTTCTTTCAGACTAATATACTTTTAAAATCTTTACTGACACAGGTGAAAGTTTCTATTGGAAAGGGGGGAGCTGATAGTACCATCATCTTAAGAGCAGGTAGTGGTAACTGCACTCTTGATTTCAAGGATCTGATTTTGCAGGATTCCTCAAAAGATACAGTTCCTTACTCCCAGTTTGCATACACCAGCTTCCTTAAAAGTGCATCCTCCATTTGGGTCGTCCTTTTTGCTGCCTTCCTGATGACAGGATGCATCGTGGTGTTCGTTAGTTTCCGGTTTAAGCATTTTGCAAGAAATAGCTCAAGATATGAAAAGCTAGACATGGAGCTACCAGTTTCAATTAATGCAAAAAGAGAAACAGACTTAAATGATGGCTGGGATAATAGCTGGGATGATGACTGGGATGATGAGGAGGCTCCCAAGACACCCTCCTTGCCAGTAACTCCCAGCCCTCCATCCAAAGGCATCGCTTCAAGGAGAATGAACAAGGAATGGAAGGATTAAATACAGATAAGTTAATTCAAGTTATTATACTCACAATTTTACATTTTTAACACAAGTCAGATTATTGAATGTGAGAAAAATATGAAAAGGAGGGGTGGAGGGTAGGTGTAGGAGACTTTGTACCACTCTTGTCCTTTTTGTAGGGGCCATTTTTGTTGTGCACCTTAATTGTTCTAGCTTCTCCATAGTTTATATAACAGTATCTATAGCTTGAAAAATGTGCTAGTCTGTTTTCAATTCTGAAGGATGATGATGACCTCTTGTATTAGTAAATATGTCGTTTTTCTTTCAAATATCTAGGTTATGTTTGTTGTGGCAATGCAGTTGTTGGCTCCATTTACTAAACATTTCTTTCTGAATATGAGTGCTTGAACCCTTCCCCCTGCTCGATTACTCAAATGGAAATTCATCTATTGTTAAAGAAAAATATTAGGTACAATCATCAGGGAATGCTAACCTTCTTAGCACATGTTTAGGGTAGAGGTTTTTGGAGATTCTCAATTAATGGCAGATTCATGTGGTAACTGATGCTTCTTATACACAATGTTGAAACTTTTGAAAGTTTTGGAACATATCAGATTTAGATGAGGAATACTACTGCAGATTCATATCATTATCAAGACTGGAAAAGAATAAGATGGTTGTTTGTTAAAGAAGTCATACAAATTTGGTTAAAAACTTTTTATCTTTTGTTTTGCAACCTTTAAATCATCTTACTAATTACTTTATTGGTTGCTTCATCTTTCTCCCTTCTTCACATGCCTTGTTTAATTTCTTTCCATTCTAAGTACTTTCTTTTGGAGCAATTGGCTTCACCAAACATACCATTATTTTTTTCTTACAGCTACTGTTGCACATGGAAATCTTTCTTTTTTCCAAACTCAATTGTAATATATGTATAGTAAATATTCTTCTCATTTCTGTGCTTATGTTACAGAAAGCTTTATTTTGTACCTCATGGCTTAATAAATGCCTAGATTGTAAAGCATCTTTAACAAAGCTCGACCTCAAAACTGAAAGTAGTCTAGTTTAATTTGATTAAAAAAAAGGGTTTTTCTATATACAAGATTTAGAAAATTTAAAAAAAACAAAGGAAAGAATGGTGTAGGGATGAAAAGAAAATGAAGAAGAAGTCGGCTACTGACTATTATTATGAATGTAGTCAAAGAGGATGGAACACCGCCGATTGCACTGTGTCTGTTCCTCCCTCACATGGATAGTTCGGGACACGTGTATAGGCATGGAGACTTGTAACCTCAACAACAGCCATGTACTTACACGTTTGAACTTTTCCTTCATTGTATCAGAACCATGTTCTGTCTTTTCCATTTCCCTTTTTTTTTTACTTTTTTTTTTTTTTTTTTTTTGATAACTATTTGTTGTTCCCAACTTTTCTGGACGAGACTAATGCAAACTCAATCTACCTCGTAGAGTTCAACTACATTTACTAAAAGTGATAATTTTACTTAAAACTTTTTAAGTAAAAGCTACTTCAGGAAGATACGAACTCGATCTGCCTCATAGAATTTGACTAGTTTTACTAGATAATGAAAATCTGATTCAAAACTTTTTAAGCTAAAGTTATCTGTTTAAAGAAAATTCAAATTATCAATTATCCGTCCTTGAAAAAACATTTAGGAGTGCGCTCACCAACTCTACCAACTACAAATTTCTCTTATAAAAACTTATGATAAAAATGAACATGTACTCTTAGAATCTTTTATTCTTCTTCATGGTCTCTACTTTTAACTTTTCCCTACAAAATTTTCTCAGAGCAGAACCAACACTCAAGAAAAATGGTAAATTTGTAATTAGTTTAAATTTTTAGCTCAAATTTTAAACAATAGAGATTCTTATCAACTCATTCGTTTCTAAAATTAGTTTTAAAAAAAAAAAATCTTTACTAGTTTACTATGTGTAATAATATAGAAAGAAGGGTAGTTACAACTACTAATTTACTCCTGAAGCATGTGGAAGGTGGGGGAATCGAGCGATGCCCACTTGTCGCTTTCTTAGTGGTGAGGCATCTCCCAAACCACGTGCTTTTCCCTTTGCTCTTTTCTTCTCTCCATTCCATTGTGGTTGTGATGGGGGGCGGGTCACGTGGTGGGTCCCAACAGCATCGAAATCTCTGTCACACCAGCCGAGCCGAATTTGAACCGAACTGAACCTCGCAAGAGTCGGAGGTGAAGATTGATTAAAACTGATATGTTTCTCACGTACGCACACGTGTCCTTGATTTCCGGATTTAACGGCCGTTTATATCACCCCGGAGATTGCGATTTGACGTTGTCAGTCAGGATGCTGGAACTGGAAGCCTTACTCCTACAACGTGAGTTGCTGCAAAAAATTTGACGGCTGAGCTGAGAAGTCGCTTTACCAGAATCTTTCGATGTTTGCATGTCTTTGACCTAACATATTTGCTCTATTTATTACTCTCTTTTTTATATATATAATTATATAGCTATATGAACCTTTTTTTTTTTTTAATAATTGATTGTTTATATATATATAAATACTTAAAAGATTGAATCTAAAATTATCCATGTAGTAATTAAAAAAATTACTTCTAAATATCACCAAGTTAAACCAAATACCAATTTTGATGATTAAATATTTCTCATTTTAATGCATTTGAATATATATATATATATATATTCCATAAAATGTGAAAGTGAAAAATGAGATAAGAATCGAACAATTTTTTTTTTTATTAAATGGTCCGTTGCAAAGGAATAAATGTTTTTCTTATCTTTTTATTTATTTTCTGGATGAAGACAGTTTTGGATAGAAGATCTAAAAATTAAAAAAGATGAAAAAAAACAAGGGGAAATGGTGGAGGAAATCTTAATAAATTCATATTTTTCATTTATTTTTTTTAAAAAAATTAATTAAATCAATTTTTAGAATATTTTTAAAAAGTAAAATATTGAAGCTTAAAAGTAAAACCTAAACCAGAGATAATATAATGTCAAGTGAGTACAAAAGAAAAATTGGGCCCAAAAATCTACTGAATTTATTCCAGACTTTATTTTTCAACGATTTTGTTGTCGGCTTTAATTAAAATATATATATATATATATATATTTGTATAATTTTCTTTCCCATATCCCACACTATTACGGACTTTTTATTTTTGCCCCTTTCTTTAGTAGCAATAAATAACTTGTATTTGAAATATTATCATATTTAAGAGAGAAATATAAATAATTTATTTGATAATCGTATTATTTATTGAGTTATAATAAAAAAAAATGTGGGAATAAAAAAGGAGATCCCAATGTACAATGGATTGGGATGTGGAGCGGCGCATCCTTTCTTTCTTTCTTTTTCGCTTTTTCTTTTTATCTACACAATTTAGACTCCATATTTTCATCACCTTTGTTCTTTTGGTGTATTTTAGTTTACTCCTTTTACATTCCCTTATCCAACTTTCATATATGTATATATATATTTCATAAACAATTTTATATTAAAAATTACAATTTTAATTAATTTAAATTTAAATTATAATATATATATATATATATAGAGAGAAAATTTTAACTTTTGTTCGAAAAAGAAATTTATCTTAAACTATAAGTTTGTGTAATATTCATAATATTTTTTCTTATTAATAATTTCTTTTTAATCCTTTAACAATTTGTGAATTTATTTCTTTGAATAAATTTTTATAGGTATTTTTTACATTAATATCCTTTTACAATTTTCTTTTCAAGTATTTTTTTTTTGTTATTATTTAAAAAATTTCTTACAATAAAATAATATATATATTTCTAAGTGCAAAATTTGAAGCTTACTAAAAAAAGGGGGGGGGGGGGGGGCGGGGAAATATTAATTAGGGGCCAAGGAAAAAGGTAACTTGTCTCCTCTTTGTTTGTACACTCTTCCATGTCTCCTCTCTCCAATGTTCTAAAAAGCAAAAAAAAAATATTTAATATATTATTATTATTATTAACCAAAAAAAAAAGGAAAAAAATAAATAATTATTGAAAATGAAAGGTTTGGACGCAAAGATCTCCATGCGGATTCGTTAAAAGGCAAGAGTTAATGATACAATGCTTTGATAGCTCATTTTCGTGGTGGGATACTACGTCGTATTTACGATTCACACTTTTTATTTCCACACATTTAAAATATATATATTCGTACACTAAAAAGTTAAAATTTAAATTTTTTTTAATAGAGAAAATAAATATTACGAATATAATTTTGATTAAATGTATTTATATATATATATATATATATATATATGAATAAAGTGTTTATTTCTATAGTTATTAATTAAAGTGGAGCTTGAAAGGGACAACAATGGCCTACAATAAGTCACAAAACCTAAAAGCAGATTTGGGCAAATACAAAAGATTCTTTAATGGATACTTATATATATCTTTTTCCCCTAATTAACTTAATTACTTTTAATTAATCATGTTTCTTTCTTTTTGTAAAGAGCATAAATATCATTTATTTTCTTTCTTTTTTTCATTTATTTTTTTTGGGGGTTTTTAATAGCAACAAAGGAAGAATATTATCAAAATGGAACAATAAATAATAGCCCACAAAATTTTGTCTTTCCCTTTGCTTTTTGATGGTATTTGTTGGGAAGTCACATTTCCCCCTTTCATTTTCATTCTGACGTTTTTAACCTTTTATTTTATTTTTCATTTTTAATATATATTTTTTTTTAATATTAAAAAAATATAATCACAAGATTAATTATTTAGTCTCGTTAATTGAATTTTATAAAATTATTATATAATAATTATATATTTAATACGTAATTTAGTGAATAATAATTTTATTTATGATTTTTAAATGTAATGAGTTAAAATACATAATTGATGCAAGATAGACTCAAATTTTTCTTTTTTTAAAAAAAATTATATATATATTTTAACCTGTCAATATTAAATGCTTAAAGAAAAAAACAACCAACCTACCGGTAATAACTGTCAGCAAGATTGTCTGTTACTTTCGTGTCCTTACGCTTCTTCTACTCCATAATACTTCCATTTCTTCCTCAGCTTTATATATATATATATATATATATATATAAAAGGATTATATACTGTTCAAGTTTGACTCGAAATATGAAATAACAAAAAAAAAAAAAATTCTGATTTGTAATTGATTTTTATAGATCCATTTTATTCCAAAGTATTTGTTCATCTTGACTTTTAATATATTTTTTTTAAATGATTATAGTAATATATTTTTTAATCGTGGTTCCAACATAGTAATATGTTGGAACCACGATTTCTCATTTCACAAAACAGGGTTTTTATTTTAAGAATTATCCCAAATATTATTAATCAGAAGACAAAATAATTGACAGAAACTCCAAAATGATGGCATATGGTAATCCACCAACAAGCAGGAGAATCCATTCAAATATATATATATATATATACACACATTGGAGAGTTGAAAATTTTGAGCAAGAAGCAAGAATTACGGAAACATTCAGAAGTGGGAAGCTCCAAAAAAAATTCAGGAAAAATATAATAAATAGAATTAAAAAGAAAAAGGAGATATTCAATTTCCTGCATCGTATAATGGCCACAGAAACAAGATATAATGATAATCCAAAGAAAAATATATAGTAAAGATCAAGGGCGGCGCCACCGTAAGCCTCCGTCATTGGTCGAGTGCTCCAAGAATGTGGGACCGACCCCATTGAACATGAATTAAGATCGATATATATATATATATATATTTATATATAATTATGAATTAATTCAATGTAAATAATTATAATCCCACCTTGATTTGCGCTTGGTGTATATAGCTGGCTTCATATGCAACTTGACGAACAGAATGTAATTAGATTGATTGATTGATTGATTAGACAAAAAAAAAAAGTTTACAATTTTTTAAATATATATATTTATATATAAAATCTCTTATTCATCATATTCTAAAAAATTATGTTCTTGATTGAATTAAATTTTCGGTTTCAAATATTAAAATTTTAATATATATATATATATATTCATGATGCTCTAATCCAACACATCCCAGATTCAAATGCCAATTATAAGAAGAAATTGTCCATTAAAAAAATAAGAAAAAATCAAAGTCAACTAAATATGTAAAATTTTCTATGCTTTTCGGTGATATTTTAAAACAATGTTATACACACACACACACACATATATATATATATATATATATATAGATAAGATTTTTTATCACACAAAGAATTTGTAAAGGTCCCTTCAATCCTTCACGTAGATTCCTATTATACATCAAGAAGGGACATGTGGGTTTCATATAATCCAAGCAAATATTGAAAGATATGAAATGTATGTATATATATATATAATATTTTAAATACCGAAAGAAATTAAATTACGAGTTTAATATTTATTTTAATTAGTATAATTTTGGAGTAATTTTTATGGAATGGAAGAGTGAGGTGCACGTGTAATTATCCGGGAATGGGGTCCAAAAGTTGAAGTTTGATTGAGAACGCGCATGCATGATCTTGGGAACCTTTGTAACCGTATATATAGTTACAAATAAAAAGGCAATGGAAGCATTTCCTTTAGCATGCGTAACCTGCCCTGCCCTAATATAGCTATTTCTTTGCTTTGCATAAAAGCATATATATATATATTATATATATATATATATATATATATATATATTATTACGTATATATTTTACACAATCTCTTAATTTGATATAATAGAAAAATATATTTTGAATTTATACATATTAAAAAAATTTGATATATATATATATATATATATATATATATATATATGTATATGTATAGTAATGAATAGTATTGAAAAAAATGAAAAGGCAAATTAATGAGTAGGGTAATTGACTACAACTAGACTATAAATGTAAATAAGAAAATTAAATATTGTCACGTTAGTGGTCCATTTTCCCTACTTTTTGTATTTTGAAAATGATTTGAAAGGTACATTTAGGATTAATATTGTATATAATTTGTGTGTTCTTCGTTATATATTATTATTTGTCGTACTAAAAATTTAAAATGTATATATATATATATATATATATATATATCACCTTTGTTTTAACCATCTTGGGATAAGATTAATTTACACAAACAAATTTTGCATTACTATATTATTATTAGAAAACATTTTATTCTTTCAAAATAAATAAATAAAATTTCAAAGTCATATGGTTTGCCTTCAATTCTCCATTATTGTCAAACCAACCAAACAACTACTTATATATATATGTTTGGGAATTTTCGGAAAAAATTTTGTGTTATTTTTCTTTAGTTCACACGGCTTTCCCTACCCATCTCAAACCTACTAAAATTGAGCATAGATTTTATCCCGTGATTAAAGATTTGAATAATTAAATAAACTTCAATTTTGATGTTTTACACTAAAAAATAGGATTTTAAATGTTATAAAACCTTATATAAATTCGTGGACACAGTACAGATTGAATTAAGCCGATTTCATAAATCAGGTTATAATTTTGTTCAAAAGGTCCAAAAAATCCACTAACTTGCTACTTTATTTGAAAATAAAATAATAAAATAAAGTTTGTATGGTCAAATTTAAACGTTTTCTTCTCCACCTTGGTGATTGAATTCCGGTTCCTCCTCCACCAAAGGAATAATATATATATACTGCAAAATTGAAATAATATATAAGAAATGGAAAAAATTAATGCACCAAAAATCGAATTTTCCTCAGAAGTTTCCCAGAAGACATGCCAGATTGTGAGTCTGAAAATCCAATAAATGCACACTAATTTAACATTATAAGTTCTGCATATGACAACGCAGAACAAATATATATTATATATATATATATATATATATATAATTACTCCACCAGTCAAATTTGTTTCCAAGGGTTCAACTTCAAGTCAAATTTCTTTGCTGGTTTTTTTCTTTTCTCCCCAAAAAATCTTCAGTTTAAGTAGAAACGACGACAACTTTAATGCAATTTGAACACATTTAAATAATAATAGTAATTTTTATTTTTTATTTTTTTGGTAGGAACCCATCGATCTTGCTTCTTCTCTGTTCAAATTTGAAAATAAAACCTAATTTAAAATATTATACTCAGTACGTGAATTTAATGCTTTCTGCTCATTCTTTATTTATTTATTTATTTTTTAAATAATATATTCAATTTGAAAATGAGTGGAAACATACCTTTAAGAACTTATTGTATGAACTGATTTTGCTCACTTCTGCAGCTGCCCTTTTTTCTTTCTTTTTATTTATTTATTTTTTTAATAAATAATTTTACTATTTTAAATAACTTTTTTTAAAGTAAAAAAAAAAATTGTTTGGGCAGAAAAGCTTTTTTATTTATGTCTGAAAAACTGATTACAATTTCTTACTCTGAGACGGTGCGTTGAAAGTATGGTATGTCTATTCCAAGGTGTGAATACATAGATATTTCAAAGGAATCGACCGGGGAAAGCAAAAATAAAGGAAAAGAGAAAAGCGTATGAAAATGAAAATTAATAGTAAACGCATTTTCGAAAATTGCTGGCCACTAAGGATGCACAAATCTTTCCAAGTGTTGGAACTACTACAACTTATATATATATATATATATACACATATTTTAACATTACAAAAAACTAATTTTTTATCTTAAAAAAAATGAGGGGCTAAACGTCAATTAAGAAAAGTAGTAACCGGGTGAACGTGTGTTTCCGGTGTAGGTATAATAGGAAGGACCACTCGCCGTGATCGTAACAAAACCGGCGCTAGCCGGTAATCACGGAGAACTGTTCTTCGTTGGCTTATATATGACGTGTTAAGTTGGTTTTGTCTTTACGCTTTTTTTCCCATTTGAATCTTAAATAAAAGGATTAATTTAATCGCTACGACTTTTAAAAAAGTGTGCGCGAGATTTGCATTTTTTCCTTTTATTTAATTATTTATTTATTTTTTACCTTTTCTCGCGAAGGCCGTTGATTGCTGTTAGGAATAAAGCACCTGTTTCTGTGGGTCCCACTTTTGACCACGTCCTCCTTTCTTTCATTATTATCTTCTGCCCTTTTTCCTTTTTGGTCCATGGAGGTGTTAAGACAACTTTGGGGTTAAATTTAGATTTATTTACGAAGAAACCAGGAGGAAGAGAGTGTTTTTTACCGCAGTAATAAAATATTCACCGCGTGCTGTCGGTGGTCATTTTTGACAGAGAGAAAAATTAAATAGTAGCGAGCGGTTTTTGTCGGGTTGTCGGGTTATCGAATCATGTTACAGGTCAGAACTTATGATTCTTGGCCCAGTTTTACGTGTTATCTAAATGCCATGTGTTAAAACTAATATAACTTAAAAGACAAACCTCACGAAGGTCTAAATCCTTCCAATTATTTTGAATTTTACCCCCCAAAAAATATATTATTATCTCGAATTTTTAAAAATAAATTTTTGTAAAAAAAAAATCCATTAAAACCCTTAAGTAAAATTATCGTATTCAAGTAAATGTTACACTAACTTTAATTCATTTTTGCTTAAAAAATTACACTACTCATATTATGAATATCATTATATTAAGTAGAAATCTTAATAAATTCATATCATATATATATTCATATATAAACATAACAAACTTACATGAGAAACACAATATATCTGCATGAACATGCAAGACAACTGTTTAAGCATGGCTACAAAATGTAAACCAACACTCACAAAATGGCTGAGTAGATCAACACTAGTCTTAATAATAACAAACAAAACAAAAACACATATACTCTAATGCATTCATTAGTTGTCAAATATTATCCTATATTCTCTTTTAATCTTTCTCTTTCATTTCTTAACATGTTTCTCGTAATTGTACAAAATCCAGGAAAAAAATGTATACTTGATATTGTAGTCATTGTACGAAAAGAGATACTCGAATTAATTATGAATATTTAGGTCAATTCTTTATACCATTACATATTTATTTTATTTATTAATGTGAAATGAAATATCACATATATATATATATATATATATATGTGTGTCGGGAATTTAGTCAGTAATAATTTTAGTTGTAAGTTGGAAATACTTAATGTATAAATCTAACATTTTTATAGTTTCAACTACTATTGGTAGTATGTGTAGAAGCATATGAAGTTATTAATTTTTCATCAATAATTTGTTGAGTTTGAACTGTAATAATATTCGTGTTGCTTTAATGCGCTCTCATGCCCACAGTGTGTAAACTAAGTAGGAGGAGGATATATAAATAAATGCTAGTATTAAATGTATTTTAATTTAACATTATTCATATCCTAATTAGGACTTTCCTTTTAAAACCATCATTAATCCCAATATTTTATATATATTATATCTTATTTTCGATATTTATATTACAATATATTTATTTATTTATTTTTAAAGATGGGACACTCAAAAGACAAAGTTCAGAAACCTTTTCGGCTCTATTACTTGTCCAAGCCACTGTCTTTCTTACCCGCTTTTGGTAATTCCTCTTTTTTAATTTGAAAGGGAAAAAATTATTTTGAATTTCGGTTAATTTAAGATAATCCAATTATTTGAGTGGTTTGATAAAGAAGTCATTTTTTCTTTTCATTTTATTTTTCTCCATTGTTTATATGCAGTAATTTCTTACCAATTTTTCCAACAAAGCTTCAATAAATAAAAATCATATGCCGACGCCTTCCTGGCAAAAGCGCCCAAACAAAAGCACATGACTCTGCCCCTTTCTTCCTTTCTCTCTCTTTTTTTTTTTTTTTTCATGAAATAAAACCAAATAAACAACATAACAAAAGCAAGAAAAAATATAAAAATAAAAATAAAAATAATAAAAGTAAGAAAAAATGCATTAATTGATCTCTGCCCAATTTACAGAACATTTGGGACATTTCCTTCCCGTCCTCCATATATAGTACCCCAATTCTTCCCCAAATCCCTACTCTCTCCACACCTCTTTTGCCTCTCATTTTCCTCACTCCCCCTACCCTATATTCTTCAGGGGTTCACTTAGTTTATCACAAGTTTTAGCTGATAAACTAAGGCAACATTGGCATTTTTTTTTTCAGTACGTACAAAAATTTACATACAAATTGCCTCTGTTTGAAGAACAGATCTGTATAGTGAACATTTTGCACTATCAATACCTTTTTTTTGGTGTGTGTTTTTGGAATTGAGTGGGTAGTTATGGAAAGGTTTGTTAAGCTCTGTTTTATGGCTCCTCTGTTTCTCTTCTTGGTCTTCTTCCCTTGGCATTGGCCGGCCATAATTATGGTGAAGCTCTCGGTAAGAGTTTCCTTTTTTATGAAGCTCAGAGATCCGGTTTCTTACCCCGTAACCAAAGAGTACAATGGAGGGGTAATTCCGGTCTCAATGACGGCAAAGCTAGCGGGGTATGTTTATTATTTCACTTAATTAAAGCTTTATTTTCCAGGTTAAACTCCTCCAGGAGTTCTCCGGTTCTGAATCAAACAATCAATCGTCATTTTGCTTATAAACTTGAGTTGTTGCAGGTTAATCTCGTGGGAGGGTACTATGATGCCGGAGACAATGTGAAGTTCGGTTTGCCCATGGCATTTACTGTTACCATGTTGTCCTGGAGTGTCATTGAGTATGGAGGTCAAATGGCATCCAGTGGAGAGCTTGGTCACGCCATAGATGCTATTAAGTGGGGAACTGATTACCTCATCAAAGCTCATCCCCAACCTTATGTTCTCTATGGAGAGGTATAATTCCTGTTTCCACAGTACCTCTTTTTGAATATGGTTTCCCATGGACTAAAAAAAACTGTTCTACTGAAATTCCATGAAATTCCAAATCTACATTGTACTCTTCTTCCCATGCCTCATTTAATTTAACCCTAAGCCATGGAAGCAATTTCATGGTCAAATCGTTAGTAATTCTTCACTGTTTAAGAATCGAGTCCTTCAAGTACTGCTTGCTGTTAGTAATTTTTTTTACTGTTCGGTAATGAGTTTTTGGTAATTTTGCTCGAAATAGGTGGGTGATGGAAACACAGACCATTACTGTTGGCAAAGGCCAGAGGACATGACTACCTCAAGAGCAGCTTACAGAGTTGATCCAAGCCACCCTGGATCTGACCTTGCCGGTGAGACCGCGGCTGCCATGGCTGCTGCCTCCATCGTCTTCCGCCGATACAATAAAGCTTATTCCACTGAGCTCCTGAACCATGCCTACCAGGTTAGATTTCAACATTTTCCAAACTACATTTTGTGTGTTAGGTTCCAAAATTTCTGATAAAAGTGGAGTTCACTAAGTATGGACTAATTAATGGCGGTGTGACTGTAAGTTAGGCACAGTAAGTAGTTGAATAGCGCACGTTAGTGAAACGGTCGCAGTTATTAGGCAGTTACGAACTACTTTTGTCAGCCTGGTTGCTGTCGTTGTTGGTCCGCATTCATTAACTTATTTGATTCTTTCCATATATATTTCATATTAGCCCCTATACTTTTAGTTATTCACCTTTTTCGCACCTATAATTGAACAATCTTATTATATGAAATTATACCTTTTTCATATGTATTTATATTTCCAAGAAAGACATAAATGAAGTATAAGAAAAAAATTATGGGATTAGATTTACAAATATAGTAAAAAATATAAACTAAAACTAAGGGCGGGTAAAATTTCCGGCGTATAATATGGATCGTAAATGCGGGTCCCACTTTTATCGGCTATCAGGGCAGTGTTTGTCCCAGTACGGATCCTGGTGTACCCTTCGAATCTCAACCGTTTAAAAAGAAATTGATCCGTAATTAGCGCTATTATTGTGGGCCTTCCCTGTTTCGACACGTAGGGGTTCTGTCGGTGACCTTTTGGTTTTTCATTTTTCCTCGAGCGCCCAAAAAAAAGATAGCCTCTAGTTTTCTTGTATTTTTCCTAATATACCCTCATCTTTTCCCGCAATTTTACTTAAATTTTTCTTTTCTTTCTATTTCAGCTCTTCGAGTTTGCGGACAAATACAGGGGCAAATATGACAGTAGCTTACGTTGCTCAAAAGTACTACAGATCTGTTAGGATACGCGGTAGGTGATTCTACCTTCTAGCATGTGTCAAATAAATGCACCAAACTATTATTATGTTTGTGTGTCTCTTTTTTTTTTTCTTTTCCTACCTTTTTTCTTCTTGGTAATTAATTATGGGCAGTACCTAGAAATGTACAGTTTCTTTCATCTTTTTTTTCACTTTTTGACTAATTTGTATAACTTTTTGCTAAATCATAACAATTGCAGGACGAATTGTTGTGGGGTGCTGCCTGGTTGTACAAGGCTACTAACAACCAGTACTACTTGAACTATTTGGGTAACAATGGCGATGAACTTGGTGGAACTGGTTGGGCCATGACTGAGTTTGGTTGGGATGTCAAGTATGCCGGTGTACAAACCCTTGTTGCTAAGGTGACTTTTCCAGAACACATTTAAGTAATAAAATGTTAAACAAATTCATGCTAAAAAATTGGTTACTAATCAAAGCTATTTTTAATGGTGTTCTGTAGTTTCTAATGCAAGGAAAGGGTGGTCAGCATTCATCGGAATTTCAAAAGTACCAACAAAAAGCAGAGTATTTCATGTGTTCTTGCCTTGGAAAAGGTAGCCAGAATGTACAAAAGACTCCAGGAGGACTAATCTTCCGCCAGAGATGGAACAATCTTCAGTTTGTTACCAGTGCTTCCTTCCTCCTCACTGTTTACTCTGACTATTTATCTTCTGCTCACAAGTATCTCAAATGCTCCAATGGCTATGTTTCTCCAACCGAGCTCCTCTCCTTTGCTAAATCTCAGGTAAAAAACCCTTCTACTTCCATGCTAAATGCTAATCCCCACCTTTTTATCTTCTTTGTAGTTCTTGCATTCATTTTATCTAACTTTCTCTTTTTCACTTGTGTGTTGAATTTTGAAGGTGGATTACATTCTTGGTGATAATCCAAGAGCTACAAGTTATATGGTGGGTTATGGAAACAATTATCCCAGACAAGTTCACCATAGGGGTTCCTCTATTGTATCTGTTAAAGTAGACCCATCATTTGTTAGCTGCAGAGGAGGTTATGCTACTTGGTTTAGCAGAAAGGCCAGTGACCCTAACATTCTTACTGGCGCCATTGTTGGTGGACCTGATGCTTATGACAACTTTGCTGATCAAAGGGATAACTATGAGCAAACAGAGCCTGCTACTTACAACAATGCTCCCCTTATTGGTGTACTTGCAAGGCTACACAGCGGTCCAAGCGGATACAGCCAGCTTCTTCCAGTAGGTAATTTCATTTTCAGTGTACTTCAAATTTTTTGGGTGTAAGTGATGATTGATGATGATGATTTCTTCTGTGAATACTTATACTGAATTTTTACGTATTTGTTGCAGTTGAAGTTCCTCTTCCCACACCTTCTGTTCATCCAAAACCAGCTCCTCAACGCAGGGTAACTCCAGGTATTTTTCTTTTCCAAAGTTTTTGGTACTATTAAACTTCTAGATACTTCTTGGTTTTTGATCAATTTCACTTAATAAAAATGATGTTGGTTGGTTGGTTATGCAGCATATTCAGCTCCAATTGACATTCAACAAAAGATGACAGCTTCTTGGGTTAACAATGGAAGAACTTACTACAGATTCTCTGCACTAGTGACTAACAAATCTTCCAAAACACTCAAGAACTTGAACCTTTCAATATCTAAGCTCTACGGACCCATCTGGGGCCTTCAAAAGTTTGGGAATTCTTACACATACCCTTCATGGATGAACTCTTTGCCCGCAGGAAAAAGCCTTGAGTTTGTCTATATCCATTCTGCTTCTCCTGCAGATGTCTCAGTATCAACCTACACATTGGTTTGAATATGAAAAAGAAAGACTAAACTCTAAACCCCGATGAGAGAAGTTGACCCTTTTTTTTTTCCCCTTTTCCTTTCTTTTTCTGGAGGTATTTTATGTAAGAAATTGTGCAGACAGAAGATATATACCAGATGCCGCCCCACCATTCCAGCCGGAAGAAGAGCAGTTTTTATCCATTTCAATTACTTGTTGATTTGCAATTTTAAGCAGAGCAGTTTTAGGTGAGAAAGCTAGGATTTATAAATAAATAAGGGTCGGAGCCTGGAAGAAGAAAGGAGTGAAGAGACAGTTTAAAAAAAAACAGGAAAGTGCTCATCCTCTTTCTTCTCCACTTCCATGACTGAGTCGTATTTATATAGAACGGAAAGAAAGAATGAAAGAAAGAAAGAACGAGTACAATGTGTGTGAGATTTGAGTGAAAAAAAAGTGTAAGAAACTTTTTTTTTTTTTACCTTCTGCATAGGGGTTTTAGTTTCCTTTGTAGATCAGTTCAGTTCAGTGCTTTCCCTTTTCTTCGTTTTGTGTTGTGATAATTGTAATCTTTACAACATATCTTTATCTGCAAGATGAATGAATGAATATATTTTTGTTCAAAATCTTGTTCTTATAAAAAAAAAGATTGTTTGTTCCTCTTTGTGCATGAAACAGAGGCAAAACCAAAGAAACAAAAACAAACCGCACTTAAATTTACACACCTTGAAAACACAAAATATATACACAAAGAAGAAAGGCAAAAGAAAAACGACTACTAGATCTTGTTTTGGAGATCTACTACTATTATACTTATATTATCTCTGTTTCCTTTGGCGATAGCAAGTTCAGCAAGTATGACAGCAGCATCTGCAACAATAAGTTCTGTTGAAGTCTTTATCTTGATTCTTCCCTCAACACATCTTCTCACTATTTCACATGCAAACTCATTGGACACAACATCCCACAGCCCATCAGTTGCTATTATTAGAAATTCATCTGAATCTGTTCTTTGAGTTAGTGTCACCTCTGGCTCCGAGATCACAAATGGCTTCAGGTAGTGATCGCCTGGAAAAAAACACGAAGAAATATCAATCATGGCAGACATAGAAATGAAAATTTTCCTTTCGAGAATGGATGAAATACCTATGGATCGGGAAGTGGCAAGCATGCCCTGAACACGGCAACCATTCCAATCTATAATTCTTCCACCTGCTGCTTCCACTCTTTTCCTTTCATCAGGTCTTTCAGGCTATATTTCAATCAATCACAGTCCAGTAAGGAAAAAAATTTAGCATCAGTTTTAAGAAAATAGATGAGATCGCAATCTATAATCCAACCTAAAAAACCGATCACCCAATTGATTCATAATTCCTCCTCCTCTCCATATGAAAATGATTTTCCAAATATGTCATAGAAGAATGCTCAACAATCAGATGAACTGATATATTTTTTTGAAGGAAAAAAAAAAGAAGAGTTTAATTCTGTTGCACAAATCTAGGTTTTAATATTTCCTCCCAATCTGAAGTCCAAACAGAACAACCGAATCCAGAAGAAGGCCGGGGAACCTCTCAAGGATCAATTATTCTTTGAGCCAACAGTATGGAATTAGCATTCGAATTGGATTTACGACCTCCCCCAGAAATGCATGGATTTCCTCTTTCTTCCTCCTTCATGCCGTAGACCAGGTGGCCAGAGACCCAAAAAATTGAAAGAAAGCCCCCAAAAGAGGAACGAACAAAAGAATATGAAAAGAAGAAGAAAAAAATGTTAGAGTCACTTCCCAGGATTACCAAATTGCTAAGCAAAGAAAAAAAGAACTAATCAAATTCAGCCATGAGAACATTACTTACTATGTTTGTTCTCTTAAAAAATCCGTGATTATACAGAAAAAGGGGACTTACCATTTTTGTGTTTAAATTTTGAAATTTGCAGCACCCTTCCATTACCGATGATTCTAGTGGCTCCAGTCACCTGATTTCTCCGGCTCCGATGTGTAACTTACCGACTAATCCTAGGCCAAAAGTCTCCGGCGGTTTTCTCATGGGTAAAAGAAGGGGAGGAATGAAGCCGATATGATATAACACACAAAGTTCACACCACGGTTACAACGTAGATTTGAAAATTTAAAGTTTCAAATATTATTTTGCATTTTATGTACATATTTATTAATTTTAAATTGAGTTCACAGTTATTTTATTGATGAAAATAGTACTTAAAATAGTAAGATCGATTATGAGACCTCAAGAGGTAAAGAGAATTGCTAAAAATGGCAAATAAAGAGATCGATGAAAAAAATCACACCTTATGATCATCTGACAGTGGTACCGGAATACCACTGCGGCAAAGCACCGCCCTCGAATCGCCGCAGTTGGCCACCACCAACTCTTCTTTTCCCACAATCACAACCACGGCTGTTGATCCAACCATCTCTTCTGCCTCCTGATCATCCGTCCTCACTTCATCATCCATTCTAGAAAAACTTGCCGCCAAAACTTTCTTCCAGTCAATTTTTCCGGCGCTCGCAGTCGATTTTACCTCCTGAAGCAGCTCAATCTCTATTAACTTGTGTAACCTATCTCTGCAAGCATTGGACACACTATCCCCGCCGTGACCGTCGTACACGGCGAAGAATGAATATTCCCCGGTGATGGATCCTGGAGCCACCGTCAATGCATCCTCCATTTTCCTTCTCCTTCCCATCAAGGACACAGAACCGGATATCAATGTAGCCATTAATTTCGCGGATGATTCCTCGTTTCCAATTTTCCCTTTCCCCTTCATTTCGCCATGATCAGAAGAAAAATTGGGGAAACTTATCTCAGCCCTAATATTTCCATCAATACCTTTAAACTCATCAACTTTCCGTGCTTCGTCCGTTCCCTGATCAGTACTTGTAGTAGCAACCTTTTCGAGATCAGAGTTTCTCCATTCCGGATCCGGGCAGGCTAATGACCCGCCCAATTCAGCCTCTTTTCTCAAATAGGATTTGGTTTTCCGAATCTCCAACCTTCTCAAGCGAGCAATTCTAGCTTTCGCCGCCTGCTGGGAACCCAACTTTTGCTTTCCGTGATCCGACGTCATAATTTCATGTCCTGCATTTTATTGGATGAAATCAAACTAAGAAACTGAAGCTTGAAATACGAGAGTGATGATGACAGACCCATTAAATATATATATATATATATATATATATATAATATATAAAATATGAGAGAAAGCTTTAATTAAGAATCCAAACAGCCAACAGCACCAGAAACCGCAGCTGCAGGTACCAAAAATCTGCACCTTGTAAAGATTTATAGGGAAAGAGGAAATTTTTTTTTTGTAATATACGAGGAAAAACTGCCACGTTTGGGGAGAGATGAAAGAAAACTGCATTAGGCAGCCAAGACGTGGACGGAGAGAATTCTAAAGGCTATAACACGTAGCAAATTGAGGTGTTGGAAAATGCCAACTATTTTTCGGAGCTTGGCTGGAGACTATTCACATATATATATACACACATACATATATATATATATATATATATATATATATATATGCATGCATGCTTACTTACTTAGATCGAATTCAATGCTTTGCCGTTATTGTTTTATTTTATTGTTTTCTTCTTTTTGTTGCATGTATTTAGTGTGGGGCTCGACGTGTTTGTTGGCGTTCTGGAAATCTGCAGGAATATCGATGGATAACATGGTGGATATATATATATATATATATATATATATATATATATATATATATATAATATATATATTATATATATATGAATAATGGTGAATTTGATTCCAAATAAATTTAGCTTTGGCAAGTTGAGTCCCAAAATATTTTTTTTAACTTTTAAGGTCCCAAACGTTTTTTTAGAGAATAATAAGGTCATTTTTTACGAATTCTCTCAAAATTTTTAAAATTTTAATAGTTGTTTGTCTTTAGTTAATTAAATACAAGGGTAAAAAAGTCATTACATGTAAAAATAAAAAAAAAATATTTAAACAAAGAATAAAAATGTCCTCACATTTAAAATTTTAAAAATAAAAAATCTATCAAAGGATATCAAAATCTTTCGTCAATCTTCTTCTTTCCTACAAAAGTTTTATCCGTTTTTGACATCTTTGAAGAAAGAAAAAAGAAATCTTCTTCTTTCCTACAAAATTTTTATCCGTTTTTGACATCTTTGAAGAAAGAAAAAAGAAATCTTCTTCTTTCCTACAAAATTTTTATCCGTTTTTGACATATTTGAAGAAAGAAAAAAGAAAAAAATAGAGAAAAATAAGAGCGTCTTTGTAGAAAGAGAAAGAAAAACAAAATAAGATAAATTCTAATATGAATCTGAGTTTAAATTCTGGTTTATCCTCTTCTTACTCATACATCTTTAAATACTTATTCAAATATATTGATGATAAGGAATGCAAATACTTACTCAAACATCGATTCAAATGTCTTTGAATTTAACATTCCATTTTTTCTCCTACTTGAATTCGTTTCTTGTCGTCTAGAACAACTTTGATTTGTCAAATGAGTTTTAATGATTGAAGATTCACTGAGTATTTCAATATCACTACTGTCCTCTTTCTCTTGAAACAAATTAACTTTATTTATTTCCATTGATTAAAATTTGAATTTTCTAAATCTCTCTTTCTCGTTTTTTTTCTTTTTTCTTTTTATAAAGACCTCTTCTTCAATTACTTTTTTTTTCTTTTTCTTTTCTTCAAAAATGTTAGAAAAAGATAAAAATCTTGTGCCAGAGAGGAGAAGAAGAAGAAGATTAACCGGAGAAGAAGAAGATTGACGATGACTTTTGATATTCTCACTATTTTTGATAAATTTTTTATTTTTAAAATTTTAAATATGATGATATTTTTAAAATAAAAATTTAAAAAATATGAGAACTTTTTTATCTATACGTTTAAATATTTTATTATTATTATTATTTTCTTTCTTTATTTTCACATATAATGACTTTTTTATCTTGTCTTTAATTAACTAAAGAGAAACAACTGTTAAAATTTTAGAAATTTTGACATAATCCGTAAAAAATGACCTTATTATTCTCTACAAAAAAAATTTAGGACCTTAAAAGTTAAAAAAAATATTTTGGGATTTAACTTGCCAAAAATAAATTTGTTTGAGATCAAACTCACCAATTATTCATATATATATATATATATATATATATATATAAAAGTATGTATGTATATAATCGTACATGCATCAGGCCTATGGCACAGCTCCGATTCAGAATCAGTTCATAATATAGTATTTATATATTTTTATAATATTTTTAAAAATTTAAAATATTTAATTTAGTACCTTTAAAAGTAAAAAATTTATATTATAAAAATACAAATGGTCGAGAATGTTATATATATATATATATATTAAGAATTAAATATTATAATATTATGAATTAGAACAAAATTTTTTTAGAAAAATGAAAAAACTTAAATAATAAAAAAAATGTTACCTATAAAAACTAATATAATCTAAACATTGATAGAAAATTATTAACATAATTTCAAAACTAAAATTTAACAATTTAAAATAATTTATTCTTCAAAATTTAATAATATAAAATTTTTGTTGACAATAATAAATAAATATTTATTTGAATTTAAATATTAATATATATATATATACATTGGTAATAGTAATGTTTAGTTAAAGTGGAAGCTAGAAATTATTTTTTTGTAAAGTTAGTGAGTCAGTCACACTTTTATATTGATTTAATATATAATAAAATAAGATTTAAAATTTGGGAAAAAGGAAAATGAAAATAAAATAACCTTGTTTTATATATTTTTAAATTAAAAAAAATGGAAAAAATTATTTAAGAAAGTTAAATATTTTCTTTGTCACTGGAAAATTCTCCGTTAAAAAGAATCTTCCCCAATTCGCTACCTTCCTTTTTCCCCCAAACTAAACTGTAAATTCTGCTACAGTTGAAGTTGAGACTTGTGAGAGCTTCTCTCTCTACACAAATATATATACATTCGAGCTGTGAGGCTTCTCCATTTTAGGAGTAAAATTGAATTAATTACCGAGTAGAATTAGAACGTTGACTTCAAATTGATCGAGGATATGGCGATGGTGATTTCAAGCACAAACAACACGATCGAAATGCAGAGCGAACTGATTCAGATGTGTGTGGAAGCTGCATCGGCAAGCATGGATGCTGTGGATGCCTGGCGAAAACAACGGCGTACTTTAGAACGCATGCCTTCACATCTGTCCGGAGCTTTATTGCACAATCTCCTCCGTTGTGGTCTTCTATTCCCTTCCTTACTTGAGTAGGTTATCGAATTCTCTCTCTCTCTCTCTTTTTTCTTTTATGATTTTGTAACTAGTAATGAGATTACCTTATTATTATTATTATTATTTTTTTTTTTTTTTGATATGATTTTGTATTACTAGGAATTCGATTAGCTTTTATGAATTTTGTTATGATTTTGAAACCATAGTTAGGTTAGTTATAATTTATATTGCTGCGTCCTTTAACCTTTGGTAGGATATCTGTCTGATGGATGAACTCATTTTAGATTTTTATTATTTTATTTATTTATTTATTTTTTTGACATCATTGTAAAAAATAAATATGTAAATAAATCTCATGATTTTGTATTACTAGGAAACCAACCGTTTTTTTTTTTGTAAATTTTGCTATGATTAATATTGTTGCGTGCTTATTCTAATTTATTTTAGTGTGCTGTCTTGTTGAATAAACTCATTTTGTTTTTACAACATTGCAAAATTTTCTATTCTCGTTAACGTAAGAGTTAATGAGAATTAAAGATCAGAAGTTCATATGAGAAATTCAAGAACAAATCTCTCCTTCTATATGGAGGACGAAGATGAAGAGCATAAATTAATCAGAAGGTAAATTTTGTATAGTAAACGGATTTACAGACTTTATGCATTTGGAATCAGTAGGCAGTCGAAATGTAGAAATGAAATCTACAAACAGATAGGTGAAAGGTTCCTCACCTCCACAAACCAATTACATTGGCCACAAGTGGAAATATCCTCTTACCATATACAAATGAAAATTGATACCTTAGTATTTGGTATTCTTGTCCTTAAAAAAATCATAATTGTGATATATATTTGTTTGTGAGGGTATTTAACTTCTTGTAATCTGTATTAGTTTATTCAGAATCACCATATTTTGTATAAGTTACTGAAGTTAAAAATCGGTCTTCAGAGTCTTCAAATATAGCATTGAGGAGATTGATTTCAAAGGCGAGAATTGTGTTGATGCAGAATGGATGGCATACTTAGGTGCCTTCCACTTCTTACATTCATTGAATCTTGCAGATTGTTACAAAGTTAACAGCGCCGCTCTGTGGGCAATTACTGGTATGATTAGTTTAAGTTCTGCAATAACACTTACCTGCCCCCTCTCTCTCTTTCAACACAGCCAGGAAAATTCTTGTATTTTGTTTAAGGTGAGTTTGGAGTTCTGAATTCTGTCATTTTCCTTTAGGCTTGTCAAATCTCAAGGGGCTTGACCTTTCTAGGTGCTCTAAGATCACCGATGCTGGTATTAGGCATCTTTTGTCGATTCCAACTTTGGAGAAGTTATGCATCCCAGAAACAGGGGTGACATCCAAGGGAGTTGTCCTTCTCTCTTCACTGACTAATCTATCCATATTGGACTTGGGAGGCTTGCATGTGACAGATATGGCTCTAAGTTCTCTCCAGGTACGATGTTCACATTCCTAATGTTTAAGGAACTCACTTCTGTTGTTTCAAAGTTTGATTCAAATTAGCCTTATCTTTACAAATATTGAATCATGAACATTGGTCTGTCTATTCCATCAGCAGTGTGACTGATTTTTTGTTTATTAAAACTAAAGAATATAAGAACAAGAGTCAAGCAGAGAACAAAAATTGAGAGCATGATTTTTATCATCCTTTTTTAAGCAAGTGAACTGTACTGCTGAATTAACAATCCTAAAAGAAAAGAGTATTATTCTCATTTCAATTATCAGAAAAATTAAATTCTTTAAATAATTGGCATCATCATTTATTTGGAATTTGGATTGATGTATGCCACATTCTAGAGAAGTCTTACATGATAGGCTTTTAGTGCATATCCGCAGAAATGGTTTCTAGTGTTGTAATTTAAGCTGATTGTTTGAATGGGGTGATCAATTATAGCTGATGATTAATGGTTTGTTGCGGTTTAGGGACTCAAGCATCTGCAATATTTGGACCTCTGGGGGACTGAAATATCTAATAGTGGAGCTACTCTATTTAAATTATTCCCAAATTGAGTTTCTTGAATGTAGCTTGGACCTCAATACAAAGTTGCCAGTCCTGACATCTCTTAAAAGCTGAATATGAGCAATTGCACGATTGACACAATATTTGAAGGAGAAGGTGATAAAGTTGCTTTGACAAAACTTATTATATCCGGTACTACAGTAACTGATGTATCCTTTGCATTACAAATGTTCTAATGGGTTGCCTTTCTTTCTTGGATATTTCCAACTCTTCTATTAACTCATTCTTCCTTTTGGGCATCTGGATGTTATAACTCATTTGGATCTCAGTGGCAGTTCAATATTAGATGATTCAGTTGAACATATTGCAAGCATAGGGGCAAAATTAAGATATTTGAATCTTAGCACCACTAGAGTAAGCTCTACTGGTGTAGGAATCTTAGCTGGGCATCTTCCGAATCTGGAAACTTAGTTAGCCGTCACTTCTATTGATGATACAGTATTTCTTACATTGGAATGATGCCTTCGCTGAAAGTTGTCGACTTAAACAGCACAGGAATAAAAGGTAATATTTTTTTCCCTCTTCATGGTTAACAAGTGACAGATTACAGAGTGGGGTGAGACCTAAACGTAATTAAGTTCTTTATAGTTTTGCAAAAGACACGTGTTTTAGGAATTTAAAACTGTCTTTGAGGGCATTTAAGTGATTTCATCTACCAGACGAACCTACAAATCATGGTGGCAGTCGCATATGATGAACTTTCTGCTCTCTTCCTACATTGATATTCTGCTATTCTATACTGAATGATCCTTTTTACCAGCTTGCATCTGAATATGTGTAGGCTTGATCAACCAAGACATTGGAACTTCTTCTTTCCTTTTGACGTTATCATCTCTTGAAAATCTAAGCTGCTTGGAAAGATTGCAGTTGGAGGAGACACATATTACGGATGCAGCTCTGTGCCCTTTGTCAAAATTCCATGCATTGAGGTACTTATCACTGGGAAGTTGTTATCTAACAGATGCCTCTTTACATCATCTAACATCTCTTCGTAAGCTGGTTCATCTTGGTATCCGGGATGCTGTTCTGACTAATGTGGGGCTTGATTGTTTTAATCCACCACCAACACTTAAAGTGCTGGATCTGATGGGTTGCTGGCTTTTAACAAAGGATGATATTGTGTCATTCTGTAATAATCACTTACAACTTGAGGTCAGACATGATCTTGTTACTGTAATACCTTCAAACAAGGGTGGCTGTACTTCATCTGTGGCAAGAGCAACTTCGAGGAATTCACAACCAAAACAGGGGAAAATGCCAGTATTACCTGCTAGATTTACCAATGGGGTTCTTGTTGGTGAGATGTCCCTTGACCCCCTTCTCTCTTGTGCAACTCAATTAAAATGTTTCCTAAAGTTCATTTACTATATCATGCATTGTCTAAGTATTGTTCTATATTTCAACAGATCAAAGGTTGAGGTATACAAGGGAAGAGTTACTGAGTCTGCAGTTTTCATCAACCTTTTTCTAAGACACAGGACGGTAACCAAATGAAGAAATAGGTTAACATTTTTGTTTACTTGTGCAATATTTAAATCTTTCTGTTATACAATTTGCTATTCATGGAACCAGTGAACCTTTTTTGCCTTTTTTTTTTCTTTTTTTCTTTCTCCGTTTAAGTATAGTATTTGATCTTACTCTTTTCCGACAACTGGACTGCCTGTAGATTTAGGATTTGGGGTAGAGGAGTTTTGCTTAATGATTCAACTAGGGGGAGGAAAACAACAAAGCTGAATCAATATGAAAAATAAGATACCCTGACAACTTGATTCTTAATTCTACTGTTTATGGATAATTGAGTGTTAAAAGGGTCGAGAGATTGGAGAATTTGGTTCCAAACAATTTGTTTGGCAAGTCATAAAATATATTTTTTTACGTCTCAAATTTTTTTACTTTAAGTCCTCTTTTATAAATTTGTCGAAATTTTTTAAAATTGAAGAATATATGTGAATAAAAAATAATAATTAAATTATTTTGTATAAAATTTTTATAAATTTAAAGTAAATAAAGTGTAACACAAACGAATGGACCGTATTTTAAATGAAAAAAAAATATTTTAAAATTTAATTTGTCAACTCAAATTCAGAAAAAAAAAAAGAAATTTTGCAGTTAAGTTAAAAAGAATTCGTTGGATATATTGTCAAGACCAAAGTTGACGTCAAAGAGAGAACCTAAATCAATCAGCATTTGTTATGCTGTCCCCTACATGAGGCTAGGAGAGTTTTCTCATAACGGTACTACCTCTTTTATTGACCTTTCAACTATATTTATTTTGATGTAACGCTGATCTTCTTTTCAAAAGGAACAAAAATAAAATAATAAGTCAGGATATCCATTGTACAATCTTTTGATCCCGAAACCATTAAATATGTACAATCAAAAGCCCAAAGAGAGAGAGAAGAGGGGTAGGGGGGGCGTGGAGAATTAAGGAAGAAGCCTTTGCGTTACAGAAGGAAGGTCATCTCTTGCGAAACGCGTTGCCACCCCAGTATTGGTAGTGAATTCACTTGGTACTCTTGTACATGCTGTCAATCACAGGCTGCAAACCAAAAGCAGCTCCATAATATGTACACAACTTGTGGTTGCCATTAAATAAGCAACAAAATTATTAAACGATTTAATCAGAATTTATTGGTAAAAATTTGTACCTGGTAGTATTTCTGTAACTGGGGCCTCTTTTTCTTGAATGTAGGTGTGAGCAGGTCGCGTTCCATATCAAATGGTACAGGATCAAGGTGCAAAGCCTTGATGATTTCAAAACCTTTCAACTGCCAAAAGTAGAACTTTCTTTAAGCAAAACTTACACAAACCATAAACAGCACCTACCGGTCACTATCAAAACTGACTGCATATTTAAAACTGGGATGTAAAAACGCAAGGCAAGAAAAGACCTTCTTCTCTTTGCCTGTCTTACTGAGCTCTCCAAGTATGTATTCCTTCACTTTCTGATTTTCACATAAAGAAGCAAAATCTCCAGAGATACCATTTTCTTCAGCCCATTTCTCGATTTTTTGCATGTTTGGGTTTATAACAGCAACAAGAAAAGACTCAAAGCTGTTCCCATAAACCCAGATCTGGAATAGAGAAGAAAACCAAATGAGTAAACAAAGTATTTATTTGCTGGTGGGAGGAAAATATATTGTTGAAACCTGTAAAGAGATTTCCACATATTGAGATCAACAGAAGTAACCAATTTCAACTAAAATAGAAAAACTGACTCTTAATGAGAAGGATAGATAAAGAGAGGCATCAGATCACATTATGGTTTTAGGTTTTAGTATTAAATTATTAATGTCCAAACATTTAGGTCTATTTGCATGACCTACAATCTGTAGATTGGGAATGCCATTTATAAAAGGATCCTATAACTCTATGCAATATTTTTAATGGAGTAAATATCTAATTTACTAGAGTTACAAACTTACCATGTCAATCGCAGGAACGAGGCCATAAATATTCTCTAGGTTCTCTACTGCAACATACTCTCCCTGTGAGAGCTTGAAAATATTCTTCTTCCTATCAATGATTTTCAGGCTTCCATTTGGAAGCCACTCTCCAATATCCCCTGATAAAATCAGAAAGACTCGTGAGCTCAAATTTGGGAATGATTTAGTAAAAGGTAGCTAACACGAGCAACATAAATGCCATTCAACAAGAAATTGGGCTGGGAAGAAAAAAATCAAAGAAACCTGTATGGAACCATCCATCAACTAAGACTTCTTCTGTAAGATCATCACGCTTTAAGTAGCCTGAAAACAGAGTTTCACCCCTGACACACACTTCCCCACGTGGTTGGTTTGATAGGGCATCATAATTCATTTCAGGAACAGATTCCAGGCACACATCCACATTTGGAACTGGAGGACCTACTGTTCCCAGCATACTTATCTCATCCGGTAAAGAGACAAATGTTCCGGCACAAGTTTCAGTCAAACCTGCATCCAGAAAGTAGGTATATGCTCAGCTAATTCTCAGTTCCAAAGAGAAACTAGCATATTGTGTCTTGGCAATTTGAGATGAAACTGCATGCAATTATTGACCATCCCCAAAATATGTAGTATTTATGTTATGCTCTCAAGTTTCCACCAGTATTGTCGTTTGATGTTCATGGGCTATATATGATAATCATCACACGAAATCTTCAAAAGTAGGGAGCAGTATGATAATAGCGGGATGTGGTAAGGGAGTTTTTGAAGAAAGCATAAGTAGCAAATGCAACTTTCGAACCAGCACCCCGAAAGTACAGTTTATGGTTGATAGAAGCTAAAAAACATATCCTTCAACATTTTTAAGAAATGGCAAAAAAAGAAAGAGTACCATATCCTTGAAGAACATGGGCACAAGAGACAACTCGTAGATATTCTTCAACATGGGAAGCCAGGGGTGCAGCTCCAGATAATATAACTCGCACATGACCTCCTAAACCTTGTTTAACCTAACAATGCACAATAAGCAATCAAAGTTTTCATTTCCACTTCTCCAATGAAAACCAAAAAGATTGAGCAAACGGAAGGCCTTGTTAGTCTCTCACCTTGCTGAAAACAATTTTGTCCATCACTGGTGTTGCCTCATTGTTCTTTTTTCCCTTCCTTAAACTCCTCAACTTTCTGCAGAAAGTAAAAATGTGCAAGCGAAAAATGGGACAAATATTATTAAATCCAACGTTCTCTGTGAATTGCAAGTAATAAAAGAATTATTCATGCTGTATTGTAAATTGACAATTTTGTCTAAATATTTAAGGTTCTGTATATGCATATATCTCAGGATTGATACATTGAAAAATGACCATCCATTGAATAATTTTGTGAAGAATAACCTCTTCACCAAAAAATAAAAATGTAGATGTAGCACCATGGCAAGTATAAAAATGTTGAGGAACTTCATGAGGTTCAAAGATAAGATAATTGAGTTCACATGGAAAGAATTCCTATCCAGAAAGGGCACATATATCTTCACAACAAGAAGCAGTTATGAGGTTTCTTGTTATAGATGAAGCAAGTAGCATGTAATAGAACTTACAAGGCATACGCAAAATTGAACAAAGTTTGTTTTATGAAACCTCCTGCGGATATTCTCTGTTGCAGACCTGCATATTTCATGGAATTAGTAATACTAAATTGTTGTATGCAAATATATCCAAAGAATCATGAAACATAAATGTACAAGAAAAAAAAGAATTCAGACTAGCAGAAATGACAGAATGATATAATGACAGAGAGAAAGAAACAAAAATTTAAAGGGTTTCATTCATGTAAATATCCGCAGAAAGTAAATTGGTAAACAGTCAAGCAATGAGGAATCTGAAGAAATCATCCGACCACAAATTAAACAAACTCAACTACAGCATACAGATATCATTCGTACCAGCATATATTCTATCCAATACACGTGGAACTGCACAGAAGATAGTGGGTTTTAGCTCAGCAATGTCCTCAACCAACAGCTTAACATCCTGCAAAAATAACCAAATCTTCAACTAAGCATTCAATAAAACTTCTCCTTTAACTAAAGGAGAAAGAGAAAGTAAGCATCTTACCCCGCGCCAAAATCCAATTGAGGCCCCGTGATTAATGAAACACTCTTCAATCACACGATCAAAAATATGTGCCAAAGGAAGATATGAAAGATAAACATCTTTCCCACTCAACTACAGGATACAGATATATGAAGTCAGACAATTGCACAAAATCGTTTTTCAATAAATATTTGCATCCTTAGGGAAATTTCACCAAACAAATTCCATCAGTCTTCAATCTAAAGGAATAAAGCTAATAACAAAAAAAATATTAATCACCGATTCATTCACGCTCTCTAACAAACGGTTTACACCACTATGAGAGTAACAATGCTATTATTTGAAATCATCACACACCCTTCGGGTCTCCAGTTGTTCCACTAGTGTACATTATTGTGCAAATATCACTTTTTAGCTTTACTGGAAGATCAAAATGATTGTCATTACCCTGCAAAAATAAGAATTAAGGGCAAACAATAATCATTACCTAGCCAAAACATAAGGGAAAAAATGAACAACATATTCCTGAAAACTCAGCAAAAGGAACCATGTGGATTAATTTTCGTTCCAGAACTAAACAAAACAGATCTTTACAGAGTAATTACTCCTAAAATCTAAACAAAATGACATTTCTGCTAGTTTCTATTCAGATACAATTATCAAGCCAATGTCTTGAACTTCTTGGCATGATAACTTCAGAAAAGTATAGCACTAATTTAGTGGCCGCAAATAGGTCAGTCTCATACATACATTATTTATGTCGCAATCATGATGGGGGTTATATTTTTTATGAAAAATCTAGCGGGGCTACATCACAACAACTGGCCAAAGAGCATAAGCTTAACCAAGAAAAATGGCTTCAATAATCCTCGTACATTTAGTTTGGATATGGAAGAAAACATGAAGACTTACAAGCAACAAAAATTCATCCCAAGAATAGGCAGCCAGACCAAAATTTTCAATCTCTTCTTTCTGCTGAGGAGAGACTTTCCCAAAACTCACAATTGCTGCATAAAAAATTAACAGACATGCAATACATTATTTCTATTACTTTCAAATGGGCAGAGGAAAAGGAAATTAAATTGGTTGGTCACTTACTTCTCAAGTATTTTGTTGAATTGGGAAAGGTTTTTAATAGCTGAGAAGGAATAGCAAATAGTTAGCAAACCAGAATAATTGTTGGAAGATTTGTAACATATAAAATAATTGTCAGTGAAAGTAAACATTAAAGCAAATACAATCAACCAGAAATGAGAGAAATATAAGAATATATGCCCTTCTAATAGTGTTGTATAGTGTTGTACTTTTCAAAACTAAGGTAATTAAAAAATTTGCATTGCTAACAAACCTCAGGAATCTTTTTCTCTTCAATAAAGGCAATGGTGACCTCAGCATGGCAAATGATAAACTGCACAGCACCAGCACCTACTCTCACGAAAAAGAACAATCAAATGTCAAATGATAATACTGAACAGGACCAAAGAGATAATAAGAGAAAATAAGAGTTGTATGGTTTCCAGGTAGGTACCCAAGGTATCATACAAAGGAACACAACGGAGCCCATGAGCATTACATGCCTGCATGAATTTTATAGATGTTAGATATAAAACATTTCCTATTATAGATGTAAACTGGCAAATAAAACGTGGAAAAATTCAGAGAACCATTGACAATCTTGCAAGAATTAGATTAGTAACTCTCCTGTATGTTTATTTGTTGAATAGCAAAAGTAGTAAAATAATTTAAATATACAAACATATATCTCTCTGTATATATATATATATATATATATAATATTATATATATATATTTGTTTATGGCAAACGTAACCACTGAAAATATAAATAAGAGAAAGCACAAACACCCAGCAGAAACAGAGAATTTTTACATACCTGCATGCTCATTATCCATTCTGGGCAATTGGCTCCATAAATACCACAGCGACCTCCCTGCATAAGGGTTAAATTTACCAGATGATGAGAATCAAAAGTATAAGAAGCTCCCAAACAATGGATACAAACAATTGAGGTATATAACCATAAGCTGACTGAAGGTTGTAGATCAGATTTGTTATGTATTTGGAACAAATCTGCGACTTACTTGTTCAATGCCACAACTGCGGATGGAATTTCCTACTTTCACCACTATGTCATATACTTCTTTATAAGTCTGCCACACATATTTACCAGGCTGCAAGTAAAAGCAACATTTTTAAACATTAACAACAGCTGACAAAATGTAGAAAACAGTATAGGACAAAAAAAAAAAAAAAGACAGTATTTACCTTCCCATTCACAATTTCTCTCCGACCAAGCATTGGATTGTTAGGGTATTTATCCACTGACAGGCTGAAACACAAATAATCAATAGTTAGAAGACTACATAGAATTATAAGTTTCTCATTTCCATTCACTCTTAGTAATTATAATAGTATTCATCCGGTAAAAATTGGTAATTATAATAGCAAAAATGCTTTTAATGTATAATATCAAGAATTTTTTGTCCTCTTCATTGTGTAAATAGAATAAGTCTTTTTTCAAGAGAGAGATACATGATATATACATTATACAGCTTTTTCTCCAGATCAGGGAAGTATTTTTTCGGCGGTACCTTTTAATCAAAGATATATCATTACTTAGACCAATTTTTTGTCAATTAAAACAACTGTACACCCTAGATGGCGGAAAACTTCGTGTTTAAATTCTGGTGCATGCCAGAAGCTTATCAAAAGTTCTGTGTAAATTACGCCTTATTCAAGTTTTTCGCTTAAAGCCGCTAATAGAAGGTGATTAGCCTCTTCAACGGTTTAATTCGGATTAAACACATAAATTTATCCAGTTTCAACTTCCAAACTCAATCACGTCCAGAAAATAAATTAAGCCTTCAATCGGTTGAAGCGGGATTCACCATTTTCACACAAATTCATCCAATTCAAACCTCCAAAAAACTCAATCACAACATAGTTTTCCGAAAACAAAACTACACTAAATACAAAACTCAACGACCGCACACACTTACACACGAAATAAAAAAATTAATAATAATAATAACAGAAGTAATAAAAAGTCGATTCTCACCGAAATATATCCCAACAGCAATCCAAACCTTCAATAGGCTTAGGAAAACCGTCCTTAGCAAAGGAGCTCCGGTAAACCGGTCCGATCGACGGCTTTCCATCCTTCGCTTGCTTCGCCGGTTCCACCTCTATTATAAAGCTGTTCTTAGACATCTTCCAAATACAGTCTCAACCTTAGAATTCAACTCAACTTGAAGCAAACCGTTGAAATGAAATGCGTGAAGTCCTGAACTAGCGACCCCAAGCCAATGTCAAACGCTTTAAATTAAGAAAAAATAACAATAATAATAATAAAAGGGGTAGAAAAAATGATCCGCGGCGGAAGAATGGGTAATCCTTTTCCTCAAGTCTGACGACTCCAGTGGTTTTGGGAGCTTGTTTGACTGCGTGACCAAATGTATATAGAGAGAGATGGAGAGAGAACACGGACTAAAACCCCACGCTGTCAGATTTCGTGCTAGACCTTAGTTTAGCTGTTGTGATTTTTCTTTCCAGTTGGTCATCAAACTTAGCCACGTCTTTCTTTTTATTATTATTTTATTTTATTTTTCTGTTCCAAACCCCAACCACATGAAAATCATTAAATTAAAATGTATTATATTTTCTAAGTTTAAAAAGTTTTGAAAATACAAAATTACGTGGAAAATGATGTGAACAGAACCTAATCAGCATGTGATTGGTCCGCGTGGAAAAGGCTATTTCTCCGTAGAGTTAGAAAACTACGACTGTTTGAATAACTCGGTTTTCAGTTTGGCGTTGGAGGATAATTTTGTCCTTTTCCATGTGCAATTTGCTAATTGTTTTCCCTTTTTTTTTCTTTTTTTTTTCAGTTAGTAGAAAATAAAGCGGGAAATTTATGATATATTTAATAAAATATATGATTTTCTTATAAATTATATTTAAATTTTTTTTGAATCTGAACAATAAATTAATAATTTTCTCTTAATTTTATAATTAAAAACTAAGAAATAAGGGAGAAAAAAATAAAATCTTTGACAGAGTCTTACAAGGAATATTATATTGGAGTGGGCTATTTTTTATGGAAATGTTAACAAGAATTTTTCCATCATCTAGATGGGATTTTTTTCTTTTTCCTTTTTTAAATTAGATAAATAGATAAATAAAAAAATAAAATGATTTTAGATCTATGAGATCAGAACATGATTCCTTTTTCATTATTTTACGGAAATTTTCTATTTCAAATCCAAACAAAAGATGCCGTAGTAGATGATGTATTGTTTTTTGTTGCCTTCACATTCCAACGAAGCCCTATAATTATTGGCATTTGACCAAACAAAATTAATATATATATATATAACAATGAATAAATTAGAATATTGATTCAAGGCATTAATATAAATTAGTTTGAAATAATAGTTCAATCAAAATAAATAAATTTTATAATTTAAAAAAGAAAATCAAAATGAAGACTTTGTCTATATTAAAAAAAAAAAAAAATTTTGAGTTAACACCCATCTTTCTAGTTGAATGAATCATCACGAAATATATATATATATATATATAATAAGTGAATACAAAGTAGACTTTTTTTAATCACATCATCTTCTTTCTAGATATATATATATATATATATATATATATAGAGAGAGAGAGAGAGAGAGAGAATACAAAGAAAGAAAGCTATTGATACTGCTAAAACCTAATTTATTAAACGGACTGAGTAAATGGTTTTCCTTCCACTTGATCAATGGTCCCCAAGTTTTCAAGTAAAACCAGCAAAAAAATAATTAACCATGAAAAGAATTCTCTTTCTACTACTCTCTTTTCCCTTAAATAGTTGTTTAATATTATTAGAATTTTCCTAGCAAAAAAAAATATACATATATATATATATATATAGAATTCAAACGTCAAACGAAAATGTCACAATCACTAAAACCGAAAGTACAGATGAAGGATATAAATGTTTCATATATATATGTATATATACACGGCTGAAATAACTAACAAAGGTCCCATTTAATATATTTCTAGAAATATCTATTTTATAACTAATATTATTAGTAGTATTTTTGCAGCTGAAAGAAAAAGTTAAAATTCCTTCTTGGATGATTTCTAATCAATGGATTATACAAAATTAATTGTTTCATAGCTTTTATATAGCTAAGAAAACAAACAATAACAAACTTTTCATCTCATAAGACTTTGCTTAGACGTGTTATTGCCTCCTCTCAGTTTCGTCCATCAATATCCTCAAAAAACTCTTGTAGGATGTATGTATGTATGACTTTCTTGGTTGGCATAGCAAGAGAGAGAAAGAGAGAGAGAGAGAGAGAGATTAAATTCTAATGCTATAAGGAACTTAAAAAGTAGTAATATATAGGAAGAAATCACCATGTGCAGCCAGATTTAAGGGATTATTACTTCTTCTTCCCCTTCTTTCTACCTTTGACTTCTTTTTCCAGAGTTCTAAGCCTCTGGCTGATGATAGAGGAAGAGGGTATGCGTTGGCTTGCAGGTTTAGATGCTTCTTCAGGGGATGAGATTGCTTGCTGACGTTGTGATGCAGCTTGTGCCGCTGCATATTTTTTCATTGCTTCGAAGAACGAAAAGCCGGGTTTCTGTTCACCAGCTGGTGGTGGTGTCACAGGTATAATTGGAATACCTAAAGCGTTCTTCACTCCAGGTTTCTTAATTACTGAAAAGATTAAAACCCCCCAAAACAAGAGTTCATATTAATGAAGTAAGAGCAGATTGTAATAAGTGTTTAGCAGAAAAGAAAGGATAATTGAACTCACCAATTCCATACATAAGTGAGAAAAGATTGGCGGTAATCCAATAGCAAAATATTCCCTGTGAGATTCATAATATAAAATGCCATCAGGTAAGAAAACTCAATACCAAAACTCACTCATGCTCTATAGGTGTTGATGAAGTCCAAGAAATTGCAATTTCAAGAGGACAACTGAAAAGGACCTCAAGTAAACCAGTAATCCAGATCCGAGACAACAACAAGATAGAAGTGGGGAGGGAGGTTATCCAGTAATCAGGATTTTTTTATTTTTTTTAAGTTTAAGCATGCGTGTGGATGCACTTTGTAAAATATTTTTCTACCAAATTACCCAGGAAAAAGAGAGAGCTAGGTTCAAAGAGCATGAGGCAGCACCAGTGGACAAATGTTAACCAAATGTACCTTTGCAAAACTTGCAGTCAATGGGACTGTCAGAACTGCAAATCCCCTTGAGACATTCTTTATGGTGGCAGCAGCAGGATTCCCTTCCATTCCTTCTTGCATGTTGCACTAAGGAAAGAGGAAAATAGAAAATAACCAACAAAATATAATACTTATTTAAAAAGTTGAATATGACAGTTCTTGACAAAGGGATTTGCTTACCTCCACTGTAATCCAGAAAGTTAAAGCAGTTATAACTGGTAAAATGTACATGCTATCTGGAGTAGTCAAATCCATAAACCAGAATGCTCCTCCCTCCTTGAAAGATGGAACCTTTTCTACCATGTTATTAATCTGCATGTTCATCCATCAAAGGAATGTTAAAAGGAAACCAAAGAATGTCAGGCTAAGAGAAGAAAGGGAAACTGTCTTACAGCAACAAAAAAGCTGATAAAGATGGGGCCCTGAAATAGAATTCCCTTTAGTGGAGTAAAAGGTGTAACACCATATCTGCAACACAAAATATTCTTTTAATAACTTTAATACAAAGAATATACTCTTATTTCATACTAACAAAAGATGCATACATGGAAACAAAACGAGGAGGTTTAAAGGTATGGAACAACATTACACATAAGCAAACTCTCTCTCAAACAAAAACTTCCAAAACCTTTACAATTAGCTGCACACTCACAATACTTGTTTCACCTTAATATTTTGGAGAGTACAACAGGAAAAGAAATTAAAAAGAAAAAGAAGGGTTATCTATATTTTGTCATGACGAAACTGATAAGGAAGTCATACAAGATCATGAATAAAAGAGAAAATGCTCTTCCTAGTATCAAATAAAAATTCACAGATCACCACTAATAAGGCAATAAAATATAGAACATCAGGCAAGGGAAGGAACAAAATTGAGAATGAAATTATTTTGCTTCTAAAGAAGGTATTGCTAATAAACTGAAAAAACATATAACTGCACCGAAAACAGATAATTCATGATGGTGCGATCAAAACATGAGTGAAAGGCAACATGCTTACTCTTTGAATAGTTGCTGCATCCTTTGCTGTCCTTCAGCAACGGCAGAAGGACTCATGTCCTGGGAGAAGAGAAGAGGCAAGAAAATATATTAATAATTATCTCAATTCCCAGAGAACCATAACAGAGAGTGTATAAGAGATGGAAAAACCTTTTAAAGAAAAATATAAGTCAGTAAGGAATATTAAACACAACAATAGTGACCAAATGTGTCGAATAACATTTCCAATCCACAATGAACATTGTCAATTCTATCTAGGCACTGAGTATAGAAGCCAAAATATCAGGAGGGCAACAGAATTTCAGCAGTCAAATCCTTCATTTACATGATATCCATAGATTAGAAGTGTAGTTGAATTCCCTTACCCTACTTTGCATCTCCTCCTTTATCTCCTCTAAACGTGGCCTCAAAAGCTGGAAAAGAAATGAGATGAGAAGCCGTTAAATCCAACACAATCAATGCATGGAAAGACCATCATCATAAGAGATTCATTTGAAAGTGCAAGAAACAAATTAAGAAATAAAGATTGAGTTAAGATGCCAGTAAATGGCAGAAAAACGAACAATTAGGCTCAGAAAAGAAATACAAAATGAAGGAGATAATGCTTAATTTTAATAACTTACAGTAAATTTTGAAGTAGCTTTCAACTGATTAATCATAAGAGGAACTGTGACACAACGGATTAAAACAGTTGTCAGGGCAATTGATGCCCACCTGAGCAATTAAGAAAAACTTATCAAATGAAATTCCTCCAACTCTAATAACATTAGTTACAATATACATGGATACTATCAATTCAGGCAAGATTTAGGCATATTGAAGCTTTAGGACAGTTTGGAATATGCATATAAAACATAGTCATCCATGCTTACCAGTTGAATCCAGTGAAGATATGAACATAATCAATCAAATATTGCAAAGCAGCCACTGGAAAAAAGGAGTCAGCAGCTGCAATAGCCACTTCGTTAACAGCTGGAGTGGCCACCTGTGCAGCAGTAGTGACAGCCTCAACCGACCTATCAGCCAAGACATCCGCCACATCGCTTATATACTCCATTTTATCCACTGCGCCTTTACCAACAGTACTTGAGATATTCCTACTGAAACTCGTTCCATAATTCATGGAACCCATAAATTGTTGGGAAGCAAAAGAAAACGTTGGGTCCTGAATAAGCCCTCTTGAACCACCAAACCTCTTGATTCCTCCGCTGGTAAAATATCTATTCTGAATCAAATTAGGGATCTTGGGACCTTCTGCAGTAGAGCCAGGATTGCTTCTTCGATCATCATCATCCTTATTGTGATGATTAATGTACGTAAACGAAGCAGCTAATCGTTCCTCTTGATACAGTAGCTTAGCTCGAGTTATGATACTACGCCTATATGCCATTTTTTCCCTTCCCTCCTATAGGAAAAAAAAGAAAAAAAAATTTAAAATTGTAATCTTTTACCCTTTGAATTGAAAATCAAGCACCGCACCCAAGAAAAAGAAAGCAAAATTCAGATCTCCAGTTAAAAAAACCAGACTACAGCTTTTGAGATTTGCTAATGAACTTACCCAGAGAGAGTTGAGTTACAGTGCCGTTTACCAGACGCCTCCAGGAAGGGTTTTGGGTTTTTGGGGGTAATGGAGACGGGACGACGGTGTTAGTTATTGTCGGGTATTGGTTACAGGCCATTTTTTCTTTAGTATATTTCTTAGGCCCAAAAGTAAAAATAATAATAATAATAAAAGTAAATTAATATAAATAATTTTCAAATTATAATTTTTTTTGTGATAGGTAAAATTAATCTACTAATAATAAATAAATATTGTTACATTGATGTTATAAAATGAGGTATTCCTAATTTATCGTAAATTTAATCATATAAATTAATTCAATAAATTTTATTTTGTATAAAAATAAATTCATAATTTAATTAAAAATAATATTAAAATTTTTTTCAAGAATTCCTTGATTTACCCAGTTTTTCATTCTAGAGTTTTCAAGCTTTTAGGTAAGATGATTGTTTCCTTGGTTGAACTTCAGAAAATGCTCCTAACACCATGGTATAATTTCTCTGTTTTTTTTTTTATACATATAATAAGATTCTTTCAAGAAGAAAAAACAAAAAAAAAAAAATCTCAATATAAGGGGAAAAATCAGGGTAAATTCTCAGTTTGATCTTTGAGAAATTCCAATCATATTTGCGGAGTTACTACTAAAGCAGAGAAATGGCCAAATACTCAGCTGCCTTTGATCTCCATTGTTGCACACAAGGAAAATTTCATAATCCGAAGCCAGAGCAATTGGAGGCGAATCTCCCAACCGCCTCGAAGATTTTGTATCCTCTGAAGATCGCATTGCATCGAAACCCTCATGTGTATATATATACAAGCAAAATATGCACAAGAGATCGTATAAAAAACTTTTTTCTAAAAAAAAACCTAGGCCGTGGACGTGGAGGAAGAGAATATTGACGAGACAGAGGAGCACGGCGTCATGGTCGAGCTCTCTAGGGCATTCCGGCACAAAGGACAAGTGCCATTGAGTTTCAGCCATTCATCAATGCAATCGGCGTGAAAATAATGGTTACATTCCGGTATAGTCCTTAAACTTTCTTTCGGTTGGTAATCAGATAAGCAAATCGGACAAGTTCCGTCGCTGTCGCTGGGCTTAGGAAGCCGTCGACTCTCTCCGAGAATTGTTTTCGGATATGACTCAATGGTTGGGCCGTCGAGACCGGACATTGAAATTGACCTCTGTGGATTGATTACGGTGGCCGCCGATTGATGATCTGTTGTTGTGTTCCGGTAACGATTGACACTGTAATTCCTGATTCTGCCACAAGCGTAGAACGCAAGTCCAATCACACATACCAGACCAGGTATACCAACGCCTATTATGACTCCATATTTGGCACTCCGAGGTAAACCTGTACAAGTGGGAGGAGATGGAAATGATTATAACGTGAAAGAGTATAAATTCAAATTTTAAATTTTACTTCATCTTGCTATAATTTTCAATTATAATATTTAGTGAAAGCTCCCTGCCAACAATTTTTATCAACTTTGATATCAAAAACATTATTTTTGAATAAACTTTCTACTTTCTTTATCTTGGAATTAAATTTCTTGAAATCTAATAATAATCAATTTCACTATTGTAATATCAAAGCAAGCCTAATCTTAGTTTTCCTTCAAAAGTCTTTTCATTGAAAAAAAAAATGCCTCAATAATTCAATGTCTCAAAGTTTGACACGTTTTGAGACACGTTTACAGAAAATTTCTTTGTCGCATCTCAGACAGTTGTACCAACTCTGCCGAAACACTCAGACAAGTTTGAAAACGTCATATTCCACACAAACTCAAAACTTTCTTTCATATGACATTTGTATAATAAGTCTTCTTCAAAACTAATCTTTTCAACCCCTTTTTTTTTTTTTTTGGAATAAAATAAAACAGTACAGATACCGTCCATTCCAATGTAATCAACGGTAACTGTACACTCTTGATTGCAAATTCCCAATTCCAATGTATGTGGACAACTGTCCGTGGAAATTGGTCAGTACCATTATCACGACCTCAGCCCCAATGTTACTGTAACTCCCACTCAATTCTTATAGTTCTAAAATTAATTATCAGAATTTCAAATTTATTATAAATATATATTGTGAAAATGTCTCAAAAAATTTGATGAAAATAAATAAAACAGAGGAGAACTAAATATACCTTTGCTATGAGGAGTAGAGCAGGCAACTTCCAGACCAGAATCAGAGCTGAAGCCACAAAATTGACCTAGGATTTCGCAATTCCGACAACCGGGTTCCGGCCAAACAAGTTCAATATCTTCAGAAAAAACTTCCGAAGACCAATACTGAGCAAAAGACAACCTAAGAGGAACAGAAACATTAGGCATACGGATACAAGAAGGAGGCAAATCTCGAGAGGGAATAACAGAAGTAGACGCCATAACAATAAAATTCTTGTCGCCGACACAAGATAACGGCACGGTCCGATCAGGTCCCATGTAACTTATCCAATCAGAAGAACATTTATAAAAAGTGTAGTTCTTCTTTCCCATGGCAGCTCTGAATTTAGAACCGCTCGTGTCGAAATTTGAAATTCTTTTGGGAAGACAGAATTGTGGATCATTGATATAAATTGCTTGAGCAGTGTAATCGATTCTGGTAACTTCAAAATCGCCGGAAAATGGAAGGTTAAGAATTGTTTGACCTTGATCGTTGCAGAAAAGATCAAAACCGGGATATCCACAACGATTGTTTTGTTGGATCTCTTTTTTTTCTTTTATACGGAAAGGGAATCTGATTTGAGGTCCCAGTTCATTGCATGAAGAAGGTTTGCATATATGAGCAGATGAACAAAAATCCAAGAAGAAAAGGAAGAAGAAATTGAAGAAGGAAAATCTTGAATTGATGATAATATCCATTTGGTTTTATACAAATAAAACAACCAAAAAAATTTTTTAAAAAAGAAGAAAACCCTTTTGATCTGGCAACTAAAATCCTACTGTGATTTTGAAGAATAGAAAAGCAGAGAAATTTTTTTGGGGAGGCTATTTAATCAATTATATTTTAGTTGTGGGATAATTTGTGAAAGGGAAATATGATGCTTCGAGCTGAAGTGTACAATTTTTTTTTTATATCCATTTTCAAAATTTGGACTTTTCTAGAGAGCTGGAATTTCAGGTCGGTAGTGTGCAGTAGTCAATGTTACGACTCTGATGACTAGAAAAAACAAAAGGCAGTTTTTTTTTTATATATATATATATATATATTTATTTATTTATTTATTTATTTAAAAGCTATACTTCCGGACTAAAACGTTATGAATTTGATATATAATAATTTGATATATAATAGAAATCAAAATTGTTGTATATGTTATATGATTATTTTTTAAAATAACATGAATGTTTAAGAAGCATGTGATGTTTTTATTTTATATATATATATATATATATATATATATATATATATATATATTAAAAAAATATATTCAAATTCCCACCAAATTACTATTGAAAAGTCTAGCTTTTTAATCAAAAATTTTGTTAACAATAATTTAAATTTTAATCAATTAAAAATTTAAAGTATTATTTTTTAAATGTTTAACTATTATAAGATGAAAATGTATTTGTATTCTTAATGTCTACCAGTGAAATATAAATAAAATAAAATTTTAAATATATATATATATATATATATAATATAATGTGAGTAATTTATTTATCTTTATGTGTTTCAATAACATTAGATTCAAAAAAAAAAAAACACCCATATTTACTTGACTTTGACATTTTGGTGTGAATGAATAACTTTCTACTTTTACTTAATCAACTCTAATATATATATTAAAACTTGTAATATTTGATAATAAAATGAAAGTAGAAATTGAGTGGCAAATATGGAAATTGACTTTGGTAATAAGTCATACTAAAAGCCAGCAGACACCGGCTAACAAAAAAAAAAATAAAATTTACACATTAACATACATCTCATATTAACAACAGCTAAAATGACATTTTTACCCTCCAGTATGTGCATTGTCGGTGTTGTTTTCAATGTAATATAATATTATATTAAAACTCTTTTGGCCTTTACTTATGCTTTCTTCATATATATATATATATATAAGTAGTTTAGAATGGTATCTCTGTAGTTATAAATTAAGATTTTTATTTTTATTTATAAACAAAAAATCTACATTAAATCCAAAATTTCGTAGTCGCCGGTCGGTAAGTGTTCTATTCCATCCAATTAATAAAGTTGCCTGCTTGTTTTCTTCTTTATTTATGAAAATATATAGTGACTCACGGCTGCAGCATCTATATTAATTTTTATTTATTTATTTGACTATTTATTTTTTAAAATTATCACAATTATGCTGACAGAATTTAAACCTTTATTTTGTAAATATATTCAAATATTAACTTTATTTTTCTCAAGACTTTTATCTATAAAAGTTAATCAAATTCATAATATTTAAAGATAATTACTCAATAAATTACTTTTAAATCACAAAAATAATATAAATTAACAAATAAATGTATATTAATTTCATATATAAAAATAATCTTTTTAAAAATCATATTTAGAAAGAAAATTGTAATTAAAGGAGTTTATAAATGTATCTAATTTTATTCAATCTGCGGCGGTGATTTCAATCCCTCCATCTGTGACCACAATTACGGTTGCAGCAAACAAAGAAAAATACCATGCCTACTTCTCTTCTAGTATTTGTCTGCACATAATTAATAAACATTCAGTGTTTTAATTTAATTTATTATTATTTTTTAAATAAGTATGACAAATTTTGTGAAAATAAATCTCAAAGGTAATTTATATATAAAAGGAAACATAGGAATTTTGAAAATTAAATATGAAAATTTAAATTTAAAACCTGAGAATAAACAGCTTCGTTATGACCACATTGTGGACAATGAGGAGCCGATGGATCTGCAGTTATGTCCAAAAGTATTTGTGTGCGTTCATCAGCCGTATGGTGTACCACATTTCTGTATACACAATTATTATCCGCAACTTCCTAAATTTATTATAAACAAATTATTATTAATTAATTAATTTTTTTAAAAGATTACTATCCAAATAAACCTCAAATTATTACAAATATAATTAGTATCTAGTAGACAAACACAAATAATTATTATTCCAATCAACTCTAATTAATTTATAAATACAATAAGAAATCGTATTATTTATCACAATAATAAAAAAAATTCAAATAAATGTAGATATGATGAGATTGGAATGAGAACGGGAAACCTGGTGTTTACAGTTCCGGCAAGCATAGAGGAGGATTTTTTTTTTCCTATCTTCCTTTGGATACAGAAGGTTATTGCTACACAGACAATATATATATATATATATATATATATATAATTATTATTTACACGTTATAAAATATATATTTATATTATTAGAGAGAAAGAGAAAGAAAAAGAAAAAGAAAAAGAAAAACTAACCAATCAGGGCAAAATTTCATATTACTCATCTTGAAAGGTTGAAGAGACTGCAATTTCCCCTCGAGAAAACAAAGAAGAAGAAGAATGGGATTGAAAGAAAAAGAAAAATGAAAAATGAAAAAAAATGATGATATTGTATTCATATTACAATTATAAATAGAAAAAAGTGATTTTATTTGTAAAGGATTTTTAGTTACATACAATTTATTGAATGATTTTTTAAAGATGTCATTTATAGATATAGATATTTGATATAGAATTTTATATTTAAATGTTTGAAACTTAGTTGAATAGATAGATTAATTATTTTTATTAAATTATATTGATTTTATATATTTTATTTTTTAGTTAAATTATTAAAAAATCTAATTAATTTTAATTTGACTCGTTCGATCATTTATAAGAGGAAAATAAATAATAATAATAATAAAAAAAAAAAGCAATGTTTTTTTTATTATAAAAAATTTTGTGTAAAAATTATTTATTTTTTCATGATTAATATTAGATAAATGTAGTGCAAAAGCAAAGGAGGGTAAAAAAAAACAGGGCCTCAAATTGGCGGGAAAAAGTATTTTTTACAAAAATTTTAAAGTCCCATTTTTTTTACTCATATATATATATATAAAACCCTAGTTTCACTTTTGAAACCGTAACTGTACTTTCATCTTCTCCCTTCCAAATTCTTCAGGTTTTCTTCATGGGGTTTCAAACCTGAATTCCAAAACCAGTTCGATCACTGCCGGTCGGTAAATGTTCTATTCCAAAACATATAGTGATCGCGTGGCTGCAGCATCTATATTAATTTTTATTTATTTATTTAACTATTTATTTTTTAAAATCATCACAATTTGTGGATGGATCCATGTTTGCACCAACCTAGATGATTGCCGTTGAACCAAGTGAAGAAACAGGAAATCGCAAAATTATCATCAACCCTGAGTTCACAGTTTGGTACCCTCAGGACCAGCTGATGTTTAGTCTCATCAACTCATCAGTTACTGAGGAGGTTCTCAGCACAATGGTTGGAATCACTACTGCACGAGAAGCCTGGGTTACGCTGGAGCAACAATTTGAGGTAATAAATATAAAACTGCTTTTACTGTTCCTTTTGGTCAGTATCAATGGAATGTCATGTTTTTCGGATTAAAAAATGTCCCCTCCGAATTTCAACGGATTATGAATGATATTTTTAATCCCTATTCAACATTTATTATTGTGTATATTGATGATATTCTGATTTTAAATGTTATTATTGTGTATATCGATTAAAAGTTTAAATTGTTATTTTTTAAATGTCTAACTATTATAAGATGAAAATGTATTTGCATTCTTAATGTCTACCAATGAAATATAAATAAAACAAAATTTAAAAAAAAAAAAAAAAAAAATATATATATATATATATATAAATATAATATAATATAATATAATGTGAGTAATTTATTTATCTTTATGTGTTTCAATAACATTAGATTAAAAAAAAAAATCACCTATATTTACATTTTTGGTGTGAATGAATAACTTTCTACTTTTACTTAATCAACTCTAATATATATATATATATATATATATATATATATATATATATATATATATTAAAACTTGTAATATTTGATAATAAAATGAAAGTAGAAATTGAGTGGCAAATATGGAAATTGACTTTGGTAATAAGTCATACTAAAATCCAGCAGACACCGGCTAACAAAAACAAATTACACATTTGTTATGAATCCCGAAGATTCATTACATTAATGGATGTCCATCACCCCAGAAATTACGTAAGATGATAAATATCACATAATATTTGGATATATATATATATATATATATATATATATATACACCGTATGTATGTGGTTAAGTCCACTCAATTAGTGGATTCACATATAATGGCAATGGCACTCAAATATAATTGGGCTCATCCACTTATTTGTATGTGTATATATATGTTTGTATTGTATGAATTGGTATGGTAATTAAAAGAGGAAAAATTGTGATTGTAATTGTGATTGTGATTCCCAGAGCTTCCATTCTCTCCCTCTCTCTCCCTCTCTCCCTCTCTTCCTCTCTTCCTCTCTTTCCCTTATATATATATCTTATATACATACATATATATATATATATATATATATATATATATATATATATATATATTGCTTTATATAATTTTATAACACGTTATCAGCACGAGGCTCTACCAACAACACGATTATCTATCACCGGCACGTTATCAGCACGAGTCTCTACCACCGGGTAAGGTATTTTTTGAAGTTTATTTGAAGAAAAACCAGGTACGTTTTTACCGGTACGTTTTCTGTTATTACTATGTCAAATTTTATTAAACTCAAATTTGTGGTTCTTGATGTCACCGGAAACAATTATTTATTATGGACACTAGATGCCTGAATGCATCTTGCTACAACGGGTCCGGCAGACACCGTTGTATAAAATAAAAGTATCATCAACACAAGATCGTGTTCATGAAGATCTGAAAAATAAATGAATATCTTACCGTGAAAGATCCCCTTATTTTGTGGGGAAATTTGAAAGAAAGATTCGACCACCAGAAGATGGTCGTTCTCCCAAAAGCACGGTATAACTAGTTGCACCTGAGGTTGCAAGATTTCAAATCCATGAGTGAGTATAACTCCTCAATGTTTAAAATAGTTTCACAGCTGAAACTGTGTAACGAATGATGATATGTTGGAGAAAACATACTCCACTTTTCATGCCACGGATATTGTCCTGCAGTAACAATATCGTGAGAAAGTTTTAAGAAATACTCTGAATTGATTTTTTGTCTTCTGTTGTAAACAAATAATGAATTACTGAAAAACACGAGACTCGACCTACTGACCTACTCTATTCCCTGAAGTGAATGATGATCCCAGAAGAGATCATGGTAGTGGTCGTTACCGTGGTCATGGTCATGAACGTCGTGATAAATTGGCCCTTATAATCGTGATAATAATTTAGGTGCCAAAAATATTTATGACCACCTGAAGTGGACAAACATATAAGAAAGGAAATGTTGTTTCGAAAAATTATGAAGACAAATATTATCGTTGTGGCATGAAAGGTCACTAGTATCGTGCCTGTAACACGACAAAACATCTTGATGAGTCTCGTGCCTGTAGCACGACAAAATATCTTGTTGACTTATTTCTCATGAAATAAATGATGACGATCTTGAAAATGTTGATATGACTCATCTGGATGTTACTGATCTTTTTGAACATCCAAAAGAAATAATTGACCACTTGATTGGAAATTAAAGTGTCCAAATAATAAATATTATATATTATATGTTTATATTACTTTTGTAATTATATGCTTAATTTTTATTGCTGTAAAAATTTTTGTTAATCAAACAGATGGCTGTTGTTCAAATTTCTGGCATGAACAACGATATCGAAAGTGTCTGTCTTATTGACAGTGGAACTACGCACACCATATTGAAATACCAGAAGTATTTTTCTCACCTGAATGTGGGAGAAACATGTGTTACCACAATAAATGGTAGTGCAAAACTTATTGAAGGCTCCGGAAGAGCTAATATAATATTACCGGGAGGAACTATGATTGCTATTGAAAAGCATTATATTCCTCAAAGTCTCAAAGAAATTTATTGAGTTTTAAAGATATCCGACGGAATGGATATCATGTTGAGACTATAGAAGATAATGGTCATGAATATTTGGGTATCACAAAAATGACCTCCGGTAATAAGGTTTTGTTGGAAAAACTACCATCTTTATCCTCTGGCCTATATTATGCAAAAATAAATGTATTGAGGCGCATCATTTAGTAAACCAGAAGTTTACTAATCCCGTTACTTTTAAAGTTGGCATGACCGTTTGGGTCATCCGGGATCAATTATGATGCGAAAAATTATCGAAACAACGCACGGTCATCCTTTGAAAAATCAAAGGATTTTGACTTCTGATAAACTTTCATGTGCTGCATGTTCCAAAGGGAAATTATATAAGACCAGCACCATTGAAAGTAGGAGCTGAAAGTCCTACATTTCTAGAACGGATTCATGGAGATATATGTGGACCGATTAGTCCACATGTGGGCAATTTCGATATTTCATGGTTTTGATTGATGCATCGACCCGATGGTCGCATGTTTGTTTAATATCGACTCGCAACCTGGCGTTTGCGAGATTACTTGCCCAAATAATTCGCTTAAGAGCGCAATTTCCTGATTATCCTATTAAACGAATCCGTCTAGACAATGCTGGTGAATTTACTTCACATGCATTTAATTCTTATTGCATGTCGATTGGAATAATTGTTGAACATCCTGTAGCTCATGTTCACACACAAATGGTCTAGCCGAATCATTTATTAAAAGGCTGCAATTAATTGCTAGACCATTATTGATGAAAACAAATCTCCCTACAGCAGCCTGGGGACATGCAATTTTGCATGCTGCAGCACTTGTGCGTTTAAGGCCATCGAGTTATCATAAATTTTCCCATACAATTGGCTTTTGGTTCAGAGCCAAATATTTCTTATTTGAGAATTTTTGGGTGTGCTATATGTCCCAATTGAACCACCCCAACGGACAAAAATGGGTCCGCAAAGAAGATTGGGGATATATGTTGGGTATGACTCCCCGTCCATTATAAGGTATCTTGAACCTTTGACGGGGGATGTATTTACAGCAAGATTTGCTGATTGCCATTTTGATGAAAATTTGTTTCCCAAATTAGGGGGAGAGAATAAATGGCATAAAATTGAACTTGCGTGAAAAACTTCTTTGAATCATTTAGATCCACGCACAAATATAAGTGAACTTGAAGTTCAAAAAAAATTATACATTTGCAACAAATTGCAAATCAACTGCCAGATTCTTTTGCTGACTCCAGCAGAGTCACTAAATCGCATATTCCAGCTATAGATGCTCCTATACGGATAGAAGTTCCTGAAGGACAGAAAATTAATCCTATAGCTATCGAATCAAAAACACGTCAGAAGCGTGGCCGACCCCTTGGTTCCAAAAATAAAAATCCCCGAAAGAAAAGAGGAACAAATGATCTAGAAGATCATATTGATGAAACAGAAAAAGAAAACCAAGGGACAACTGATGAAAATATTCCAACTATAAATGATGATGAGAATTCTGAAATTTCAATTAATTATACCAGTTCGAATCAAAGTTGGGATCGAAGAAACGTTGTTATTGATAATGCTTTTGCATACAACGTAGCCCTTGATATTTTCAAGGATAATGAGGATTTAGATCCTTTATCAGTTGAGGAATGTCGGCATAGAATTGATTGGCCTCAATGGAAAAATGCGATTCAATCGGAGTTAAATTCGCTTGCAAAGCGAGAAGTTTTTGGACCTGTAGTCCAAACGCCAAAGGATGTAAAACCTGTTGGCTATAAATGGGTGTTTGTGCGAAAACGAAATGAGAATAATGAAGTCGTAAAATATAAAGCACGACTCGTCGCACAAGGTTTTTCAAAAAAGCCAGGAATTGATTATGATCAAACTTATTCACCCGTTATTGATGCTATTACACTCCGATATCTAATAAGTATGGCAGTTCATGAAAAGGTGGACATGCGTCTAATGGATTACATTACAGCTTATCTTTATGGAAGCCTTGAAAATGAGATTTATATGAAAATCCCTGAAGGATTCAAATTACCAAAGGCTTCTAAAAGCCCTCGTGAATAATATGAAAATCCATGAAGGATTCAAATTACCAAAGGCTTCTAAGAGCCCTCGTGAAAATTATTCTATCAAATTACAGAAGTCATTATATGGGCTTAAACAGTCTGGACGCATGTGATATAATCACCTTATTGAATTCTTATTGAATTCAGAATATAAGAATGACCAAATCTGTCCATGTGTTTTTATTAAGAAAACAGATTTTTGTTTTGTGATTCTTGCTATATATATCAATCTCATAGGAACTCCAGAAGAGCTTCGAGAAGCTATAGATTGTTTGAAACGAGAATTTGAAATTTAAAGATTTCGAGAAATCATCTGATCAGGGGGAGAAATCTACACATGAAGAATAGTGTACTCTTTTTCCTTCACTAGATTTTTTTTCCCACTGGGTTTTTATCTAGTAAGGTTTTAACGAGGCCTATTCTTTATGTAATGGACATCCAAGGGGGAGTGTTATGAATCCCGAAGATTCATTACATTAATGGATGTCCATCACCCCAGAAAATTACGTAAAGTGATAAATATCACATAATAATATTGGATATATATATATATATGCACGCGTATGTATGTGGTTAAGTCCACTCAATTAGTGGATTCACATATAATGGCAATGGCACTCAAAATATAATTGTGGCTCATCCACTTATTTGTATGTGTATATATATGTTTGTATTGTATGAATTGGTATGGTAATTAAAAGAGGAAAAATTGTGATTGTAATTGTGATTGTGATTCCCGAGAGCTTCCATTCTCTCCCTCTCTCCCTCTCTTCCTCTCTTCCTCTCTTTCCCTTATATATATATCTTATATACATACATATATATATATATATACATATATATATATATATATATATATATATAATATATATTATATATTGCTTTATATAATTTTATAACAACATTAACAAACATCTCATATTAACAACAGCTAAAATGACATTTTTACCCCCAGTATGTGCATTGTCGGTGTTGTTTTCAATGTAATATAATATATTTCCTTAAAATATTTTTATTTATTTATATATATATATATTAAAATTTCTTTTTAAAACTCTTTTTGCCTTTACTTATGCTTTCTTCATATATATATATATTATATAATATATATATATATAATTAACTTAAAAAAAAAAAGTAGTTTAGAATGGTATCTCTGTAGTTATAAATTAAGATTTTTATTTTATTTATAAACAAAAAATCTAGATTAAATTCAAAATTTCGTAGTCGCCGGTCGGTAAATGTTCTATTCCATCCAATTAATAAAGTTGCCTGCTTGTTTTCTTCTTTATTTATGAAAATATATAGTGACGCATGGCTGCAGCATCTATATTAATTTTTACTTATTTATTTGACTATTTATTTTTTTTAAATCATCACAATTATGCTGACAGAATTTAAATCTTTATTTTGTAAATATATCACTTATTAACTTTATTTTCTCAAGACTTTTATCTATGAAAGTTAATCAAATTTATAATATTTAAAGATAATTACTCAATAAATTACTTTTAAATCACAAAAATAATATAAATTAACAAATAAATGTATATTAATTTCATATGTAAAAATAATCGTTTTAAATATCATATTTAAAAAGAAAATTGTAATTAAAGGAGTTTATAAATGTATCACATTTTATTCAATCTGTGGCGGTGATTTCAAGCCCTCCATCTGTGACCACAGTCAGGGTTGCAGCAAACAAAGAAAACTACCGCGCCTACTTCTTTTCTAGCAGTTACCTGCACATAATTAATAAATATTCAGTGTTTTAATTTAATTTATTAATTTTTTTAAAATAAGTAGAACAGATTTTGTGAAAATAAATCTCAAAGGTAATTATGAATTAGTAAAAGGAAACATAGGAATTTTGAAAAATGAATATGGAAATTTAAATTTAAAACCTGAGAATAAACAGCTTCGTTATAACCACATTGCGGACAATATTGTGTTTTGGTGCGAGGAGCCGATGGATCTGCAGTTATGTCCAGCAATATTGGTGTGGTTTCATCAGCCGTATGGTGTTCCTCTCTTCTGTATACACAATTATTATCCGCAACTTCCTAAATTTTATTATAAACAATTCAATAATAAAGTTATTATTAATTAATTAATTTTTTAAAAAGATTACTATCCAAATAAACCTCAAATTATTACAAATATAATTACTATTATAATAGTTGACAAACACAAATAATTATTATTCCAATTAACTCTAATTAATTTATAAATACAACAAGAAATGGTATTATATATCACAATAATAATAAAAAATTCAAATAAATGTAGATATGATGAGATTGGAATGAGAACGGGAAACCTGGTGTTTACAGTTCCGGCAAGCATAGAGGAGGATTTTTTTTGGCCTATCTTCCTTTGGATACAGAAGGTTATTGCTACACAGACAATATATATATAAAATTATTATTTACACGTTATAAAATATATATTTATATTATTAGAGAGAGAGAGAAAGAGAAAGAAAAAGAAATAGAAAAACTAACCATTCAGGGCAAAATTTCATACTACTCATCTTGAAAGGTTGAAAAGACAGCAAATTCCCCACGAGAAAACAAAGAAGAAGAAGAATAGGATTGAAAGAAAAAAAAATAATTAAAAGAAAAATGAAAAATGAAAAAAAATGATGATATTGTATTCATATTACAATTATAAATAGAAAAAAGTGATTTTATTTGTAAAGGATTTTTAGTTACATACAATTTATTGAATGATTTTTTAAAGATGTCATTTATAGATATAGATATTTGATATAGAATTTTATATTTAAATGTTTGAATTTAGTTGAATAGATAGATTAATTATTTTTATTAAATTATATTGATTTTTTTATATTAATTGAAATTTTTATATCATTTTAATAAATTATATTGATTTATATATTTTATTTTTTAGTCAAATTATTAAAAAATCTAATTAATTTTAATTTGACTCGTTTGATTATTCATAAGAGGAAAATAAATAATAATAATAATAAAAACTAAAGCAATGTTTTTTTATTATAAAAAGAATTTATGTGTAAAAATTATTTATTTTTTTCATGATTAATATTAGATAAATGTAGTGCAAAAGCAAAGGAGGGTAAAATAACAAAGCCTCAAATTGGCGGGAAAAAGTATTTTTCACAAAAATTTTAAAGCCCCATTTTTTTACTCATATATATAAAACCCTAGTTTCACTTTTGAAATCGTAAGTGTACTTTCATGTTGTCATGACCTAAATCCTTGGGCCTGTATAATCAATTACTTAGTATTGTTCTCACTATATCAAAAGGGATACCCTGAGTTGACTATGAGTACCTAGACTCATTCTTATATATCATTGCATACTTACTTCACTTATTGATGTGGGACGGGGTATCACATTCACCCCTTCTTAAGGCCTAGCGTTCTCGCTAGAGCCCACTCGAACATAATAGGCCTCGACCCAAAATAACTAGCAGGATTCTAGAGGTGGCTCCCACCCTCGGGTGTAGACCCCGCAACTATGGGCCTGACAATACCCATAAACGACTACTTGGTATTGTCCTCACTATACCAAAAAGGAGTTGACTATGAGTACCTATATTAATTTTTATTTATTTATTTGACTATTTATTTTTTAAAATCATCACAGTTATGCTGACAGAATCTAAACTTTTATTTTTTAAATATATTCAAATATTAACTTTATTTTTCTCAAGACTTTTATCTATCAAAGTTAATCAAATTCATAATATTTAAAGATAATTATTTAATAAACTATTTTTAAATCACAAAAATAATATAAATTGACAAATAAATGTCTATTTATTTAATATGTAAAAATAATGGTTTTAAATATCATATTTAAAAAGAAAATTATAATTAAAGAAATTTATAAATGTATCACATTTTATTCAATCTGCGGCGGTGATTTCAATCCCTCCATTTGTGACCACAATTAGGGTTGCAGCAAACAAAGAAAAGTGCCATGCCTACTTCACTGCTAGTAGTTGCCTGCACATAATTAATAAACATTCAGTGCTTTAATTTAATTTATTATTATTTTTAAATAAGTAGGACATATTTTGTGAAAATAAATCTCAAAGGTAATTTATATATAAAAGAAAACATAGGAATTTTGAAAAATAAATATGGAAATTTAAATTTAGAACCCTGGAATAAACAGCTTCGTTATGACTACATTGCGGACAACATTGTGTTTTGGTGCGAGGAAGCGCTGGATCTGCAGTTATGTCCAGCAATATTTGTGTGCGTTCATCAGCCGCATGGTGTACCACATTTCTGTATACACAATTATTATCCGCAACCTCCTGAATTTTATTATAAACAATTCAATAATAAAGTTATTATTAATTAATTAATTTTTTTAAAAAATTAAACCTCAAATTATTACAAATATAATTAGTATCATAATAGTAGACAAACACAAATAATTATTATTCCAATCAACTCTAGTTAATTTATAAATACAATAAAAAATCATATTATCTATCACAATAATAAAAAATAATTCAAATAAATGTAGATATGATGAGATTGGAATGATAACGGGAAACCTGGTGTTTACAGTTCCGGCAAGCATAGAGGAGGATTCTTTTTTTCCTATCTTCCTTTGGATACAGAAGGTTATTGCTACACAGACAATATATATATATATAATTATTATTTACACGTTATAAAATATATATTTATATTATTAGAGAGAAAGAGAAAGAAAAGCTAACCATTCAGGGCAAAATTTCATACTACTCATCTTGAAAGGTTGAAGAGACTGCAAATTCCCCACGAGAAAACAAAGAAGAAGAAAAATAAACAATTTGAAAATATTTAGATTTATAGAAGAAAGGAAAAGAGAGGAAATACTGCTATGTAATTGATACAATTGATTATGAAAATTACTTACTATTTTATTTATAGAGAAATATTGTTTAAAATTCAAAAAGTAATTTTTGATTAAATCAATAAAATAAGATATGATTGATTATAAAATTTATTCACTATTTTATTTATAAAAAGGAAGTTGATTCTAATAAATAGTGAATTTAAAAAAAATTTAACTCGAGTGAAGTTCCATAATGTGGTGGACATATCTAAAAATATCTTTATATAAAATTAATAAAAACAGAAAAATTGTTAAAATTATAAAGATAAAACATGAAATTAAATTTTTATATTATTTTAATAAATTATATTGATTTATATATTTTATTTTTTAATCAAATTATTGAAAAATCTAATTAATTTTAATTTGACTCGTTCAATTATTCATAAGAGGAAAATAAATAATAATAATTTAAAAAAAACTAAAGCAATGTTTTATTTTATTATTATAAAAAGAATTTATGTGTAAAAATTATTTATTTTTTTCATGATTAATATTAAATAAATGTAGTGCAAAAGCAAAGGAGGGTAAAAAAAACAGTGCCTCAAATTGGCGGGAAAAAGTATTTTTCACAAAAATTTTAAAGCCCAATTTTTTTTAATCATATATATAAAATCCTAGTTTCACTTTTGAAACCGTAAGTGTACTTTCATCTTCTCCCTTCCAAATTCTTCAGGTTATCTTCATGGGGTTTTTCGATCAAACCTGAATTCCAAAACCAGTTTGAATTGCATTTTGACTCCAGGCTTACTTTTCTGTTTCTTTGTTATTAAGAATCTAGGTCATACGTTCGTCTTTAATTCTGTTAGGGTGCTTAATGTAGAGTGGAACGAGTCATGGTACAAATAATGTTAATTAGTTAGTCATGACATAAGAATATGTTTAGTTAGTTAGTTGCCTTATGAATCGGATCTAACTTTGTATGCATCAGTTAATCTTTTTCTAATATAAATAGAACATATCCTCCATACTATGAGGTATGATTTTGCATAAACCTGATATGGTATCAGAGATTCATAAGATCCACAAAATACATAGCTTTTGCTGCTAACCATGTCAGTCCATTCAACACAATGTCTTCTTCGTCGTTCATCCAGGTAATTAGTGTTAAGCTTACACAAGAGAATTATCTACTCTGGTCTGCCCAAATTCTTCTCTACTTGCGCATGCCCAAATTCTTCTCTATTTGCGCAGTCAAAACCTTGTTTGTTTTGTGGATGGATCCATGTCTGCACCAAGCCAGACGATTGCCGTTGAACCAAGTGAAGAAACAGGAAATCACAATTATCATCAACCCTGAGTTCACAGTTTGGTACCCTCAGGACCAGTTGGTGCTCAGTCTCATCAACTCATCAGTTACTGAGGAGGTTTCAGCACAATGGTTGGAATCACCCTGCACGAGAAGCCTGCACGAGAAGCCTGGGTTACGCTGGAGCAACAATTTGCCGTGATAGATATAAAACTGCTTTTACTGTTCCTTTTGGTCAGTATCAATGGAATGTCATGCCTTTCGGATTAAAAAATGCTCCCTCCGAATTTCAACGGATTATGAATGACATTTTTAATCCCTATTCAACATTTATTATTGTGTATATTGATGATATTCTGATTTTAAATGTTATTATTGTGTATATCGATTAAAAGTTTAAAGTGTTATTTTTTAAATGTCTAACTATTATAAGATGAAAATATTTGCATTCTTAATGTCTACCAATGAAATATAAATAAAACAAAATTTTAAATATATATATATATATATATATATAATAATATAATATAATGTGAGTAATTTATTTATCTTTATGTGTTTCAATAACATTAGATTCAAAAAAAAAATCACCTATATTTACATTTTGGTGTGAATGAATAACTTTCTACTTTTACTTAACCAACTCTAATATATATATATATATTATATATATTAAAACTTGTAATATTTGATAATAAAATGAAAGTAGAAATTGAGTGGCAAATATGGAAATTGACTTTGGTAATAAGTCATACTAAAAGCCAGCAGACACCGGCTAACAAAAAACAAATTACACATTAACAAACATCTCATATTAACAATAGCTAAAATGACATTTTTACCCTCCAGTATGTGCATTGTCGGTGTTGTTTTCAATGTAATATATTATTATATTCCTTAAAATATTTATATATATATATATATATATATATATATATATATATATATATATATATATATATATATATATATGCACAAGTTGACAAGTGGGCACACAAAGGACAAAAGAAAAAGGACAAAAGAATGAAGGATGGAACGGCAGTACCCAAATTCTGGCGGGTTTGCAGGAAAGAGAAAAGAAGCAGCTGCAATTGTTATATATCCAAATTAATTCCAGCCGGAGATAAAACAAAAAAATATATATTGTAGCTGAAATTTCGAGTGGAGCCTTGCAACAATTTCTGGATTTTATTTCAGCTGGTACGATGACTCATCATGTTGAAGGACAGCTGTGGGTTAAAGGAAAATTTTGAAGAGAAATTTGGGGGTTAAAAGAAGAAGAAAAACAGTAGAGAAGAGGTTGTTTTGAGGAGAGGAGAGGAGGAGATAGATTGTAATACTGTAGCTTTTCTTTGTTTGTGTTTAGTTCTCGGGCAGCTTAGGACTTAGGCAGTAGGTAGTTGTTTTGAGTTGTTTTTGAGCTTTAGTTAGAGAGGAAAGATACCTAAGAAGGCTGGGCTACATTGCTGGAATTTTTGGGCTGTTCATGATCGAGGGCAGCAGCACCACGCAGAGGGAACGAAGGGCAGCAGCACGATTGATTAAATTTGATTTGGGCAGTAGGGTGATCTCCGAACCAGAGTAATCCTCTCTCCATTTCGTCAATTTGCCACTGTTTTGTAATTGAATGTTCTTCTATTTGCCACTATTTTGTAATTGAATGTTCTTGGTGATATGAGAATATTTACATGGATTCAAGGATTAATTAAAAGTGTTTTGGGATTGATATATTTTCTGTCTTAGGCTTGACTCCGTTGATTGGTGTCACTACGGACCTAGGGACTATTTTTCCTATTACGTTAGTCTTTGTCTTTCATGATTCGTTTCAGCAAAATATATATTCATAACCTGAAGGTGTTGTAGTCTAGCAAATTATAAACATGTGGAAAAACGTAAGGTGGCATAAGATGAATAGAATGCATAAGTTTTGTGTATCGTTTTCCTTGTTGATGCTTGTATGGGGCATGCTTAGTTTATTCATGCAATTACTTAAACGGGTTAGGAATAACTTGCGGTTACGACTGTCCAAGTTATGTATCGAACTAGTATCTGACTTTCTAACCGGAAGGGGTCTAGTTGACACGTTAATTGCATGGCACTTGCTTGGGACGCATGACCGTGCGGTCAATATTGCAGGGGACACGACCAATTTCACTGCCTTGTGTTGTTCTAGGTTCACGGTACTTCGTACTCCATGAGACGATGTTATCGAGGGTTTAGACTAGTAGGCTAAGTAGTTTGGGTAGAACCAAACCGCTGTAGTGTTAATTTGGAAACCAAAAAGCATGCTTAGCATTCTTGGATTCATTACTGGTTTATGTTTGCATTTTTGGCTTGATTTTTACAGCATTGTATTACCTGTTGTGTTCTTTTGGTAAAATTCCAGTAGGCTGCCCTGTAATTTTAGTTAGGTAGAATTGCTACAGCATTTCTGTTGCTGCAGCATTTCCGTTGCTGCAACATTTCTGTTGCTGCAGCAGTAGATTAACCTCTGAATCTCCACCCATTTATTCATCATTCTTTATTCTTTTAACCAAATGTAAGTCATGTTTGCATGTATAATTGGCATACAAAATCTCTGTGGGATCGATAATCTTGTACTTAGGTACATATATTACATGTTGACCGGTGTATACTTGCACTTGTTAAGATTGCGTTGATTTATTCTATTTTATTATCTTCTCAATTTGTGACACACGCACACAACGCAACAAGTTTTTGGCGCCGTTGCCGGGGATTTTGTAGTCAATTGTTTGTAAATATTGTTTGCATTTGGTTACTTTTGTTGTTTTATGTTATACTCATTCTTGAGCTTATGAGATTATTGAAATGATGTATGAGGGACGAATAAATATGCATGGGCTGAACTGTTTTTGTGAATTATTTATCTGAATTAGTTGTTAAATTTCAGCTTGTGTATCATTCATTCCTTAACGTGTGCTATTTTGCATGAGTAAAACACGCAAGGGCTCTCAAGCTACAGTGCTGCCACTTGATCCAGAGATTGAGAGACCCACCAAGGCGTTGAGGAAAAAGAAACAAACCAAGGACAAGGTAGACATGGCAGAGCAGCGTGTTGTAGAAAATGAACTTGTCTATAATCCTGTAGTGTTGGCAGACGATAGGGACCATGCTATTCGACAGTATGTGGTCCCTATGTTTAATGAATTGAATCCAAGCATTGTAAGACCAGAGATTACTGCAGCACAGTTCGAGCTGAAACCAGTGATGTTTCAAATGTTGCAAATGGGATAGCAGATGAAGTGTTGAAGTTGAAATTGTTATCGTACTCCCTAAGACCTCTACAACAACCACCACCTTCAAACGCTTTAGAAAATATGATGAGAGACTTCATGGCAAGAACAGAAACAACTCTCCAAGGACTATCATCTACTGTGTGGAACTTGGAAAGCCAAATGGGGCAGTTAGCCCAAGAGATGAGAAACAAACCACAAGAATCACTTCCGAGTGATATAGAGAATCCAAGGAGAGAAGAAACGAACATTGCAAAGCGATAACACTATGAAGTGGCAGAATACTGGACGAGCTAAAAATGAAGTCTGGAGCAGCTGAGAAGACCAGTGAGTCCAGCCAGAATGCATAAATTCCAGTAGCTGGAAAAAAATCAGGGGAGTCAAATGCGATGCTGCAGCAAAACAGTATTCCAGAACAGCCGAATGTTGCAGCATCGCAACTGCCGCAGAAAAATACCATTCCAGAACAGCGGAGATGCTGCAGCAATGCAATATTCCAGAGAGTGCTACGTGAAGGACTCTTATCAAAGCCATGAAATTCCATGATGAAGGTGAGGAGTGTTTTCGAAACACCACAAGTGATTCTCAGGCAGAAAAAGATGAAGAGCAAGATGAGGATGCAGAGGATGCATTGATGGAGGAAAGTCTACATGATGCTGGCAATATGGAGACCAAAGCACATTCAGCTTGGGTAGAAGCAAATTCTCATGGTTTCAAGTTTTGCGCGCAATTTGAATCCTTGGAGTTGTCTTCGCGAGATTTCAAGATAACAAAACCTTCAGTTGAAGAACCACCACAGCTGGAATTGAAGCAATTGCCGCAACATTTGAAGTATGGTTTTCTAGGGGCAGAATCTACACTGCTAGTAATCATTTCAGCACTGTTGAGTGCGAAACAGGAGGAGAATTGCTTGGAGCTTTGCAGCAGCATAAGCGAGCTATGTGCTGGACCATAGCTTACATCAAAGGTATATGACTAACCTTATGCATGCACAAGATAATTTTGGAAGACAATTCCAAAAATTTAATAGAGGGGCAGAAATGATTACATCAAATTACGAAGGAAGTGGTAAAGGAACAAAATTATCAAGTGGCTAGATTTTGGCATTATTTATCCTATATCTAACAGCGATGGGGATGGAGAATTTGCATGGATTACAAGATAAACAAAAGCCACAAGAAACGACCACTTCCCACTACCTTTCATTGGAAGAAGTGTCACGTCATGGTTAAAGAAGACATTGTGCAAAACTCTTCACTTATAATGCTTGTCGATGCTAAGTAGTTAATTGAGCACAATCTATAAGTGAACACTTTCATCTATTATTTATTGCATTTCCTTTTATTTCGTTTTTCTTATTTCTTCTTGTTTGTTTTTTTTTCAGCATTCGATTTCTTTTCCTTGTTTTGTTTTAATTATTGTTCTCTTATTTTCAGGTGCTTCAATGCGGAATTAATGGTTGTTTACTCCTAAGTTTCTTTCAGAATTTTCAGAATTGGTTTTGAGACTTCAATTTCATATTACAATGTCGTTCTCTTTCTCTCTTATTGGTACTCTTCTGTTTGATAATACAGGTATGCCTATGGTCAAAGAGCAAACCGAGTCAAGGTTGTTTTATTAAAGAAAAAAAGGGGAAAGTAAAATGGGACTTGCCACTGCCTCTCGACAGAAATGCTGTGACAACAAGCTGCCACACACCGACAAAGCCATTCAAGGCTGCCTTAGTCCAATTTCAATTTCAAAATTCAGGCGGTGCCATTCAACAAGGGACTGCCATGAATTGATTACTTATGCATGCAGCCCTAGTTCCCTTCAATTTCAAAATTTTCAATGGATGGCACCAAACTAGAACTTGTTGGAAACCAAAAAGGGTAGTTTTTATATTTTATTTGTGGAGAATGTGTTGAATTGAAAAGACGAGGAGAGAAAGAAGTGGGGAGTTATCTAAAGGACACAAATTTCTCTACACACACGGTCTTCTACTTTCCTTTTCTTCAAACTCTATTTTCAGCCTTCAACAAACCAGAAGATTCAAGGTTAGTACTCACTTTTCTACATTTTTATTTCTTCTCGGTTTTTATCTTTTTTTTGGGGAAATGATCTATTTTATTGTCATATATGGGCATATTTCACGCTTAGGAGTTTGGGTATTCTACTGTTTTATGGTTACACATCTTGAATGCACACTGTTTTGATGGATTGTTAACACTCAAATCTCATGATTAATTGGTGTAACCACACTGTTCTCTCAATATATACCCACTGATTTGGTGTTTAATAGTTGTAAGCACACTGTTTTCTAGCTCTCTGCCTACTGCTTAAATTTCAGATTCTATGTTGGTCTGCCTACTGTCAAATTTCAGATTCTATGTTGGTTTGCTTAATGCTAAATTTCAGATTCTATGTTGGTTTGCTTAATGCTAAATTTCAGATTCTATGTTGGTCTGCCTACTGTCAAATTTCAGATTCTATGTTGGTATGCCTACTGTCAAGTTTCAAATTTTGTGTTAGCATGCTTACTGTCAGTTGTTGAATGGGTGTGTACATGTTAAAATCACACTGTTTTCCTGATATCTGCTTGCTGCCAAGTTTCAAATCGCATACTCTACACACACTCTTTTCTCATCATGTGCCTACTGCCAACCTCTAATTCTGATGTTTAAATGTTAAAATGACTACAGCCTACTGTGCTCATAAGATATGCCTACTGCCAGTTTCAAATTCTAAATTTAAACTGTTGAACACACATTGTTATCTATATATATATATATATATATATATATTATATATATATATTATATATATATATATTATATATATATATATATATTATGCTTACTACTAGCTTCAGTTTATGTTTCAATGTTGAAACTGTATGGTTTTCGCTATATCTACTTACTGCCAGTTAGGTCCTTATGTGCATTTATTGAACACATCATGCTGTCTTATAGATGACAGTATGCATTCTGCCAAATCTCGTTGCACAGCATACTGTTCTCTTGCAGCACTCGAAATGCTGCAACAACATTAATGCTGCAGCAATTCTATTGATGACAGGGTGTATTAGATTGATTCCCTTTATTATGTTTTATCCATGAAAGCCTATTGACAGCATAATGCTTACTGTTTAACTGTCCAAAGCACACTGACATAGGCATGACTCTTTGATGTTCTGTGCTTAATTGGTGGATCTATGTGTGAGCTAATGCATGCACTCTTGATGACAAATCCTTATATGTTTGAAAATGCTGAAATACTTAGCTCTAACGTTTGCATGTGTTATAGATGCCTAGGACGAAACATGTAGCCAGAAAATGCACCAAGGCCAGATTAGCATCTCTGGACGATGAGACCAGATTCTAGGAGATCTATCACTACAAGAAGATGCTAGCTGACTTGGGTTTTGTCTTGACTGGGACACATAATGAAATGACTCTCTCGGCAGAGTTCAGACCACAAATTGAAACCATGGGCTAGAGCAAATTCATTGATCAAAGAGTCGCCCCGGACATCTCCATTGTCCGGGAGTTAAATTCATTGAGCGCACTTTGGGCAGCGACGACGACATATAGAGCGACCCTCCCTGCACTCTGGGAGTGGTTCTATTTCGCTTCCCTTCACTCTCTTTATATTCTTGAGTGTTGTATTTCACTTTATATATGAATGATGATTGCTGCATTCTTCTTTTGCCTAATGCGATGAGGACATTGCTCCCTTTTAAGTTTGAGGGAGGGTGCCCTCTTGCTAAATGATGTGTATTTTTGTTGTTGCTGGATGAGGAATGATGAATGTTGTGTACTTTCTTGATGATGTATGCATGTGTTGTCATTGATGAATTATGAATGAATGAAGATGAATGATGAATGGAAGTTTTTTTTTAGCTGAATGAAGAGTGAATCATTTTAGCAGGATTATGTGAATTTGAGAACATTATTTGTGATGATAATTCATGTTGATATGATTTCATAACTCTTTTATGGTAAGTGAGCCTTTAGTACTTAGAATATGTTGATATTAACTAGATTTAAGTGAAAATTTCTGCTCCCACCAAAATTTCTGCACATAGTCTTACTTGGAAAATTCATGTTTATAACAAGAGTTAGCTTTGGTATAAAGGTTCAGAATCTTTAGACTCGTTTGTTATATCTCTTGAGGCGAAATCCTAGTAGATTTGGTAATATAGAAATGATTAAGGCATGTTCTTGAATCGTTTGAGCCTTTCTAGCTTACCCTAATGCATATTATTTTCTTAGTTAAACTAAGTTGAGCCTAAGCCTAATTTCTTGACACCCTTATTTAATAGCCACTTATCCTAAATGTTTTGCATATATCCTTTCTTTGTTTTCCCTAAACTTGACCTTAGTCTGCTATGAACACTGCTGAATATAAGTTTGGGGGTATGCGGAGAATGCTGCATTACAGAGCATAGAAATGTTGTAGAATTGTTGCAGCATTGTCATTGCTGCAACATTGGTTACTGGATCGGTGGAAGTTATTTGTTTTTTGAAATTATGTTATGAATGCTTTAAATATTGAGGATATGTGTTTTTGAAAAAAAAAATCTGTGTGAAAAATGAAAGAATCCTCTTTACGCAAAAAAAGGGTGTGAAGGAATGCTGTAGCATTTCTGTTGCTGCAGCATTTTGACTCAGGAAAAAAAACAAAAAAAATATTTAATACATATTATGCTTCTTTGGGGTCAAATGCTATATATTGATTGTGGTTAAATGCTGCACTTATTACTGAAGCAGGGTGTAAATATTTATGCTCCTTGAGTTGCGAAAAAAATGATGAGAAAAATGATGGCATTGGGTTGAAGTTTATGGCAGACTAAGACTAAGTTTTGAGCCTACTTTTTATCTATATTTTTCCCACCTTAGCCTTAGCCTACATTACAACCAAATTAAGACCTCTTTGATCTTTATTGCTGAATTTGCTACATTAGTGGAGAGTGGTGTAATAGATTGAGTTTGAAGATGCAAAATGAATCTTAGGATTACCATATGCTGACTTATGAATGAGAGATTGAAAAGGAAAGACTATTCACACACACACGGGAGGAGATCTTTGAGCTTGATTTAGTTAATGTTCTGATATTTGAGGAACTTGGGTCATGAACATATTAGAGTTTTGTTTCACATCTTTGATCTGAAAATATGAACCCAAATTTACCTATGATTGCTGGATGATTCTGGACATGAGTTGTTGTATTTTTGATTGAGTTTTATTGATCTATCTTATCTGTTGCAACATTGCTCGGGACGAGCAATGAGCTAAGTTTGGGGGTGTGATAACTCTAAAATAATAGAGTTATTCACATATGTTTTGCCCTTAATTTGAATCCAATTTCATGATTTGTGCAGAGGTTTTTGAGTTAAAATGCACCAAATTGCATAATTCCTTTCTCCATTTTAATTTTGTGGATTAATTGTAAAAATGGCCATTTTAATTATTTAAATTCCTAAATTTCATTATAATAAAATTCCATTACTAACATTTAAATTTGTGCAGGATTTCACATAACAGGTGATGGAATTTTTGGATCCAATTGCAAAAGGGTAAAAAAGGGAATTTTTGATTAAAATGGGTCAAAAGGAATTGGACAAAATATTGACCAAATTGGAAGGAATTAGGAATGGGTGGATGGTTGATTTCTCCAATTTTCCGTTACTAATGTATAATATATATATATTAAAATTTCTTTTTAAAACTCTTTTTGCCTTTACTTATGCTTTCTTCATATATATATATATATCTCTATGTATGCACAAGTTGACAAATGGGCACACAAAGGACAAAAGAAAAAGGACAAGAACGGCAGTACCCAAATTCTGGCGGGTTTTCAGGAAGGAGAAATTGTTATATATATAGGCACCCAAATTCTGGCGGGTTTGCAGGAAAGAGAAAAGAAGCAGCTGCAATTGTTATATATCCAAATTAATTCCAGCTGGAGATAAAACAAAAAAATACATATTGTAGCTGAAATTTTGGGTGGAGCCTTGCAACAATTTCTGGATTTTATTTCAACTAGTACGATGACTCATCATGTTGAAGGACAGCTGTGGGTTAAAGGAAAATTTTGAAGAGAAATTCGGGGGTTAAAAGAAGAAGAAAAACAGTAGAGAAGAGGTTGTTTTTGAGGAGAGGAGAGGAGGAGATAGATTGTAATACCGTAGCTTTTCTTTGTTTGTGTTTAGTTCTCGGGCAGCTTAGGACTTAGGCAGTAGGTAGTTTGTTTTGAGTTGTTTTTGAGCTTTAGTTAGAGAGGAAAGATACCTAAGAAGGTTGGGCTACATTTCTGGAATTTTTGGGTTGTTCATGATCGAGGGCAGCAGCACCACGCAGAGGGAACGAAGGGCAGCAGCACGATTGATTAAATTTGATTTGGGCAGTAGGGTGATCTCTGACCCAGAGTAATCCTCTCTCCATTTCGTCAATTTGCCATTGTTTTGTAATTGAATGTTCTTCTATTTGCCACTGTTTTGTAATTGAATGTTCTTCTATTTGCCACTGTTTTGTAATTGAATGTTCTTGGTGATATGAGAATATTTACATGGATTCAAGGATTAATTAAAAGTGTTTTGAGATTGATATGTTTTCCGTCTTAGGCTTGACTCCGTTGATTGGTGTCACTACGGACCTAGGGACTATTTTTCCTATTACGTTAGTCTTTGTCTTTCATGATTCGTTTCAGTAAAATATATATTCATAACCTGAAGGTGCTGTAGTCTAGCAAATTATAAACATGTGGAAAAACGTAAGGTGGCATAAGATGAATAGAATGTATAAGTTTTGTTTATCGTTTTCCTTGTTGATGCTTGTATGGGGCATGCTTAGTTTATTCATGCAATTACTTAAACGGGTTAGGAATAACTTGCGGTTACGACTGTCCAAGTTATGTATCGAACTAGTATCTGACTTTCTAACCGGAAGGGGTCTAGTTGACACGTTAATTGCATGGCACTTGCTTGGGACGCATGACCGTGCGGTCAATATTGCAAGGGACACGACCAATTTCACTGCCTTGTGTTGTTCTAGGTTCACGGTACTTCGTACTCCATGAGACGATGTTATCGGGGGTTTAGACTAGTAGACTAAGTACTTTGGGTAGAACCAAACCGCTGTATTGTTAATTTGGAAACCGAAAAGCATGCTTAGCATTCTTGGATTCATTACTGGTTTATGTTTGCATTTTTGGCTTGATTTTTACAGCATTGTATTACCTGTTGTGTTCTTTTGGTAAAATTCCAGTAGGCTGCCCTGTAATTTTAGTTAGGTAGAATTGCTGCAGCATTTCTGTTGCTGCAGCATTTCCGTTGCTGCAGCATTTCTGTTGTTGCAGCAGTAGATTAACCTCAGAATCTCCACCCATTTATTCATCATTCTTTATTTTTTTAACCAAATGTAAGTCATGTTTGCATGTATAATTGGCATACAAAATCTCTGTGGGATCGATAATCTTGTACTTAGGTACATATATTACTTGTTGACCGGTGTATACTTGCACTTGTTAAGATTGCGTTGATTTATTCTATTTTATTATCTTCTCAATTTGTGACACACGCACACAACGCAACAATGAGGTATCACATTCACCCCCCTTAAGGCCTAGCGTCCTCGCTAGGACCCACTCAAACATAATAGGCCTCGGCCCAAGATCAACCAGTGGACGTCTGGGATTCTAGAGGTTGCTCCCACCCTCGAGTGTAGCCCTTAGTTCCCATAGTCCGGGCTGGTTGGATACCCCAAGTTGACTATGAGTACCTAGGTCCATTCTTACATACCAATGCATACTTACTTGACTTATCGATGTGGGATGGGGTATCACATTCACCCCCCGTCAAGGCCTAGCGTCCTCGTTAGGGCCCACTCAAACATAATAGGCCTCGGTCCAAGATCAACCAGTGGACATCCGGGATTCTAGAGAGGGCTCCCACCCTCGAATGTAGCACTTAGTTCCCATAGACCGGGCTGGTTACTTGCTCTGATACCAATTGTCACGGTCCAGTGCCGGTGCATACTTACTTGACTTATCGATGTGGGATGGGGTATCACATTCACCCCCCTTAAGGCCTAGCATCCTCGCTAGGGCCCACTCAAACATAGTAGGCATCGGTCCAAGATCAACCAGTGGACGTCCGGGATTCTAGAGGTGGCTTCCACCCTCGAGTGTAGCACTTAGTTCCCATAATCCGGGTTGGTTACCTGCTCTGATACCAATTGTCACGACCCAGATCCTCGGGCCCGTGTTGATGCATACTTACTTGACTTATCAATGTGGGATGGGGTATCACATTCACCCCCCCCCCTTAAGGCCTAGCGTTCTCGCTAGGGCCCACTCAAACATAGTAGGCCTTGGCCCAAGATCAACCAGTGAACGTCCGGAATTCTAGAGGTGGCTCCCACCCTCGAGTGTAGCACTTAGTTCCCATAGACCGGGCTCGTTACCTACTCTGATACCAATTTTCATGACCCAGATCCTTGGACCCGTGCCGGTGCATACCCCATCCCCCTAAGGACAGATCCTCCCCAGAGTGGAGGGCGCATCTTCTCGCACCTCCAAGGACAGATCCTCCTCGGGGGCATCGTCTGGAGATGAGGAGGAGGGACTAGAAGCCACCATCTTCATCGTAGAAGGGCGACAAGGTGACGTCCTTCGCCACTGGCGTGAGCGAAGTTGTTCCTCATCCATGATGGTGTCATCAACTTCTGAGGGCTCGCGAGCTCCCTCCCCTCGATGTTCGGTGAGAGCAGACCTGGGAGTCCTAACCTGCGACCCCCCATCTCTTGGACGTTGAGGGTTTCCACCCTGACATGGTACCTGACCCACCGAAGATGGATAGGTCAGGACTGTATCACCCGCAGCCCCCCGGTCTATCAACCTCAGTGGAAAACGAGGAAGTGAGTCCAGGTGTGACTGTCGAACACTCCTGAATAGTACAACAGTTACCCCGACCAGTGCAGCAACCCTGAGCAGTAGAGGTGCACAGTCCACAGTGGATGGAGAAAACCCCCTCGGGATGTATAGTCCAGTCATGGTTAGGCTTCTCAGGCTCAAAACCTAACTCTCTCTTCCGAGTATCCAACCCCGCGTCTATGCCACACCACTCTAAACTCTCTTCGCTCAACAAGTCAACCAAAGAGTATACCCGGGTCTGACGCTGACGACTCTCACCTAAATCCCGGGTAATGACCTCAAGGAAAGACTTCTCAGATTGATCAAGAGAAGAAGGGGAGGTTTGAGGCCACTGGTAGTGTTCGCTAACGCAAGGGCGAAAGGAAAAGCCCACCTTAGACTCAATCAACACTCACTTACCCTTAAAATCTATCTTATTGGGCGGGGAGTTAAAAAGCTGAACATTATTCCGACAAGGGCGGAGTGAAAGTGTGTTATTTGACATGCGAAGTGAAGAAAAGAACATCCCAAGGATGTTCATAGAAAGTTCGAAGCCTAACCTACGGCAAAGGCAGATCAAAGAAAAGAAGGTTCGGACAACATTGGGGTAGAGTTGCTCAAGCTGTACTCGGGCAAACACCAAGAAATCCACGAAAGCAGGATCCATGAGCAGCCTGAGCCCCACTTCGAAGTGGGCTAAGGGAAGAGGGATGTGGTCAAGAGACATCTTACCCATATCGAAAACTACAAAAGTCCTATATACACATGGCTGTTTTTCTTCTTTATTTATGAAAATATATAGTGACGCATGGCTGCAGCATCTATATTAATTTTTATTTATTCATTTGACTATTTATTTTTTAAAATCATCACAATTATGCTGACAGAATCTAAACTTTTATTTTGTAAATATATTCAAATATTAACTTTATTTTTCTCAAGACTTTTATCTATCAAAGTTAATCAAATTCATAATATTTAAAGATAATTATTCAATAACTTACTTTTAAATCACAAAAATAATATAAATTGACAAATAAATGTCTATTTATTTTATATGTAAAAATAATTGTTTTAAATAGAAAATTGTAATTAAAGGAGTTTAAAAATGTATCACATTTTATTCAATCTGCGGCGGTGATTTCAATCCCTCCATTTGTGACCACAATTAGGGTTGCAGCAAACAAAGAAAAGTGCCATGCCTACTTCACTGCTAGGAGTTGCCTGCACATAATTAATAAACATTCAGTGTTTTAATTTAATTTATTATTATTATTAAATAAGTTGGACATATTTTGTGAAGGTAATTTATATATAAAAGGAAACATAGGAATTTTGAAAAATAAATATAGAAGTTTAAATTTAGAACCCTGGAATAAACAGCTTCGTTATGATCACATTGCGGACAACGTTGTGTTTTGGTGCGAGGAAGCGCTGGATCTGCAGTTATGTCCAGCAATATTTGTGTGTGTTCATCAGCAGCATGGTGTACCACATTTCTGTATACACAATTATTATCTGCAACTTCCTGAATTTTATTATAAACAATTCAATAATAAAGTTATTATTAATTAATTAATTTTTTTAAAAAATAAACCTCAAATTATTACAAATATAATTAGTATCATAATAGTAGGCAAACACGAATAATTATTATTCCAATCAACTCTAATTAATTTATAAACACAATAAAAAATCATAATAAAAAAAATCAAATAAATGTAGATATGATGAGATTGGAATGACAACGGGAAACCTGGTGTTTACAGTTCCGGCAAGCATAGAGGAGGATTCTTTTTTTCCTATCTTCCTTTGGATACAGAAGGTTATTGCTACAAAGACAATATATATATATATAATTATTATTTACACGTTATAAAATATATATTTATATTATTAGAGAGAAAGAAAAAGAAAAACTAACCATTCAGGGCAAAATTTCATACTACTCATCTTCAAAGGTTGAAGAGACTGCAAATTCCCCACCAGAAAACAAAGAAGAAGAAAATTGGGATTGAAAGAAAAAATAAAAATAAACAATTTGAAAATATTTAGATTTATAGAAAAAAGAAAAAGAGAGAAAATACTGCTATGTAATTGATACGATTGATTATAAAATTTATTCACTATTTTATTTATAGAGAGATATTGTATAAAATTTAAAGAGTAATTTTTTATTGAATCAATAAAATAATAATAAATTTAAAAAATTAATAATTAATTTGCACGTTTTCTAAAGAATCGGACAACTACTTTGAATTCTTCCTAGGATAATATTTCTCACAACCCATAGCCACAAGGAAGTTGATTCTAATAAATAGTGAATTTCAAAAAATTTTAACTCGAGTGAAGTTCCATAATTTGGTGGACATATCTAAAAATTTCTTTATATAATTTTGAGATCCGAAGAAAATTATGATTGGTAGAAAAATTGACGCACTTCATAAAAAAGAGTTGAGTTTACATTAAACAAGAAAAAGTCACAAACACATTTTTACCCTCTTAAATATAAATATTTTTATTAAATTAATTTTTTTAAAAAAAATTGATTAACAGTTCACCGTTAATAAAATTAATAAAAACATAAAAATTATTAAAATTATAAAGATAAAACATGAAATTAAATTTTTATACTATTTTAATAAATTATATTGATTTACATATTTTATTTTTTAGTCAAATTATTAAAAAATATAATTAATTTTAATTTGACTCGTTCAATCATTCATAAGAAGAAAATAAATAATAATAATAAAAAAAACTAAAGCAATGTTTTTTTTTATTATAAAAAGAATTTGTGTAAAAATTATTTATTTATTTCATGATTAATATTAGATAAATGTAGTGCAAAAGCAAAAGAGGTTAAAAAAACAGGGCCTCAAATTGGCGGGAAAAAGTATTTTTCACAAAAATTTTAAAGCCCCAATTTTTTTTACTCATATATATAAAACCCTAGTTTCATTTTGAAACCGTAACTGTACTTTCATCTTCTCCCTTCCTGTTGGGCTTGTGGAGGCTTGTTGTTGGTCCGGCCCAATAATTTGAAACCCTAAATTTTGTTTCTTATAAATAGATAGTTTATAATCTTGACAGTGAAATAAACCTCCTAGTTCATCCCGTGGACGTAGGTTGCAGTTGGCGACCGAACCACGTAAATTCTTGTGTTTCGTTTGTGTTCCGTTTTTCTCTTGATTCTCGCAGATTATTTGTTTGTGTTGTGTGTTCAATTCCCAACACTTCCAAATTCTGCAGGTTATCTTCATGGGGTTTTTCGATCAAACCTGAATTCCAAAACCAGTTTGAATTGCATTTTGACTCCAGGGTTCCTTTTCTGTTTCTTTGTTATTAAGAATCTAGGTCATACGTTCGTCTTTAATTCTGTTAGGGTGCTGAAAATCAGAAATTCCTCTCTGAAGATAATGAAATATGGCTGACTTATTTGAAGATGAAGGTGAGCAGACGATTTCAAGGAGAGTACCTCGAGGGCGTCGAAGAACAGGAACTGGTGAGCTACCTTTCTACCTTTCGCTGTCTATTTAATTAACTAAAGACAAACAACCGTTAAATTTTTATAAATTTTGACAGAATTCGTCAAGAATGATCTTATTATTCTCTACAAAAAAAGTTTGGGACCTTAAAAAATTTTTTAAAAAATTTGGAGCTCAGCTTGCCAAAACTAAATTTGTTTGTGATCAAACTCACCAATTATTCCAAATTCATAATATTTAAAGATAGTGAATCTAGGTCATACATTCGTTTTAATTATGTTAGGGTGCTGAAAATCAGAAATTCCTCTCTGAAGATAGTGAAATATGGTTGACTTATTTGAAGATGAAGGTGAGCAGACGATTTCAATCGGAGAGTACCTCGAGGGTGTCGAAGAACAGGAACTGGTGAGCTACCTTTCTACCTTTCGCTGACGGTTATTTATTTATTTGTATTTTGTTATGAATCCCGAAGATTCATTACATTAATGGATGTCCATCATCCCAGAAAATTATTTAAGGTGATAAAATATCACCCAATATTTTGGACATGTGGATATATATATATATATATATATATATATAGTTAAGTGGGTTATATATTTATATATATGTTATGTTTTAGTGATGACTCCACTCAATTGTGTGGAGTTCACACTAGGTGAAAAAATATGTATAAATACCCCTCTTCCCCCATTTGTTTTGGGAACAAGAAAATAAAAGAAGAAAAACCTCTCTTCCCGTAAACTCTTTCTCTCTTCCCTTTAGATATATATATATACATACATACATATATATATATACATATATATATATATATTGCTTTAATAGATAAATCCATATACTATATTATATATACAATTTTTTATATACGTAGAACGAGCTCTACCACGGGTAGGTAAGTATTTTGAAGTTTATTTGAGAAAAATCAGGTACGTTTTTACCGGTACGTTTTCTGTTATTACTATATCAAATTTTATTAAACTCAAATTTGTGGTTCTTGATGTCACCAGAAACAATTATTTATTATGGACACTAGATGCCTGAATGCATCTTGCTACAACGGGTCCGGCAGACACCGTTGTATAAAATAAAGTATCATCAACACTATCGTGTTCATGAGGATTTGAAAAAAAAAATGAATAACTTACCGTGACAGATCCTCTTATTTTATGAGGAAATTTGAAAGAAAAATTCGACCACCAGAAGATGGTCGTTCTCCCAAAAGCACGGTATGACTAGTTGCACCTGAGGTTGCAAGATTTCAAATCCATGAGTGAGAATAACTCCTCAATGTTTAAAATAGTTTCACAGCTGAAACTTTGTAACGGATGATGATATGTTGGAGAAAACATTCTCCACTTTTCATGCCACAAATATTGTCCTGCAGTAACAATATCGTGAGAGAGATTTTAATAAATACTCTAAATTGATTTTTGTCTTCTTGTTGTGGAACATAATAATTAATTACTGATGAAAAATCACGAGACTCGACCTACTGGCCTACTTCATTCCCTGAAGTGAATGAAATCATGATCCAGAAGAGATCGTAGTCGTGATCGTTACCGTGGTCATGGTAGAAAATATGATCATAAACATCGTGATAAATTTGGCCCTTATAATCGTGATAATAATTTAGGTGCCAAAATTATTTATGACCACCTGAAGTGGACAAAATATAATGAGAAAGGAAATGTTGTTCCGAAAAATTATGAAGACAAATATGATCGTTGTGGCATGAAAGGTCACTGATCTCGTGCCTGTAGCACGGCAAAATATCTCGTGCTTGTAGCACGACAAAATATCTCGTGCCTGTAGCACGACAAAATATCTTGTTGAGTTATTTCTCAAAACTTGTCTCATGAAATAAAAGATGACCATCTTGAAAATATTGATGTTGATGTAGCTCACCTGGATGTTACTGATCTTTTCGAACATCCAAAAGAAATAATTGACCAATTGATTGGAAATTAAAGTGTCCAAAATAATTAAAATATTAATATTATATATTATATGTTTATATTACTTTTGTTGTGATATTATATGCTTAATTTTATTTATGTAAAATTTTGTTAAAAACAATGGCTGTTGTTCAAATTTCTGGTATGAACAACGATATCGAAAGTATCTGTCTTATTGACAGTGGAACTACGCACACCATACTGAAATACAGAAGTATTTTTCACCTGAATGTGGGAGAAACAAGTGTTACCACAATAAATGGTAGTGCAAAACTTATTGAAGGCTCCGGAAGAGCTAATATAATATTACCGGGAGGAACTATGATTGCTATTGAAAAGCATTATATTCCTCAAAGTCTCAAAGAAATTTATTGAGTTTTAAAGATATCCGACGGAATGGATATCATGTTGAGACTATAGAAGATAATGGTCATGAATATTTGGGTATCACAAAAATGACCTCCGGTAATAAGTTTTGTTGGAAAAACTACCATCTCTATCCTCTGGCCTATATTATGCAAAAATAAATGCTATTGACGCATCATTTAGTAAACCAGAAGTTTACTAATCCCGTTACTTTTAAAGTTTGGCATGACCGTTTGGGTCATCCGGGATCAATTATGATGCGAAAAATTATCGAAACAACGCACGGTCATCCTTTGAAAAATCAAAGGATTTTGACTTCTGATAAACTTTCATGTGCTGCATGTTCCAAAGGGAAACTAATTATAAAACCAGCACCATTGAAAGTAGGAGCTGAAAGTCCTACATTTCTAGAACGGATTCATGGAGATATATGTGGACCGATTAGTCCACCGTGTGGGCAATTTCGATATTTCATGGTTTTAATTGATGCATCGACCCGATGGTCGCATGTTTGTTTAATATCGACTCGCAACCTGGCGTTTGCGAGATTACTTGCCCAAATAATTCGCTTAAGAGCGCAATTTCCTGATTATCCTATTAAACGAATCCGTCTAGACAATGCTGGTGAATTTACTTCATGCATTTAATTCTTATTGCATGTCGATTGGAATAATTGTTGAACATCCTGTAGCTCATGTTCACACAAAATGGTCTAGCGAATCATTTATTAAAAGGCTGCAATTAATTGCTAGACCATTATTAATGAAAACAAATCTCCCTACAGCAGCCTGGGGACATGCAATTTTGCATGCTGCAGCACTTGTGCGTTTAAGGCCATCGATTATCATAAATTTTCCCATACAATTGGCTTTTGGTTCAGAGCCAAATATTTCTTATTTGAGAATTTTTGGGTGTGCTGTATATGTCCAATTGAACCACCCCAACGGACAAAAATGGGTCCGCAAAGAAGATTGGGGATATATGTTGGGTTGACTCCCCGTCCATTATAAGGTATCTTGAACCTTTGACGGGGATGTATTTACAGCAAGATTTGCTGATTGCCATTTTGATGAAAATTTGTTTCCCAAATTAGGGGGAGAGAATAAATGGCATAAAATTGAACTTGCGTGGAAAACATCTTTGAATCATTTAGATCCACGCACAAATATAAGTGAACTTGAAGTTCAAAAGATTATACATTTGCAACAAATTGCAAATCAACTGCCAGATTCTTTTGCTGACTCTAGCAGAGTCACTAAATCGCATCTTCCAGCTATAGATGCTCCTATACGGATAGAAGTTCCTGAAGGAGAAAATTAATCCTATAGCTATCGAATCAAAAACACGTCAGAAGCGTGGCCGACCCCTTGGTTCCAAAAATAAAAATCCTCGAAAGAAAAGAGGAACAAATGATCCAGAAGATCATATTGATGAAATAGAAAAAGAAAACCAAGGGACAACTGATGAAAAGATTCCAACTATAAATGATGATGAGAATTCTGAAATCTCAATTAATTATTCCAGTTCGAATCAAAGTTGGGATCGAAAAAACGTTGTTATTGATAATGCTTTTGCATACAACGTAGCCCTTGATATTTTCAAGGATAATGAGGATTTAGATCCTTTATCAGTTGAAGAATGTCGGCATAGAATTGATTGGCCTCAATGGAAAGATGCAATTCAATCGGAGTTAAATTCGCTTGCGAAGCGAGAAGTTTTTGGACCTGTAGTCCAAACGCCAAAGGATGTAAAACCTGTTGGCTATAAATGGGTGTTTGTGCGAAAACGAAATGAGAATAATGAAGTCGTAAAATATAAAGCACGACTCGTCGCACAAGGCTTTTCGCAAAAGCCAGGAATTGATTATGATCAAACTTATTCACCCGTTATTGATGCTATTACACTCCGATATTATAAGTATGGCAGTTCATGAAAAGGTGGACATGCGTCTAATGGATGTTATTACAGCTTATCTTTATGGAAGCCTTGAAAATGAAATTTATATGAAAATCCCTGAAGGATTCAAATTACCAAAGGCTTCTAAAGGCCCTCATGAAAATTATTCTATCAAATTACAGAAATCATTATATGGGCTTAAACAGTCTGGACGCATGTGGTACAATCGCCTTAGTGAATTCTTGTTGAATTCAGGATATAAAAATGACCAAATCTGTCCATGTGTTTTTATTAAGAAAACAGATTTTGGTTTTGTGATTCTTGCTATATATGTTGACGATATCAATCTAATAGGAACTCCAGAAGAGCTTCGAGAAGCTATAGATTGTTTGAAACGAGAATTTGAAGTTAAAGATTTGGAAAAACTAAGTTTTGTCTCGGCTTCAAATTGAACATATGAAAGATGGAATTTTTGTTCATCAGTCAACATATACAGCTAAAGTATTAAAAGATTTTTCATGGATAAAGCATATCCATTGAGTATTCCAATGGTCGTGAGGTCGCTAGATATAAATAAAGACATATTTAGACCTCGAGAAAATGGTGAAAAACTACTTGGTCCTGAAGTACCATATTTGAGTGCTATTGGTGCACTGATGTATCTTGCAAATAATACTAGACCGGATATAGCATTTGCTATAAATCTATTAGCAAGATTTAGTTCTTCACCAACACGACGACATTGGAATGGTATTAAACACGTCCTTAGATACCTCCAAGGGACAATTGACCTCGGATTATTTTATTCAAATGTAAATGATCCAGAACTGATTGGATATGCAGATGCGGGTTATCTTTCGGATCCGCATAAGGCACGTTCTCAAAATGGCTATTTATTTACATATGGTAAGACTGCTATATCATGGCGCTACGAAGCAAACAATAGCAGCAACTTCTTCTAATCATGCTGAAATAATAGCCATTCATGAAGCAAGTCGAGAATGTGTATGGTTGAGGTCAATGATACATTATATTAGAGTGAGTTGTGGTTTATCCTCCAGAAGAGAGATTCCAACTCCTCTATATGAAGATAATGCAGCTTGTATAGCTCAATTAAAGGGAGGATATATTAAGGGAGATAGGACGAAACACATTTCACCTAAATTCTTCTTTACTCATGAACTTCAAAAGAACGGTGAAATTGATGTGCTTCAAATTCGATCAAGTGATAATCTTGCAGATATATTCACTAAATCTCTTCCGACAGCAACCTTTGAAAAATTGAGATATAAAATTGGTTTGCGTCGATTTAAAGATTTCAAGAAATCATCTCATCAGGGGGAGAAATCTACACATGAAGAATAGTGTACTCTTTTTCCTTCACTAGATTTTTTTTTTCCACTGGGTTTTTATCTAGTAAGGTTTTAACGAGGCCTATTCTTTATGTAATGGACATCCAAGGGGGAGTGTTATGAATCCCGAAGATTCATTACATTAATGGATGTCCATCATCCCAGAAAATTATTTAAGGTGATAAAATATCACCCAATATTTTGGACATGTGGATATATATATATATATATAGTTAAGTGGGTTATATATTTATATATATGTTATGTTTTAGTGATGACTCCACTCAATTGTGTGGAGTTCACACTAGGTGAAAAAATATGTATAAATACCCCTCTTCCCCCATTTGTTTTGGGAACAAGAAAATCAAAGAAGAAAAACCTCTCTTCCCGTAAACTCTTTCTCTCTTCCCTTATATAGATATATACATACATATATATATATATATATATATATATATATATAATATTGCTTTAATAGATAAATCCATATACTATATTATATATATACAATTTTATAACATATTTAATATATATATTTGTTTTCAGTAGATGCTGGACTATTTAGTTTCAATTATGTTTGAGAATAATATCCAAAATTATTGTTTTTTTTTTTCCTTTGGCGTTCATGATGGTAAAATTAATTGCTAGTTCCGACATTAGATTTAGATATTGGTAAATCTTACCTAATATGATGGTTTAAGGTGAATTTGGGGATATAAGCCTAGAATTGTTTAGGATATGTTGTATATGCATCTGTCGTTAACGTAAAAGAATTTAATGGCTATTCAAATTTTCTTGTAGAAGAGCACTGCTGTTGTGGGTTTTAAGGATTAATACTCATAATGAAGGAGGGTTATTGTGGAACTAGGAGACTTGAAGATTATGATATTATCTAGGATGAAATATTTTGTGTGTGGATGCTTCAGGAGGTTATATTTTTGTTAAATTCCTTCCTTATTATTATTTATGTATTTCACATTTTGACCGTCCCACAATCTTCTCACAAACTTGGATCTTATCCTACCAATGTCTGCTTGGCTTGAACCTGTACCTCAGTAGATGACTCTTATGACTTGAGTGACGTAACAGTGTTACACCCCAACATGATTTAGCTATGTGAAACTCAATTACAAATGAGTGTATGTTTTTACGTCTGTCAAAAAGTTTAATTGGTTCAATTTATTCGAAGCAATTCTCTTCCAATCAATGTCAAACTTTTCTTGTTATCATGTTTTGTTGTTTGATTCTCTATTTTTTCATCTAAAAGGAAGCTGATTTAGTCCTTGGAGGTGATGAGGGGAAAGAGTGCACTTACAATAATGATTATCTGAAGAGGCAAGCAATTTTCTCATGCTTATAGTTGGACCCTGCTTTCCGCCTATTCGTGCTCCCTGCTTTTCTGCCTTTTTGGTGGTCAGAGTGTGTGTTCGTTGGGGGAGCTCAGAAGGGTCCCTTAAGAATACAGATAGCGGTAATTCTGCTCCCCTCTTCCGGTATTCTGTCCTCAATTTTAACCACTGCCTCAAGAGCTTTTGTTCTTGTTTCAGAAGCTCGTTTTCTCTTTGTAATTTTTGTAACAACTCTCTTTCATCGTCTATCTTCGTGGCAGTAGAGTTGTAAACGAACCAAATAGTTCGCGAACAAAACTCGTTCAAATTCGTTTATACTCAGTTCGAGCTCATTTATTTATTAAACAAACAAACACGAACAAAATTTTAGACTCATTGTTTGCAAACAAATTATATAAATAAAATAATATTTAATATTTAAATTAAAAATTTTTTTTTTTTCCCTAATTTCAATAGGTGATTCAACTTCCCTAACATTTTTCAAAATGTTAAAGCAATTTGTTTCTCTCAGAATCATAAAAAGACTTTTGAGTTCTAACTAAACTCAATCAACTTTCTTTTTATACAAACCCTAAAAAGTTGACTGTTCTTCTTTTCTTACCTTCTCAAAATTCTGACTCAACTGAAAAAATAAATTTATCCTTCCCTTACCTTCTTTAATATTTTTTATATATTTAACATTTTTTTTTTTGCAGATAGAGAATGATGATCTATCTTTTGAAAAAATTGTTTTATTTTAACTTGAAATTTAATTATTTTAATTATTATATTTAAATTTATCATTTAAAAGAATCTTTTATTATTATTATTATTATTATTAAATAGTTAAATATTTAAATTCTATTTTTTTTTATAACTTTGAAATTCTGAAAAAAAAAATTAATATTTATATTATAAATTTTTTTAAACTTAATCCAACGAATTTGAGCTCGAACTCGAACAATAAAAAAATATAGTCAAACAAATTCAAACAATTTTTTTTGTTCGAAATATTAAATAAGCGAACTCAAAGCTCGAATAATATTCAAACAAACCCAAATTATCTGATGTTTGGTTCGACTCGGTTCGTTACCAGCCCTAAACCAAGCCAGGTATAGTGTTTTTTTATATTCCAGTACATTACACAAACAATTATATAAGAATAAACTTTAATGAAATCGGACACAAAAAAAAATTATGGCTGAGACTAAAACAAAGGATATCTGCCCATAAAAATAAAAATCATCCCAGGCTAAAAATAAAAATCATCCCAGGAAATAGGACCAGGAAAGATAAAGGTAAATTAGCCCGGAAGAAATAAAAATTAGACTAGGCCCAAAAATTCAACACAAGCCTCAGAACCCAAGATATATAACAAATATTGGGCCAGATATAAAAAACGAAACCATAGAAGGAAATCAGCCCAAGAAGTCAATGAAAAGTCAAAGTCCAAAAAAAGAAATCAACTAAAAAACAAAATGAATGTGGCCCAAGACAAAAAAATGAAATCTAGCCCAAAAAGGAAAATAAATCAATCAAACTAAAAAAAGAAAACCAGCCCAGGAAAAATAATTAGTCCAAGCAATAAAGAAACAAGCTTAGACCCAAACTAAAAAAGAAACAAGGCCAATAAGAAACAAAATCAGCCCAAAAAAGAGTTCAGCCCTGGACCGAGTTTAGCCCAAAGAAAAAAAATAAAATCAACCGAAAAGAAATTGGCCCGGCCGACAATGAAAGAAAGATATGGGGCCTAGACTTTTAATCGTACCAGAAAAAAGAATTAACCCAGGTCTAAACATTCAACCCAAAGAAAAACAGAAATCACCCGAAACGAAGAAACAGAAAGAAATTGGCCCTGACTTATAAAAGGAAAATTGATCCACAATAAATGTAATTTGCCCAGGAAAATATATATTAGCCCAAGAAAAAAAGAATTAAAAAATTAATAAACGAAATAGCCTAGGTAAAAAAAATTAATGGCTTTAGAAAAGCTGAAATAAGCCGAGCACTAAAAGGCTCAGACCCCATAAAAAAAAAAAAATTCAGGCCGAAGAAAAAATTAAATAAAAGAAATCGCTCGAAAAAGAAAAGAACTATTGGCCCAGAAAAGATATTAACCGTTTTTAGTCTTAGAATACTTGGACTATTGAGAAAAAGAATAAGCCCGGATGAACAATTTACGCACTGGCCGAAGGAAATCGACCCAGATTTAAAAAAATTATAAAAAATGATATCGGCCAGACTAAAAAACAAAAACAAAAAAAAGGCTAAGTACAATTAAATGAATCATTCTAGGCCTAAAAGATTTAGCCCACATCCAAAAAGGCGAGTCAAAAAGGAGAGGAGACAAAAAATTGTAAATTCGCCTAGTCAAAAAATTTGCACCAGAAAAGGCCGAAGAAAAAAAAAAAAAATCAGCCGAAAAAAAAAATGTCCCAGACCTAAAAAAGGGGAATCAACGCACACAAAATTGTCCAAGACTAAAACAAGAAATTGGTCTACACATTAAAAAATAATATAATAATAAAATAAAGGAATTAGCCTAGAAAAAGAAAGATTCAACCCAGATAAAATAATGTAAATAAGCCGAAAAAAAAAAAGGACATTAGCCCAAACAAAATAAAAAGAATTACACTAGGCTGGGAAATTCAACCCAAGCCTAATATGGCGAGAACATAAAAGGAAATCATCCCAGGACAGATAGTATAAAGAAATCAGTCTAGTCATAAAAAGATATAGCTCAAAAAAAAATTAAAAGGTAAGGCCAGAAAAAAGAAACAGCCTTACTATGAAAAGAAATTAGGTGAAAGAAAAAAGAGTTGAGCAAAGAAAGAAAGCAATAACAACACTCATATATAAATTACTTTAATCGGGCCAGAAATGAAAATCAGCCAAGAACGAACAAAAAAAAAGCGCAGTCCAAAAATAATCGGCTCAATGAATTAAGAATAGGCCCAAAATATCAGAGACATTAACCCAACTCAAAAAGGAAAAACGACCCAGAGAATAAAAGAAAATTAACACGGAGAAAGAATCAGACAAAGCGAATAGGAAAAGCAGCAGAGTCAGAAAAAGGAATAAAAAGAAAAGAAAAAGAGGGCGGCCCAGACTGAAAAAGCCCACACAAAATAATAAGCCGAAATAAAATGAAACTGAAAAAAGGGATATAGACCCCGATGCTAAAAACGTACTTCGGTCCAGAAAAAAGAAAATTATCCAAGGACTAAAAAGATCAGCCTAGATCAAAAACTTCAGCCCAACAATAAAAATGAAATTTGAGACAAAAGAAAAATCGGTATAGACTAAAAAGCTTAACCAGGCGAAAGAGGAAATTAGAGAAAAAAATCACTCGGACAAAAAAATCGTCCCAGAAAATAAAAGAACAAGCCTACATCAAAAGTTTTAGCACAGGCCGAAAAAATCGACCCAGATTTTTAAAAAAAAAAATTCAGATCAGATAAAATTAAAAATCGACCAAAATGAAAAACGACAGGAAATAAAAGAATCAGTGAAGGCCTAAAAAATGAGCTAAAACTGAAAAAGTTCAGCAGAAAGTAAAAATTGTCCAGCCAAGATAAAAATTGAATTAGCATATACTAAAGAAAAGGAAATCGGCCCAGTTAAAAATAATAAAAAAAAAAAAAACACCAGCCGAGAAAAAAAGGACATGAACCGAGACAAACAAGAAATCGATCTAGACATTAAAAAATAGTAATAATAATAAAGGAATTAGCCTGGACAAAGATAAAATAAACCGACCGCATAAATAAAATAAAAAAAATTAAAATTAGCCTTAGACAGGAAAAGGACATTATTCGCCCAGAAAAAATAAAAAGAATTAGGCTAGGACGAAAAATTCAACCAAGCCTAAAATGTTAGTCGATGCAAAAAATTAGCCCAAGGAATGAAAGAGTAATGGGCCAGATATAAAAATTGAAATAGGCCTAGACCATAAAAGAAACTCAATCCATAATATCAAGCAAATAGGCAAAGTCCAAAATGAACAAATCAACCAAAAAATAAAATAAAATAAAAGAATCAACCCAAAGTAATAAAAGGAAAATCAGCCCATAAAATAAAAGAAAATCAACCCAGGGGGAAATCAGAAACAAGCTTAACCATAAAAGGAAAATCAGCCCATAAAATAAAATGAGCTCAATTAAAACAGAAACAAGCTTAACCATAAAAATAAATCAGGTGAAAAGAAAAAAGAGAGTTCAACCAACACCAGAAATAATTTAAATCCGCAAATAAACAAAAGGAAAAGTACAGTAGTAAAAAAAATTTGGCCCAGAAAATGGCCCAACAATGTCAACCAAAACAAACATAAATTGAGACAAAAGGCAAAAGGATAAAAGCATTGGAGTGAGATATTCAATTCCAGAATTGAAGGGGATGAGACCAACATTATCAAATGGGATGACTGGTATTTGGTCACTAAAAACAAATCATCCATAAATCAAACCCATGCACAAAGCAACTAACAACAAAACTAGCAAATATATATATATATATATATATATATATATAATTCAAACATATCAAAACATCAAACAAAGCTAATAATACAATGAAAAATATTCACAAGTTTAACACTTACATCTCTCAAACCAAATTGGAAGGTTATATTCTAAGAGGCTGCAAACAAAATTTATATGAAAAACAAACTTGATGCACCGACATTCAATGTGCCATATATAGTTCACAAAGTAACAAAAAAACTAGCACTAGTAACCAACGAAGAGACGAACCACAAATAACTTTAACCTCTTAAGTTAGATCGTGAGCACATTTTGCAAATTCCTCCATCAAAATAACTTACTACAATTAACTAATCTAAAATTCGACTAAAAACATATATATTCAAATTCCTTCATGACAGTAAAAATATGCAGAACAAAACGGGAAAAAAAAAAAGAAAAGGCATTAAAGCATTGCAGAGCAACATTATGAGATTGTGAAAAGAATTTAGGGTCAACGACAGACCTGAATTTAGAGCTAAACGAAGACAGGCAGAGTTGCACTCTTCTCCCCCGCTCCAATAGTTTCTCTCCAACAAGATGGAGATGCAATCTTTGTATACTATTTCCAAAAGTCCATATTAGATATAAAAAACAGCTATCAAAAGATAAGTAAACTAATTAATTTCTCAAACCAAAGTAAAAGTTGGAATTTCTCAAACTTTTCAGCAAAATAAAGGTCAAAAGAGTTCATTACCAGAATGGACCATGATCTTGTGCCTTCTTACCATACTCCTCTTTTCCACCAAGAGCATTAAGTTAGATTGTGAGCACATTCTCCATGAAAATAACTTCATGCAAGTAACTAATTATTTTTAGATGGAAAGCATATTTATCCAAATTCCTTCATGACAGTAAAAAAAATAAAATAAAATAAAAAAAGAAGAGTTCACTACCAGAATGAACCAGAAAGTTGTGCCTCCATAGCATATTCCTCTTTTCCACCGAGCACATCATCCTTCAATCATTTTTTACATCATTATTGTCATGATGTAGCATAAAAGATGTAATGGTAGAATAAAGAGCTCCTTTGAAATTTTTTTGCTTTCATGAGCATACCATTGATATGAAAATCAACTTCTGGTTCTCTCACCTTTTGAGCCAATTTAGGTACAAATAATTGATCATTTCTTCCTCAAGTACAATTTAACACAACTCAACTAACAAGAAGGCATAAAGAACTTGTTTTTGTGATTCAAGACTATGAATGGTGGTGGTGTAAGGTACATCCTTTAACAACTTTTTAGCATATGAACGTGCCTGTATCAAACAACAAAAAAAAAAAAAAAAGATTATATAAAAATGAGTTCATATTAATCATAGATAATATATATATATATATATATATATATATATAATTGGTAAAAAATTAGTGATGGTAGGAAAGTATAATTTATAATAAATTATTTTTTCAAGTAGATAAAAATTTAACATATCTAAAATAGCAAAATAAAATTAAAACTTTAAATAAATAACATGTCAGAAACATTACATTACACTTGAATTAGAGAAAATAATGATTTTTAAAAAATGAATAAGAATAATAATAATTGATAATGGAAGTAAAGATTAAAAATACATAAAATAAAATTTGGATGGAGAAATAAAAATCTTAAAAACAGTTCACTTAAAATATAGAAAATAAAAGTTAATTATGGGATATACAATAGTGAAGCTCACATTAAAATATATAGTATAAAAATATAAAATTTTCTTACAAAATTAATATTTTTAAAATATTGAAATAACAAATGAATTTTTTTTAAATTATAATAATAATAATGTAAAAAATAGTTCAATAGAAAGATGATTTTTGGTTAATAAAAGATAGAAGTTAATATTAGAAAATACAAATTTAGAAATAATTGAAAATTTGGATAGAATTTTTTGGTGAACTAGACTTTTTTTGCAAGAATCATGCCAAGTATTATTATCCAACACATATGTTTGCAAGAAGGTAGTCTTGGAAAATGAATATCTCTCAATGGTTCATTTGTATAGGAAAAAAGAGGACATATGTGTGGTTGATTCCACAAGAATCATGCCAAATATAATTATCCAACACATATGTTTACAAAAAGGTGGTTTTGGAAGATGAATACCTCTCAATGGCTTATTTGTATAGGAAAAAAGAGGACATATGTGTGGTTGATTCCGCAAGAATCATGCCAAATATTATTATCCAACACATATGTTTGCAAGAAGGTAGTCTTGGAAAATGAATACCTCTCAATGGTTCATTTGTATAGGAAAAAAGAAGACATATGTGTTGTTGATTCTGCAAGAATCATGCCAAATATATTTATCCAACACATATGCTTGCAAGACTACCTTTTTGGAAAATGAATACCTCTCAATGGTTCATTTGTATAGGAAAAAAGAAGACATATGTGTTGTTGATTCTGCAAGAATCATGCCAAATATATTTATCCAACACATATGCTTGCGAGACTACCTTTTTGGAAAATGAATACCTCTCAATGGTTCATTTGTATAGGAAAAAAGAGGACATACGTGTGGTTGACTCCGCAAGAATCATGCCAAATATTATTATCCAACACATGTGTTTGGAAGAAGGTAGTCTTGGAAAATGAATACCTCTCAATGGTTCATTTGTATAGGAAAAAAGAGAACATATGTGTGGTTGACTCCGCAAGAATCATGCCAAATATTATTATCCAACACATATATTTGCAAGAAGGTAGTTTTGGAAAATGAATACCTCTCAATGGTTCATTTGTATAGGAAAAAAGAGGACATATGTGTGGTTGACTCCGCAAGAATCATGCCAAATATTATTATCCAACACATATGTTTGCAAGAAGGTAGTTTTGGAAAACGAATACCTCTCAATGGTTCATTTGTATAGGAAAAAAGTGGACATATGTGTGGTTCATTCCGCAAGAATCATGCCAAATATTATTACCCAACACATATGTTTGGAAGAAGGTAGTCTTGGAAAATGAATATCTCTCAATGGTTTATTTGTATAGGAGAAAAGAGGACATATGTGTGGTTGATTCCGCAAAAAAGACATAATTACCAAAATCTCATATAAAAACAAAAGTTTTATCTATAAAAATTTTATTTTCAAACTACAGCAAGAAAACATCAGAAAAACATAAACTACCAAAGGAACAATTCTATATTTAAGAATAAACCCTAATCAAATTAGAAGGCTCATCATCATTCACCATTGTTAACAAAAGAAACATTTACAGGAAACAAACAGTAAAAATCATAGCAACGAGACATTGAATTCCAACATTATGAGAAATGGGAAGAGGAATACTTACTTGATTGTTGCAACAGCACCAGATAGATTCAATCCAGCATTATGAGAACGGAAAAGAAACTACTTACTTGATTGTTGGAAATTAGGGCCAACAACCCCAGATGCCGGACGAATTTCAGATTTCAGACAATCCTCGAACGAACTGGATGCAAATCAAAATCAGAAGTAGAATAATACTAACTCTATATTTATTAGAATCTAAAGAAAAAGATACAATAAGAACCCATAAGCCAAGAAAAATAATTATTTTTAATCAAAGGAACAGTTTCCTCTATTCCAAACTAAAGGATAAGTTCTTTACCAAGAAGAATTTCAGTTTACTCACCATGTAGATATGATTCATGGATTCTTGAAATTCTGTCGTTCTTGAATTCTTGAATTACCATATCAAGAAATCTAGTAGGTTTTAATAATTGAAGCCAAGAAATCTTAAAAGAAAAGAGAAAAGAAAATGTACCGTTATTATTTATCAAGAAAGAAAATATTTTTTCAGTTTATGACTCTAGGGTTCTTGAATTCGGCATACGGAAGAAATCTTTGTGGGTTTTTGTTATAATAAAGCCAATAAAGGAAGAAAGAAACGAAGGGAGATCAGCCAAAAGAACACTTAATCATAAGAATTGCAAGAAAGATACCAAGAAATCAAAGCCTAAAAATCTTTTGAAAAAAAAGTTGTGAGAACAGCCGAGACTGTCTGAAATGGTGATCGCGCGTGCAGATAAAGAAAATAAAACAGGGTAGAAAAAGAAAGAATAATTGTTGAGTTTGATCACAAATAAATTTAGTTTTGGCAAGTTGAGTCTCAAAATATTATTTTTAACTTTTAAGGTCTCAAACTTTTTTTGTAGTGAATAATAAGGTCTTTCTTGACGGATTCTGTCAAAATTTCTAAAATTTTAACGGTTATTTATCTTTAGTTAATTAAAAACAAGGATAAAAAAGTTATTACATGTGAAAATAAATAAAGAAATATTTAAACAAGGAATAAAAATATTCTCACATTTAAAATTTAAAAAATAAAAAATCTATCAAATGATATCAAAATCTTTCGTCAATTTTCTTTTTTCCTACAAAATTTTTATCCGTTTTTGACATCTTTGAATAAAGAAAAAAGAAAAAAATAGAGAAGAATAAGAGCGTCTTTGTAGAAAGATAATGAATATACTCATGATAATGAATGCGAATACTTACTCAAACATCGATTCAAATGTCTTTGAATTTAACATTCCATTTTTGCTTCCACTTGAATTTGTTTATTGTCGCCTTGAACAACTTGATTTGTCAAATGAGTTTTAATAATTGAAGATTCACTGAGTATTTCAATATCACCACTGTCGTCTTTCTCTTGAAACAAAGTAACTTTATTTATTTCAATTAGTTAAAATTTGAATTTCATAAATCTCTCTTTCTCTTTTTTTTTTCTTTCTATAAAGACCTCTTCTTCAATTATTTTTTTTATTTTTCCTTTATTCAAAGATGTTAGAAAAAAATAAAAATCTTGTGTCAAAGAGAAGAAGAAGAAGATTGACGAAGACTTTTGATATTCTCACTATTTTAATAAATTTTTTATTTTTAAAATTTTAAATATGAAGACATTTTCAAAATAAAAATTAAAAAAATATGAGGACATTTTTATCTCTACGTTTAAATATTTTATTATTATTATTATTTTCTTTTTTTATTTTCACATGTAATGACTTTTTTATCCTTGTCTTTAATTAACTAAAGACAAACAATCGTTAAAATTTTAGAAATTTTGACAGAATCCGTCAAGAAGGACTTTATTATTCTTTACAAAAAAAGTTTGGGACCTTAAAAGTTAAAAACAATATTTTGGGACTCAGTTTGCCAAAGATAAATTTGTTTGGGATCAAACTCACCAATTATTCAAAAAGAAAAAAGCCCCAAAATCTTAAAAGAGAATTGTTGAAAGTCACCAGAGAAGAAGAGGGGCAAAAAACAGATAAAAAGGGAAGAATATAGAGAAATGAAAACCAATTTTCGTTGACCTTTAAGACAATCTATAACGATCCAAACGGTTCGCGAACAAAGCTCGTTCGAGCTCGTTTATTTATTAAACAAATAAACACGAACAAAATTTTAGTCTCGATTAAATTTCAAGCTTATTCAAACATTCTTCGAGAACATACCGAGCGATCGCGAACAAATTATAAATATTTATATATATTATTAAAAATAATATTTAATATTTAAATTAGAGATTTTTTTTTTAAAAAAATTCCTAATTTCTAGAGGTGATTCAACTTCCCAACGTTTTTCAAAATGTTAAAGCAATTTGTTTCTCTCAAAATCATAAAAAGACTTTTGAGTTCTAACTAAACTCAATCAACTTTATTTCTATACAAACCCTAAACTCAATCAAGTCAAGATTCAATTGAAAAAATAAGTTTATCCTTTTTTTTTACCTTCTTTAATATTTTTTATATATTTAACATGTTTTTTAGACTGAGAATGATATCTATCTTTTAAAAAAATTGTTTTATTTTAATTTGAAATTTAATTGTTTTAATTATTATATTTAAATTTATCATTTAAAAGAAACTTTTATTATTATTATTAAATAGTTAAATATTAAAAAAAATTTTATAAATTTGAAATTTTGGAAAAAAATTTAATATTTAAATTTAAATTTTTTTAAAATTTAATCGAGCGAACTCGAGTTCGAACTCAAACGTGCTGGACTCGATTCGTTAACAACTCTACCTGGCAGTAATGTGATTTCTTAGGTCTTGGGAGTGTTTGGAGATCTCCGCTTGAGGTCCTAGCCTTTCGGCCACAGAGCGCCGATGGGAACATGATGGAGCTGAGGATTACGCTATCCTTGTCGCAGTTTCTCGAGATGACGTGCGTCCTTCCTCTAAATGGCAGGACATGACGATATGTAAAGGAAAGTCTTTCCCAGTAACGAAACTAAATTGATTCGTCAAGAAATTGATAAAGAGTATTCAGGGGTTAAATCAGTTCAGAGTGTGATAAAATATTTTTGGATATTTGGGATTGAGGACTTACCTCCTCCTCCTTTCCTTTTTATAGGTGGTTGGAGTGATCATGTTGCCATGATGGAATCGTGGTCTTCTTTACGAGGTCAGTAATTTTGTATGGGTTTTCCTGGGTGAATGAGAGTGGACCCGGTCCATAGACTTCCTGACCGTTATTGATGTAGAGGGTCGTGAAGACCCCTTTTTAGCGCTGGTGAAGTTATGAAATTATTAAGGGCAAGTCAGTTATTTTTACAGGAAATAACGCTTTGCCCTCGGTGTGCTTCTTGGGGCTCAATATATTTTATTCAAATTCCCACCAAATTACTATTGAAAAGTCTAACTTTTTAATCAAGAAATCTTGTCAACAATCATTTAAATTTTAATTTAAAGTGTTATTTTTTAAATATTTAATTATTATAAGATGAAAATGTATTTGCATTTTTAATGTTTACCAATGAAATATAAATAAAACAAAATTTTAAATATATATATATATAAAATATAATGTGAGTAATTTATTTATCTTTACGTGTTTCAATAACATTATATTCAAAAAAATAATCATCCATATTTACTTGACTTTGACATTTTGGTGTGAGTGTATAACTTTCTACTTTTACTTAATCAACTCTAATATATATATATATATATATATATATATATTAAAACTTGTAATATTTGATAATAAATGAAAGTAGAAATTGAGTGGCAAATATGGAAATTGACTTTGGTAATAAGTCATACTAAAATGCAGCAGACACCCGGCTAACAAAAAACAATTATTTACACATTAACAAACATCTCATATTAACAACAGCTAAAATGACATTTTTACCCTCCAGTATGTGCATTGTCGGTGTTGTTTCAATTTAATATAATATTATTCCTTAATATATATATATAATTATATAATATATATATTTATTTATTTAAAAAAAAAGTAGTTTAGAATGGTATCTCTGTAGTTATAAATTAAGATTTTTTTTTATTTATAAACAAAAAATCTAGATTAAGTCCAAAATTTCGTAGTTGCCTGCTTGTTTTTCTTCTTTATTTATGAAAATATATAGTGACGCATGGCTGCAGCATCTATATTAATTTTTATTTATTTATTTGACTATTTATTTTTTAAAATTATCACAATTATGCTGACAAAATTTAAACCTTTATTTTGTAAATATATTCAAATATTAACTTTATTTTTCTCAAGACTTTTATCTATGAAAGTTAATCAAATTCATAAATTTAAAGATAATTATTCAATAAATTACTTTTAAATCACAAAAATAATATAAATTGGCAAATAAATGTCTATTTATTTGATATGTAAAAATAAACGTTTTAAATATTATATTTAAAAAGAAAATTGTAATTAAAGGAGTTTATAAATGTATCACATTTTATTCAATCTGTGGCGGTGATTTCAATCCCTCCATCTGTGACCACAATTAGGGTTGCAGCAAATAAAGAAAACTACCGTGCCTACTTCTTCTTTTCTAGCAGTTACCTGCACATAATTAATAAATATTCAGTGTTTTAATTTAATTTATTAATTTTTTAAAAATAAGTACAACAGATTTTGTGAAAATAAATCTCAAAGGTAATTATGAATTAGTAATATTTATATATAAAAGGAAACATAGGAATTTTGAAAAATAAATATGGAAATTTAAATTTAAAATCTGAGAATAAACAGCTTCGTTATAACCACATTGCGGACAATATTGTGTTTTGGTTCGAGGAGCCGATGGATTTGCAGTTATGTCCAGCAATATTCGTGTGGTTTCATCAGCCGTATGGTGTTCCTCTCTTCTGTATACACAATTAATATCCGCAACTTCCTGAATTTTATTATAAACAATTTAATAATAAAGTTATTATTAATTAATTAATTTTTTTAAAAGATTACTATCCAAATAAACCTCAAATTATTACAAATATAATTACTATTATAATAGTAGACAAACACAAATAATTATTATTCCAATCAACTCTAATTAATTTATAAATACAACAAGAAATCGTATTATCTATCACAATAATAAAAAACAATTCAAATAAATGTAGATATGATGAGATTGGAATGAGAACGGGAAACCTGGTGTTTACAGTTCCGGCAAGCATAGAGGAGGATTTGTTTTGGCCTATCTTCCTTTGGATACAGAAAGTTATTGCTACACAGATAATATATATATAATTATTATTTACACGTTATAAAATATATATTTATATTATTAGAGAGAAAGAGAAAGAAAAAGAAAAAGAAAAACTAACCATTTAGGGCAAAATTTCATACTACTCATCTTGAAAGGTTGAAGAGACTGCAAATTCCCCACGAGAAAACAAAGAAGAAGAAGAATAGGATTGAAAGAAAAAAAATAATAATTAAAAGAAAAATGAAAAATGAAAACAAATGATGATATTGTATTCATATTACAATTATAAATAGAAAAAAGTGATTTTATTTGTAAAGGATTTTTTGTTACATACAATTTATTGAATGATTTTTTAAAGATGTCATTTATAGATATAGATATTTGATATAGAATTTTATATTTAACTGTTTGAAACTTAGTTGAATAGATAGATTAATTATTTTTATTAAATTATATTGATTTTTTTATATTAATTGAAATTTTTATACCATTTAATAATTTATATTGATTTATAATTTTATTTTTTAGTCAAATTATTAAAAAGTCTAATTAATTTTAATTTGACTCGTTTGATTATTCATAAGAGGAAAATAAATAATAATAATAATAAAAACTAAAGCAATGTTTTTTTTATTATAAAAAGAATTTATGTGTAAAAATTATTTATTTTTTTCATGATTAATATTAGATAAATGTAGTGCAAAAGCAAAGGAGGGTAAAATAACAAAGCCTCAAATTGGCGGGAAAAAGTATTTTTCACAAAAATTTTAAAGCCCCATTTTTTTTTTACTCATATATATAAAACCCTAGTTTCACTTTTGAAATCGTAAGTGTACTTTCATGTTGTCACGACCTAAATCCTCGGGCTCGTGCAGCAATTATGGGTCTGACAATACCCATAATCAATTACATGGTATTGTCCTCACTATACCAAAAGGGATACCCTGAGTTGACTATGAGTACCTAGACCCATTCTAATATACCATTGCATACTTACTTCACTTATTGATGTGGGACGGAGTATCACATTCACCCCTCCTTAAGGCCTAGCGTTCTCGCTAAGGCCCACTCGAACATAATAGGCCTCGACCCAAGATCAACCAGTGGACGTCCGGGATTCTAGAGGTGGCTCCCACCCTCGGGTGTAGCACTTAGTTTCCATAGTCCAGGCTGCTTACCTGCTCTAATACCAATTGTCACGACCCAGACCCCGCAACTATGGGCCTGACAATACCCATAAAGGACTACTTGGTATTGTCCTCACTATACCAAAAGGGAGTTGACTATGAGTACTTAGGCCCATTCTTATATACCATTGCATACTTACTTCATTTATCGATGTGGGACGGGGGTATCACATTCACGACCCAGACCCTCGAGCCCGTGCCGCAATTATGGGCCTCACAATACCCATAATCAACTACTTGGTATTGTCGTCACTATACCAAAAGGGATACCCCGAGTTGACTATGAGTACCTAGGCTCATTCTTACATACCAGTGTATACTTACTTGACTTATCCATGTGGGATGAGTATCACATTCACCCCCCTTAAGGCCTAGCGTCCTCGCTAGGACCCACTCAAACATAATAGGCATCGGCCCAAGATCAACCATTGGACGTCTGGGATTCTAGAGGTGGCTCCCACCCTCGAGTGTAGCACTTAGTTCCCATAGTCCGGGCTGGTTGGATACCCCGAGTTGACTATGAGTACCTAGGCTCATTCTTATATACCAGTGCATACTTACTTGACTTATCGATGTGGAATGGGGTATCACATTCACCCCCCGTCAAGGCCTAGCGTCCTCGCTAGGGCCCACTTAAACATAATAGGTATCGGTCCAAGATCAACCAGTGGACGTCCGGAATTCTAGAGAGGGCTCCCACCCTCGAATGTAGCACTTAGTTCCCATAGACCGGGCTGATTACCTGCTCTGATACCAATTGTCACGGTCCAATGCCGGTGCATACTTACTTGACTTATCGATGTGGGATGGGGTATCACATTCACCCCCCCTTTAAGGCCTAGCATCCTCGCTAGGGCCCACTCAAACATAGTTGGCATCGGCCCAAGATCAACCAGTGGACGTTCGGAATTCTAGAGGTGGCTTCCACCCTCGAGTGTAACTCTTAGTTCCCATAGTCCGGGCTGGTTACCTGCTCTGATACCAATTGTCACGACCCATATCCTCGGGCCCGTGTCAATGCATACTTACTTGACTTATCGATGTGGGATGTGGTATCACATTCACCCCCTCCCCCCTTAAGGCCTAGCGTCCTCGCTAGGGCCCACTCAAACATAGTAGGCCTCGACCTAAGATCAACCAGTGGACGTCCGGGATTCTAGAGGTGGCTCCCACCCTCGAGTGTAGCACTTAGTTCCCATAGACCGGGCTGGTTACCTACTATGATACCAATTGTCACGCCCCAGATCCTTGGACCCGTGCCGGTGCATACCCCATCCCCCTAAGGACAGATCCTCCCCGGAGTGGAGGGCGCATCTTCTCGCACCTCCAAGGACAGATCCTCCTCGGGGGCTTCGTATGGAGATGAGGAGGAGGGACCAGAAGCCACCATCTCCATCGTAGAAGGGCGACGAGGTGACGTCCTTCGCCACTGGCGTGAGCGAAGTTGTTCCTCATCCATGATGGTGTCAGCAACTTCTGAGGGCTCGCGAGCTCCGTCCCCCGATGTTCGGTGGGAGCAGACCTGGGAGTTCTAACCCGGACACCCCCCATCTCTTGGACGTCGAGGGTTTCCACCCCGACGTGGTACTTGACCCGCCGAAGATGGATAGGTCAGGACTGTATCACCCGCAGCCCCCTGGTCTATCAACCTCAGTGGAAAATGAGGAAGTGAGTCCAGGTGTGACTATCGAACACTCCTGAGCAGTACAACGGTTACCCCGACCAGTGCGGCAACCTTGAGCAGTAGAGGTGCACTGTCCACAGTGGATTGAGAAAACCCCCCCAGAATGTATAGTCTAGTCATGGTTAGGCTTCTCAGGCTCAAAACTTAACTCTCTCTTCCAAGTATCCAACCCCACGTCTATGCCACACCACTCTAAACTCTCTTCGCTCAACAAGTCAATCGAAGAGTATACCCGTGTCTGACGCTGACGACTCTCACCTAAATCCCAGGTAATGACCTCAAGGAAAGACTTATCAGATTGATCAAGAGAAGAAGGGGAGGTTTGAGGCCACTGGTAGTCTTCGCTAACGCAAGGGCGAAAGGAAAAGCCCACCTTAGACTCAATCAACACTCACCTACCCTTAAAATCTATCTTATTGGGCCCCCATTACTCCGACGAGGGCGGAGTAAAAGTGTGTTATTTGACATGCGAAGTGAAGAAAAGAACATCCCAAGGATGTTCATAGAAAGTTCGAAGCCTAACCTACGGCAAAGGCAGATCAAAGAAAAAAGGGTTCGAACAGCATTGGGGTAGAGTTACGGAGACTGTACTCGGGCAAACACCAAGAAATCCACGAAAGCAGGATCTATGGGCAGCCTGAGCCCCACTTCGAAGTGGGTTAAGGGAAACTACAAAAAGGACGCATTTATTTATGAAAATATATACACATGGCTGTTTTTCTTCTTTATTTATGAAAATATATAGTGACGCATGGCTGCAGCATCTATATTAATTTTTATTTAATCATTTGACTATTTATTTTTTAAAATCATCACAATTATGCTGACAGAATCTAAACTTTTATTTTGTATATATATTCAAATATTAACTTTATTTTTCTCAAGACTTTTATCTATGAAAGTTAATCAAATTCATAATATTTAAAGATAATTACTCAATAACTTACTTTTAAATCACAAAAATAATATAAATTGACAAATAAATGTCTATTTATTTTATATGTAAAAATAATTGTTTTAAACAGAAAATTGTAATTAAAGGAGTTTATAAATGTATCACATTTTATTCAATCTGGGGCGGTGATTTCAATCCCTCCATTTGTGACCACAATTAGGGTTGCAGCAAACAAAGAAAAGTGCCATGCCTACTTCACTGCTAGTAGTTGCCTGCACATAATTAATAAATATTCAGTGTTTTAATTTAATTTATTATTTTTTAAAAATAAGTAGGACAGATTTTGTAAAAATAAATCTCAAAGGTAATTTATATATAAAAGGAAACATAGGAATTTTGAAAAATAAATATAGAACTTTAAATTTAGAACCCTGGAATAAACAGCTTTCTTATGATCACATTGCGAACAACGTTGTGTTTTGGTGCGAGGAAGCGCTGGATCTGCAGTTATGTCCAGTAATATTTGTGTGTGTTCATCAGTAGCATGGTGTACCACATTTCTGTATATACAATTATTATCTGCAACTTCCTGAATTTTATTATAAACAATTCAATAATAAAGTTATTATTAATTAATTAATTTTTTTAAAAAATTAAACCTTAAATTATTACAAATATAATTACTATCATAATAGTAGACAAACACAAATAATTATTATTCCAATCAACTCTAATTAATTTATAAATACAATAAGAAATCATAAAAAAAAAAATTTCAAATAAATGTAGATATGATGAGATTGGAATGAGAACGGGAAACCTGGTGTTTACAGTTCCGGCAAGCATAGAGGAGGATTCTTTTTTTCCTATCTTCCTTTGGATACAGAAGGTTATTGCTACACAGACAATATATATATATATATATAATTATTATTTACACGTTATAAAATATATATTATATTAGAGAGAAAGAGAGAAAGAAAAAGAAAAAGAAAAACTAACCAATCAGGGCAAAATTTCATACTACTCATCTTGAAAGGTTGAAGAGACTACAAATTTCCCACAAGAAAACAAAGAAGAAGAAAAATAAACAATTTGAAAATATTTAGATTTATAGAATAAAGAAAAAGAGAGGAAATACTACTATGTACTTGATACGATTGATTATAAAATTACTCACTATTTTATTTATAGAGAGATATTGTTTAAAATTCAAAAATTAGTTTTGATGAAATCAATAAAATAAGATACGATTGACTAAAAAATTTACTCACTATTTTATTTATTGAGAGATATTGTATAAAATTCAAATAGTAGTTTTTTATAAAATTAATAAAATAATAATAAATTTAAATAAATAAATAATTAATTTGCACGTTTTCTAAAGAATCGGACAACTACTTTGAATTCTTCCTAGGATAAGATTTCTCACAACCTATAGCCACAAGGAAGTTGATTTTAATAAATAGTGAATTTCAAAAAAAATTAACTCGAGTGAAGTTCCATAATTTGGTGGACATATCTAAAAATTTCTTTATATAAAATTCCTCTCTGAAGATAGTGAAATATGGCTGACGCATTTGAAGATGAAGGTGAGCAGACGATTTCAATCGGAGAGTACCTCGAGGGTGTCGAAGAACAGGAACTGGTGAGCTGCCTTTCTACCTTTCGCTGTCTATTTAGTTTCAATTATGTTTGAGAATAATATCCAAAATTATTGTTTTTTTTCCTTTGGTGTTCATGATGGTAAAATTAATTGCTAGTTCCCACATTAGATTTAGCTATTGATAAATCTTACCTAATATGATGGTTTAAGGTGAATTTGGGGATATAAGCCTAGAATTGTTTAGGTTATGTTGTATATGCATCTGTCGTTAACGTAAATGAATTTAATGGCTATTCAAATTTTCTTGTAGAAGAGCACTGCTGTTGTGGGTTTTAAGGATTAATACTCATAATGAAGGAGGCTTATTGTGGCACTAGGAGACTTGAAGATTATGATATTTATTAAGATATCTAGGATGAAACATTTTGTGTGTGGATGCTTCAGGAGGTTATATTTTTGTTAAATTCCTTCCTTATTATTATTTATGTATTTCACATTTTGACCGTCCCACAATCTTCTCACAACCTTGGATCTTATCCTACCAATGTCTGCTTGGCTTGAACCTCTACCTTAGTAGATGACTCTTATGACTTGAGTGACGTAAGAGTGTTACACCCCAACATGATTTAGCTATGTGAAACTCAATTACAAATGAATGTATGTTTTTAGCGTCTATCAAAAAGTTTAATTGGTTCGGTTTATTCGAAGCAATTCTCTTCCCATCAATGTCAAACTTTTGTTGTTATCATGTTTTGTTGTCTGATTCTCTATTTTTTCATCTAAAAGGAAGCTGATTTAGTCCTCGGAGGTGATGAGGGGAAAGAGTGCACTTACAATAATGGTAATCTGAAGAGGCAAGCAATTTTCTCATGCTTATCGTTGGACCCTGCTTTCCGCATGTTCGTGCTCCCTGCTTTTCTGCCTTTTTGGTGGCTAGAGTGTGTGCTCGTTGGGGGAGCTCAGAAGGGTCCCCTAAGAACACAGGTGGCAATAATTCTGCTCCCCTCTTCTGGTATTCGGTCCTCAATTTTAACCACTGCCTCGAGAGCTTTTGTTCTCGTTTCAGAAGCTCGTTTTCTCTCTGTAATTTTTGTAACAGCTCTCTTTCATCGTCTATCCTCCTGGCAGTGATTTCTTAGGTCTTAGGAGTGTCTCGAGATCTCCGCTTGAGGTCCTAACCTTTCGGCTACAGAGCGCTGATGGGAACAGGGCGGAGCCGAGGACTGCGCTATTCTCGTTGCGGTTTCTTGAGATGACGTATGTCGGACGGTGTGTCCTTCCCCTGAATGGCATGATATGACGATATATGAGAGAAAGTCGTTTTTGGTAACGAAACCAAACTGATTCGTCAAAAATTGATAAAAGGTATTCAAGGGTTAATTTCGGGAACATCGAAGTGTGGGTTGAGAGTTGATAGACGGGGGTTTTGCTTATGATTTTCGAAAGTGTGGAAAACCTGGAAAATAGGATAAGTTCGGTGGGGATGTTTCCCGTGGACTCTCAGACGTTCAAGTCAGTTCAGAGTGTGATAAAGTATTTTTGGATATCTAAGCTTGAGAACTTACCTCCTCCTCCTTTCCTTTTTATAGGTGGTTGGAGTGATCGTGTTGCCATGATGGAATCGTGGTCTTCTCTACGGGGTCGGTAATTTCGTCCGAGTTTTCCTGGGTGAACGGGAGTGGACCCGGTCCATAGACTTCATGACCGTTATTGATGTAGTGGGGTTAGCGCTGGTGAAGTTATGAAATTATTTAGGGGCAAGTCGGTTATTTTTATGGAAAATGATGCTTTTGCCCTTGGTGCCCCTTGGCGGCTCAATATATTTCATTCAAATTCCCACCAAATTACTATTGAAAAGTCTAACTTTTTAATCAAGAAATCCTGTGAACAATAATTTAAATTTTAATTAATTAAAAGTTTAAAGTGTTATTTTTTAAATGTCTAACTATTATAAGATGAAAATGTATTTGCATTCTTAATGTCTACCAATAAAGTATAAATAAAATAAAATTTTAAATATATATATTGAAGGGAAAATAGCCCTCACCAAGAGTAGAGACATCATTTACATAAGCGGAATAAATCGCATAACACCCCACACTTCGCAATTTTGACTCAAAAGTCAAATTACGAGCATAAAAGGTGGAACACACATTACAAAATCACCATTGAGGGAACGACTTGTGGTTAAACGAAATACCGAGTTACGGTTCAGGAAATTACGAAATTTCCATCGAGGGAACGCCTCCTGGTTAAACGAAGTACCAAGTTATGGTTTGGGAAAACTTTTGAACTAGGAGACTTGAAGATTATGATATTTATTAAGATATCTAGGATGAAACATTTTGTGTGTGGATGCTTCAGGAGGTTATATTTTTGTTAAATTCCTTCCTTATTATTATTTATGTATTTCACATTTTGACCGTCCCACAATCTTCTCACAAACTTGGATCTTATCCTACCAATGTCTGCTTGGCTTGAACCTCTACCTTAGTAGATGACTCTTATGACTTGAGTGACGTAAGAGTGTTACACCCCAACATGATTTAGCTATGTGAAACTCAATTACAAATGAATGTATGTTTTTAGCGTCTGTCAAAAAGTTTAATTGGTTCGGTTTATTCGAAGCAATTCTCTTCCCATCAATGTCAAACTTTTCTTGTTATCATGTTTTGTTGTCTGATTCTCTATTTTTTCATCTAAAAGGAAGCTGATTTAGTCCTTGGAGGTGATGAGGGGAAAGAGTGCACTTACAATAATGGTTATCTGAAGAGGCAAGCAATTTTCTCATGCTTATCGTTGGACCCTGCTTTTCGCCTATTCGTGCTTCCTGCTTTTCTACCTTTTTGGTGGCCAGAGTGTGTGTTCGTTGGGGGAGCTCAGAAGGGTCCCCTAAGAACACAGGTGGTGGTATATCAGGTTTATGCAAAATTATACCTCACAGTATGGAGGATATGTTCTATTTATATTAGAAAAGGATTAACTGATGCATACAGAGTTAAATCCAATTCATAAGGAACTAACTAACTAAACATATTCTTATGACGTGACTAACTAATTAACATTATTTGTACCATGACTCATTCCACTCTACAGAAGTGGATTAACCAATTCTAACAGACTTGTTCCACTCTACAAAAGTGGATTGAACAATTCTAACAGTCCCTCTCAATCCCAACAGGTCTTGTACATGTTGAGATTGTTACAATGTGTATTAAAGAGAGTTTTAGACAATGGTTTTGTCAGGATATCAACTACTTGATAACTTGATAAAATGAATCGAACTTCCATTGCTTTACGTGCTACTTGTTCTCGAACAAAATGGAAGCCAGCTTCAATATGTTTCGTTTTGGCATGAAACATTGGATTTGAAGTCAAGTATGTAGCTCCTAGGTTGTCACACCAGAGGCGACGAGCCTTTGATTGATACACACCGAGTTCCTTTAGTAATGACTTGATCCAAATCATTTCTGCAGTTAGATTCGTTGTGGCCTTGTATTCTGCTTCGGTGCTTGATCGAGACACTGTGGCCTGTTTTCTGGAACTCCAGGAAATTAGATTTGCTCTAAGGAATATAGCAAAACCGCTAGTTGAACGTCGATCATCAGGATAACCAGCCCAATCAGCATCAGAAAACCCAAACACCATCATGGTTGGAGACTTTTGAATTCTCACTCCTAATTCTAGTGTACCCTTAACATAACGAAGAATTCTCTTCACAACACCCCAATGAGCATCAGTAAGTGTATGAAGATATTGACACACTTTATTGACAGCAAATGCCAAATCAGGTCTAGTCATTGTCAAGTATTGTAGTGCTCCCACTATACTTCTGTATTTGAATTGTTCTTCAACTGATAACGGTATTCCTTATTCTCTGAATAATTTCTCAGCAGAACCCATTGGAGTGGACATGGGCTTGCATTTTTTCATGTTTACTCTCTTCAACAAATCTAATGCATATCTTCTCTGTGACAGTATGATGCCATCTCGTGCCTTCTTGACTTCAATACCCAGAAAATACTCAAGATCACCCAAATCTTTAACTGCAAAATCTATTTTCAATTTTTGTATCAACATTTTGGTTGCTTGATTAAAGGAACTCACAATAATTATATCATCAACACAGATGAGCATTTAGATAGTTACCTCTCTGTTTTTGAGAATTAATAGAGATGAATCAGCTACAGAAGCCTTGAAGCCTAACTCCATAAGTTTTCCGGTCAACCTTGAAATCCTGGTGGTTGCCGCATGTACACTTCCTCTTCCATAATTCCATGCAAAAAATGCATTTTGGATATCAATTTGTCTCATATTCCAACCCTTGGTTATGGCTAGCGAAAGAATGACCCGGATTGTTGATGGCTTGATCACAGGGCTAAAGGTATCAGTGTAATCAATACCAAATCTTTGCTTGAACCCTTTAGCAACCAATCTTGCTTTTAATCTTTCAACTGACTCATCTGCTTTTCTTTTCACTTTATACACCCATTTACTATCAATGAGATTTATTCCAGGTTTGGGTGGAACTAGATCCCAATTGTCATTTCGTTTTAACGCTGAGAACTCATCATTCATTGCTCCTCTCCATCCTGGATGTTGCATGGCTTCTTGCAGGTGTCGAGGTTCAGTAGCAGTCTCTGTGATCGGAGTGGTGACAATTACAGCTCCTGCAAAGTTTCTTGAGGTTTCTGAATATCTGACAGTTCCATCAGTGAATTGTTTGGCTTGTACAATGTTATTCTTCAACCTTGTTCGCATTGGATGTTGAATAATTTCTTCAGACGTTGCTTGTTCAAACAAAGGTTCTTGAGTTTGGTCTTGATTATTGGTTGAACTACTCTCAACTTCATTTTCTGCAATTTCCTCTTGATTTGTTGTATTATCTACAGAAGATAAGCTTACACTAGACAAGTTATCATGAGCAATATTATCAGTTTGACCATCGTTCATATGGGAATTACTAACAACTAGTTCAGTAAGAGCATTTTCAGTGTAGATAGCAAGTTTGGCTAAGGTTGGAAGTAGAACAAGATGGTGTGAGTTTGTGGTTTTGGCTGATGGTTTAGATTCTTCAAAGGAAAAATATTTTCATCAAAGACCACGTCTCTAGAGATGTAAATACGCCATGTACTATAACCCAAAAATATACATCTAATAGTTCTGAAGCTCAGTTTCTTGTCGTTGTAAGGCCTTAAATTAGGCCAGCAAGCACAACCAAACACCCTAAGCATGGAGTAGTCTGGATTTTTACCAAACAACTTATGAAGTGGTGTGTTTTGTTGTATGATTCGAGTGGGCATTCTATTTATAAGAAAACAAGTTGTGTTGAAGGCTTCATCCCAGTAGGACAGAGGCATGTTGGCTTGAGCGAGTAAGGCTAGGCCAGTTTCTACAATGTGTCTGTGTTTTCTTTCTACTAACCCATTCTGATGGTGTGTGTGTGGACAAGAAATATGATGCTCAATACCTGTGGATCTGAAGTAATTGTGTAAACGACGGTATTCACCCCCCCCCCCAATCTGATTAGACAGAGCGAATTTTGGTAATATGACAGCATGTTTTTTTAAATTGAAGAAACACAGACTCAACATCAGATTTGCATTTCAGAAAATAAATCCAAACATATCGACTAAAATCATCAACAAAAGAAACATAGTATTTGGAATTATTTACTGAGGCAATGGCTGGACCCCATACATCAGTGTGAATTAATTGAAGGGGTGCTGTAGATACATGCTGAGAAGAAACAAAGGGCAATTGATGTGCTTTCCCTAATTGACAAGCATGACAAATTAAGGAAGAAGAGATACTAGTATCTACAACTAAATTATTATCTTGTAGAATTCTAATGGTAATTGGAGATGCAGGGTGCCCAAGCCTTTTGTGCCATTGGTCTTTAGAAAGTTTGGTTGTCAGCAAAGCTTGACTGAAATTATTTGGTAGAACGTAGAGGACATTCTTACATCTACCGCTGAGCAGGAGTTTCTTTGTGACTCGGTCCTTAACAAAAAAATAGTTTGGGTGAAATTCCACAAGAGCATTATTATCAGATGCTAGTCTTTGTACTGAAATGAGATGCTTTTTGATTTTAGGAGCATATAGGATATGTTTCAAAACAAGGGATAAACCAGACATTAATGAATTCCCAATATGAGAGATAGACAAACTTGAGCCATTTGCAACTCGAATTTGGTCAGTGTCGGTGTAGCGTTCTCTGGTGGTAAGCCTCTCTAGGTCGTTGGTGATATGATCTATGGCTCCAGTATCAACATACCAGTTTGTATCACGAGTGTACCCACTTGTTGCCATAGCTGCTTGTTTGAGATTATTTTTGGCTTCATATGCCTGATCAAATCTGTGCCAGCATTGCAAAGCATCATGATTGGGCTTACCGCAAATTTGACAGACAATGCTTGGGCTGTTTTGTGCCTTTGGTGGTTGACGTCCAGGATTGTTCCCAATAAGCCCTGCCTGTCCACGACCACCATTGAACTGACGACTACGACCGCGACCACCACGACCTCCATTGGAACCTCCACGAGTGGCTATCCTGTTGACATTGTTAGCAGATGAAAGTTGCTCAAGTGTACCATTACGCACGTGTCGCATCTCGTAGCTCAGCATGTGAGCATACACGTCACTGACAGTATAGACATCTGTTCTGGTTGTAATGCTTGTGACTAGAGGATCATAATCTGGACCAAGTCCTTGCAGCATGTAGGCAATGAGTTCTTCATCCTCTACCCGCTTGCCAATGGCAGCAAGTGTGTCCCCAAGACGTTTTACCTTACGAAAGTAGTCAACAATTGTCATGTCCTTTTTCTGGATGGTGGAGAGTTCCATACGGGTCTGCATTGCTCGTGCTCGAGATGTGGAGACAAATTGTTTCTCCAGCGTAATACAGGCTTCTCGTGCAGTGGTGATTCCAACCATTGTGCTGAGAACCTCCTCAGTGACTGATGAGTTGATGAGACTGAGCCCCAGCTGGTCCTGGGGGTACCAGACTGTGAACTACGGGTTGATGATAATTTTGCGATTTCCTTTTTTTTCACTTGGTTCAACAGCAATCGTCTGGCTTGGTGCAGACATGGATCTATCCACAAAACCAACAAGGTTTTGGCTGTGCAAGTAGGGAAGAATTTGGGCAGACCACAGTAGATAATTCTCTTATGTAAGCTTTACACTAATTACCTGGCTGAACGACGGAGAAGACATTGTGTTGAATGGGACTGACATGGTTAGCAGCAGAAGCTATGTATTTTGTGGATCTTATGAAGCTCTGATACCATATCAGGTTTATGCAAAATCATACCTCACACTATGGAGGATATGTTCTATTTATATTAGAAAAGGATTAACTGATGCATACAGAGTTAGATTCGATTCATAAGGAACTAACTAACTAAACCTATTCTTATGTCATGACTAACTAATTAACATTATTTGTATCATGACTCGTTCCACTCTACAGAAGTGGATTGACCAATTCTAACAGACTCGTTCCACTCTATAGAAGTGAATTGACCAATTCTAACACGGTAATTCTGCTCCCCTCTTCCGATATTCGGTTCTCAATTTTAACCACTGTCTCGAGAGCTTTTGTTTCTTGTTTCAAAAGCTCGTTTTTTCTCTGTAATTTTTGTAACAGTTTTCTTTCATCGTCTATCCTCCTAATAGTAATGTGATTTCTTAGGTCTTGGGGAGTGTCTTGAGATCTCCGCTTGAGGTCCTAGCCTTTCGGCCAGAGAGCGTCAATGGGAACAGGGCGTAGATCTCATATTAACAAACATCTCATATTAACAACAGCTAAAATGACATTTTTACCCTCCAGTATGTGCATTATCGGTGTTGTTTTCAATTTAATATAATATTATATTCCTTAAATATATATATATTAAAAAAAGTAGTTTAGAATGGTATCTCTGTAGTTATAAATTAAGATTTTTATTTTTATTTACAAACCAAAAAATCTAGATTAAGTCCAAAATTTCGTAGTTGCCTGCTTGTTTTCTTCTTTATTTATGAAAATATGCAGTGACGCATGGCTGCAGCATCTATATTAATTTTTATTTATTTATTTGACTATTTATTTTTTAAAATCATCACAGTTATGCTGACAGAATCTAAACTTTTATTTTGTAAATATATTCAAATATTAACTTTATTTTTCTCAATACTTTTATCTATGAAAGTTAATCAAATTCATAATATTTAAAGATAATTATTCAATAAATTACTTTTAAATCACAAAAATAATATAAATTGACAAATAATGTCTATTTATTTGATATGTAAAAATAAACGTTTTATTCAAATTTTATTCAATCTGCGGCGGTGATTTCAATCCCTCCATTTGTGACCACAATTAGGGTTGCAGCAAACAAAGAAAAGTGCCATGCCTACTTCACTGCTAGTAGTTGTCTGCACATAATTAATAAACATTCAGTGTTTTAATTTAATTTATTATTATTTTTTAAAAATAAGTAGGACAGATTTTGTGAAAATAAATCTCAAAGGTAATTTATATATAAAAGGAAACATAGGAATTTTGAAAAATAAATATGAAAATTTAAATTTAGAACCCTGGAATAAACAGCTTCGTTATGATCACATTGCGGACAACGTTGTGTTTTTGTGCGAGGAAGCGCTGGATCTGCAGATATGTCCAGCAATATTTGTGTGTGTTCATCAGCCGCATGGTGTACCACATTTCTGTATACACAATTATTATCTGCAACTTTTTGAATTTTATTATAAACAATTCAATAATAAAGTTATTATTAATTAATTATTTTAAAAAAATTAAACCTCAAATTATTACAAATATAATTAGTATCATAATAGTAGACAAACACAAATAATTATTATTCCAATCAACTCTAGTTAATTTATAAATACAATAAGAAATCATATTATCTATCACAATAATAATAAAAAAATTCAAATAAATGTAGATATGATGAGATTGGAATGAGAATGGGAAACCTGGTGTTTACAGTTCCGGCAAGCATAGAGGAGGATTCTTTTTTTCCTATCTTCCTTTGGATACAGAAGGTTATTGTTACATAGACAATATATATATAATTATTATTTACACGTTATAAAATATATATTTATATTATTAGAGAGAAAGAAAAAGAAAAAGAAAAACTAACCATTCAGGGCAAAATTTCATACTACTCATCTTGAAAGGTTGAAGAGACTGCAAATTCCCCACGAGAAAACAAAGAAGAAGAAAAATAAACAATTTGAAAATATTTAGATTTATAGAAGAAAGGAAAAGAGAGGAAATACTGCTATGTAATTGATACGATTGATTATGAAAATTACTCACTATTTTATTTATAGAGAAATATTGTTTAAAATTCAAAAAGTAATTTTTAATTAAATCAATGAAATAAGATATGATTGATTATAAAATTTACTCACTATTTTATTTATAAAGAGATATTGTATAAAATTTTAAAAGTAGTTTTTGATTGAATCAATAAAATAATAATAATTTTAAATAATTAAATAATTAATTTGCACATTTTCTAAAGAATGGGACAACTACTTTGAATTCTTCCTAGGATAAGATTTCTCACAACCTATAGCCACAAGGAAGTTGATTCTAATAAATAGTGAATTTCAAAAAATTTTAACTCGAGTGAAGTTCCATAATTTGGTGGTCATATCTAAAAATTTCTTTATATAAAATTAATAAAAACATAAAATTTGTTAAAATTATAAAGATAAAATATGAAATTAAATTTTTATACTATTTTAATAAATTATATTGATTTATATATTTTATTTTTTAATCAAATTATTGAAAAATCTAATTAATTTTAATTTGACTCGTTCAATCATTCATAAGAGGAAAATAAATAATAATAATTTAAAAAAAACTAAAGCAATGTTTTTTTTATTATTATAAAAAGAATTTATGTGTAAAAATTATTTATTTTTTTCATGATTAATATTAGATAAATGTAGTGCAAAAGCAAAGGAGGGTAAAAAAACAGGGCCTCAAATTGGCGGGAAAAAGTATTTTTCACAAAAATTTTAAAGCCCCAATTTTTTTTACTCATATATATAAAATCCTAGTTTCACTTTTGAAACCGTAACTGTACTTTCATCTTCTCCCTTCCAAATTCTTCAGGTTATCTTCATGGGGTTTTTCGATCAAACCTGAATTCCAAAACCAGTTTGAATTGCATTTTGACTCTAGGTTCCTTTTCTGTTTTTTTGTTATTAAGAATCAAGGTCATACGTTCGTCTTTAATTCTGTTAGGGTGCTGAATGTTAGAATTGGTCAATCCACTTCTGTAGAGTGGAACGAGTTATGGTACAAATAATGTTAATTAGTTAGTCACAGAAGTGGAACGAGTTATGGTACAAATAATGTTAATTAGTTAGTCATGGCATAAGAATAGGTTTAGTTAGTTAGTTGTCTTATGAATAAATTTTGCATAAACCTGATATGGTATCAGAGCTTCATAAGATCCACAACATAAATAGCTTCTGTTGCTAACCATGTCAGTCACATTCAACACAATGTCTTCTTAGTCGTTCAGCCAGGTAATTAGTGTTAAGCTTACACAAAAGAATTATCTACTGTGATCTGCCCAAATTCTTCCCTACTTGCGCAGCCAAAACCTTGTTGGTTTTGTGGATGGATCCATGTCTGCACCAAGACAGACGATTGCCGTTGAACCAGTGAAGAAACAGGAAATCGCAAAATTATCATCAACCCTGAGTTCACAGTTTGGTACCCCCAGGACCAGCTGGTGCTCAGTCTCATCAACTCATCAGTTACTGAGGAGGTTCTCAGCACAATGGTTGGAATCACCACTGCACGAGAAGCCTGGGTTACGCTGGAGCAACAATTTGTCGTGATAGATATAAAACTGCTTTTACTGTTTCTTTTGGTCAGTATCAATGGAATGTCATACCTTTCGGATTAAAAAATGCCCCCTCCGAATTTCAACAGATTATGAATGACATTTTTAATCCCTATTCAACATTTATTATTGTGTATATTGATGATATTCTGATTTTAAATGTTATTATTTTGTATATCGATTAAAAGTTTAAAGTGTTATTTTTTAAATGTCTAACTATTATAAGATGAAAATGTATTTGCATTCTTAATGTCTACCAATGAAATATAAATAAAATAAAATTTTAAATATATATATATATATATATATAATATAATGTGAGTAATTTATTTATCTTTATGTGTTTCAATAACATTAGATTCAAAAAAAATAAAAAATCACCCATATTTACTTGACTTTGACATTTTGGTGTGAATGAATAACTTTCTACTTTTACTTAATCAACTCTAATATATATATATATTAAAACTTGTAATATTTGATAATAAAATGAAAGTAGAAATTGAGTGGCAAATATGGAAATTGACTTTGGTAATAAGTCATACTAAAAGCCAGCAGACACCGGCTAACAAAAAAAATATTTACACATCAACAAACATCTCATAATAACAACAGCTAAAATGACATTTTTACCTTCCAGTATGCATTGTCGGTGTTGTTTTCAATTTAATATAATATTATATTCCTTAAAATATATATATATATATATATATATATATATATATTATCAAGCGTTATTCAAATAAAAAATATATAAACTAAAAAAAAAAGTAGTTTAGAATGGTATCTCTGTAGTTATAAATTAAGATTTTTATTTTTATTTATAAACAAAAAATCTAGATTAAATCCAAAATTTCGTAGTCGCCTGTCGGTAAATGTTCTATTCCATCCAATTAATAAAGTTGCCTGCTTGTTTTCTTCTTTATTTATGAAAATATATAGTGACTCACGGCTGCAGCATCTATATTAATTTTTACTTATTTATTTGACTATTTATTTTTTTTAAATCACCACAATTATGCTGACAGAATTTAAATCTTTATTTTGTAAATATATTCACTTATTAACTTTATTTTTCTCAAAACTTTTATCTATGAAAGTTAATCAAATTCATAATATTTAAAGATAATTATTTAATAAATTACTTTTAAATCACAAAATAATATAAATTAACAAATAAATGTATATTAATATCATATGTAAAAATAATCGTTTTAAATATCATATTTAAAAAGAAAATTGTAATTAAAGGAGTTTATAAATGTATCACATTTTATTCAATCTCTGGCGGTGATTTCAATTCCTCCATTTGTGACCACAGTTAGGGTTGCAGCAAACAAAGAAAACTACCGCGCCTACTTCTTTTCTAGCAGTTACCTGCACATAATTAATAAATATTCAGTGTTTTAATTTAATTTATTAAAAAAAATTTAAATAAGTAGAACAGATTTTGTGAAAATAAATCTCAAAGGTAATTATGAATTTAGTAATATTTATATATAAAAGGAAACATAGGAATTTTGAAAAATAAATATGGAAATTTAAATTTAAAACCTGAGAATAAACAGCTTCGTTATAACCACATTGCGGACAATATTGTGTTTTAGTGCCAGGAGCCGATGGATCTGCAGTTATGTCCTGCAATATTTGTGTGTTCATCAGCCGCATGATGTACCACATTTCTGTATACACAATTATTATCTGCAACTTCCTGAATTTTATTATAAACAATTCAATAATAAAGTTATTATTAATTAATTAATTTTTTAAAAAGATTACTATCCAAATAAACCTCACATTATTACAAATATAATTACTATTATAATAGTAGACAAACACAAATAATTATTATTTCAATCAACTATAATTAATTTATAAATACAACAAGAAATCGTATTATCTATCACAATAATAATAAAAAAATTCAAATAAATGTAGATATGATGAGATTGGAATGAGAACGGGAAACCTGGTGTTTACATTTCCGGCAAGCATAGAGGAGGATTCTTTTTTTCCTATCTTCCTTTGGATACAGAAGGTTATTGCTACACAGACAATATATATATATATATATAATAATTATTTACACGTTATAAAATATATATTTATATTATTAGAGAGAAAGAGAAAGAAAAAGAAAAAGAAAAACTAACCAGTCAGGACAAAATCTCATACTACTCATCTTGAAAGGTTGAAAAGACTGCAAATTCCCCACGAGAAAACAAAGAAGAAGAAGAATAGGATTGAAAGAAAAAAAAATAATTAAAAGAAAAATAAAAAATGAAAAATGAAAAAATAAATGATGATATTGTATTCATATTACAATTATAAATAGAAAAAAGTGATTTTATTTGTAAAGGATTTTTAGTTACATACAATTTATTGAATGATTTTTAAAGATGTCATTTATAGATATGATATTTGATATAGAATTTTATATTTAAATGTTTGAAATTTAGTTGAATAGATAGATTAATTTTTATTAAATATTAATTTTTTTTATATTAATTGAAATTTTTATATCATTTTAATAAATTATATTGATTTATATATTTTATTTTTTAGTCAAATTATTAAAAAATCTAATTAATTTTAATTTGACTCGTTTAATTATTCATAAGAGGAAAATAAATAATAATAATAATAATAACTAAAGCAATGTTTTTTTTTATTATAAAAAGAATTTATGTGTAAAAAGTATTTATTTTTTTCATGATTAATATTAGATAAATGTAGTGCAAAAGCAAAGGAGGGTAAAATAACAAAGCCTCAAATTGGTGGGAAAAAGTATTTTTCACAAAAAATTTAAAGCCCCATTTTTTTTACTCATATATATAAAACCTTAGTTTCACTTTTGAAATCGTAATTGTACTTTCATGTTGTCACGACCTAAATCCTCGGGCCCGTGCAGCAACTATAGGCCTGACAATACTCATAATCAATTATTTGGTATTGTCCTTACTATACCAAAAAGGATACCCTAAGTTGACTATGAGTACCTAGACCCATTTTTATATACCATTGCATACTTACTTCACTTATCGATGTGGGACGGGATATCACATTCACCCCTCCTTAAGGCCTAGCGTCCTCGCTAGGGCCCACTCGAACATAATAGGCCTCGATCCAAGATCAACCAGTGGACGTTCGGGATTCTAGAGGTGGCTCCCACCCTCGGGTGTAGCACTTAGTTTCCATAGTCCGAACTGCTTACCTGCTCTGATACCAATTGTCACGACCCAGACTCCGCAACTATGGGCCTAACAATACCCATAAACAACTACTTGGTATTGTCCTCACTTAACCAAAAGGAAGTTGACTATGACTACTTAGGCCCATTTTTATATACCATTGCATACTTACTTCATTTATCGATGTGGGACGGGGGTATCACATTCACGACCTAGACCCTCGAGCCCGTGACGCAACTATGGGCCTCACAATACCGATAATCAACTACTTGGTATTGTCCTCACTATACCAAAAGGGATACCCCAAGTTGACTATGAGTATCTAGACTCATTCTTACATACCAGTGCATACTTACTTGACTTATCGATGTGGAATGGGGTATCACATTCACCCCCCTTAAGGTCTAGAGTCCTCGCTAGGACCCATTCAAACATAATAGGCCTCGGCCCAAGATCAACCAGTGGACATCTGGGATTCTAGAGGTGGCTCCTACCCTCGAGTGTAGCACTTAGTTCCCATAGTCCGGGCTGGTTGGATACCCCGAGTTGACTATGAGTACCTGTCACGAAGTGCCTCTTCCTGGCATGACCACCAGTTCTTGGCACTCAACCCGACTTGCACGGGTACGTGCGCACGCACAGGTACACACCCACACACGCAACGGATAAAATCACAAGTATAGAGATAGACACAATAATTACGGGTAACTCACCCAACCTTTCTATATTGAACAAATAGTAAGGAATTACAATGTATAAGCAACCTTGCACAAGGCTGCACGGCCACACAGGCCTACAAGATAGAACAACCTAGTCTATCTCTCTATCTCTCTCGCTCGCTTCTCGCTCGATATTAGTTGCTCTCGCTAGCTCTTGCTGTGCTCTCGCTCAACTGCTTTCTCCCTTGCCCATCTGCCCCTATTTATAGCCACTAGGGATGGGTAGGGTTTAGAGTCAACACTCGATCCACAGATCGTGCCCACAATCTCAGTTTGACTCTTTCCACTCACGACTCACGGATCAAGCCTCCATTCTCGGTTTGACTCTTTCCATTCATATATCGTTAGGGTTTCCAACAGTCTGGGTCTGGGCCTCAGCCCACTCGGCAACTCCGCAGCCCATGCCTGCCTTCCTTCTATAAAAGGGACGCTCAGCCAACCCCAAAGCCATTCGCAATTTCACAATTGCTCGGCCGCTGCACACTTACTCGGCCGCTATTACACTTGCCCGGCCGCCGCCAGAGCTGCCCCGCACCAACGGGACAAAGGGGCTCACAGACCACCCCCACTTAAGCTGTCGACGTCCTCGTCGACCTTTGCTGCTTCCAATAGTCAGCAATGTGATCCTCAAACTGCCAGAGGGTCACATCTCTTTCCCACGTGGCATCAATCTCGGCCTCCCCCTTCCATTGCACAAGGAAGTCAGTCCTACGATTCTTCTTACTTTGGCCCATAGTCCGATGGTCCAAAATCTTCTCAACCAGCTTGTCAAACTGTTTCCGAATCACATGTGGAGCCCTCCTAGACTTCTGCCTTTCTCTTTCGAATTCATCCTTGTTGTACTTCTTCAAGTAACTCACATGGAAAGTAGGATGATTCTTAAACCTGTCAGGTAGCTTAAGTCGATATGCAACATTTCCTACCCTTTTGATTACCTCGAATGGTCCATCATACTGAGGTATCAATCCACGATGAACAACCTTCCGACTAATCTTCTTCCAAATTTGAGGGGTCAGTTTCAGCAACACCAAGTCACCTACCTCAAATTGCACGTCACGTCGATGCTTATCAGCATACTTCTTCATCCTTCTTTGAGCCATCTCCAAACTGTCTCTTGCTTCGGCAATCATCTCCTGCTTTGCCTTGGCAAATCTCTGAGCTGCTGGACATGTTCCAACACTTGGCACAACCATTTCCAAATCCTGCGGAGTCGTTGGCTGTTGTCCATTCACTAACTCGAATGGACTCATCTTCGTTGCAGAAGATCGATGAAGATTGTAACAAAACTGAGCTGAGTCAAGAAGATTCACCCAATTCTTCTGACTTGCCGTCACATAATGCCTCAGGTACTCCTCCAACAAGGCATTGATCCTCTATGTCTGACCATCAGTCTGAGGATGATTGGCAGTCGAAAACTTCAATTCAGATCCCAATAATCCGAACAACGCCACCCAAAATCGACCAGTAAATCTGGCATCCCTGTCACTCACTATGTCCTTTGGAATCCCAAAGTATTTTACAACATGTTTGAAAAACAATTCAGCTACCACATCAGCTGGACAAGATGATGGCGCTGGGACAAATACAGCGTATTTCGAAAACCTATCCACTATTACAAAAATAGAACTCAGGTCGTTCACCTTGGGCAATCCAGAGATGAAATCCATTGAAATACTCTGCCATGGTCCCTTAGGAATGAGAAGAGGTTGTAGCAAACCAGGTTCCCTTTGCCTTTCCACCTTATCTTGTTGACACACCAAACATGTTCGGACGTATGCTTCGATGTCATCCTCCATTTTTGGCCAAAAGAATCTTCTTGCTATCAAAGAACGAGTTCTTTCGATGCCGGGATGACCAGCCCACAACGAGTCATGTGCTTCCTTAAGCAACATCCTTCAACTCTCCACTGGGACATAGGCTCGCCCCCTTTGGCATACAACAAGCCATCGTCGAGCCAATACCTTCTCACAGTGCCATCCTGCACTAAAGATATCAATTGTTGATAGACAGAGTCTTTAGGTGCATACTCACGTATTTTCGCCACAAAGTCCGATTCCACAATCGAAACTGCCGACAATGTCATGCACTCAGTTCGTCTACTCAGTGCATCTGCCACTACGTTTGCCTTGCCCGCGCTATGCACCCACTCGAAATCAAATTCTGCCAAGAATTCTTGCCAACGAGCTTGCTTTGCGGACAGCTTCTTCTGCGTCTTAAAATATGTGTTTGCCACATTGTCTGTCACCACTGTGAAAGACGAGCCCAACAAGTAGTGCCTCCAAATCGTAAGGCAATGGATCACAGCCGTCATCTCCTTCTCATGGGCAGAATAACGCTGCTCACAATCCTTCATCTTGCGGCTCTCAAATGCTACTGGGTGTTGTCCTTGCATCAACACCACCATCCCGATCAGACGCGTCCGTGTGCACCTCGAAGGGCACATCAAAATTAGGCAACTGTAGCACAGGGGCTGTCACAATAGCCCTCTTGAGCTTCTGGAATGCCTCCACACACTCCTTGCTCCACTTCCAATCTACTCCCTTCTTCAAGAGGTCGGTCAAAGGGCTTGCCACACTTGCATACCCACCAATGAATCTTCGATAATAATTGGCCAATCCCAAGAAAGATCTCAATTCTGCCACTATCAACGGGGTAGACCAACTTTCAATAGCCTCCACCTTTCGAGGATCCATTCTCACTGACCCATGGCTAATTATGTGCCCGAGGAACTTAATTTCCTCCTTACAAAATTCGCACTTCTCCCTCTTGACATAGAGTACATACTCCCTCAATTTTGCAAACACAAGTCTTAGATGTCTAACATGCTCCTCTAAGCACTCACTATAGATAACAATATCATCTAAATAGACAACTACGAATTTATCCAAAAATTCATACAGAACATCATTCATCAATTTGCAAAATGTCGCAGGGGCATTAGTTAAGCCAAACGGCATCACTAAAAACTCGAATGAGCCATACCTTGTCACTACCGTGGTTTTGGCTTCATCACCATTGGCAATCCGTACTTGCCAATATCCTGACCGCAGGTCAATCTTAGTGAAGTACCTTCCTTTCGCTAGCCTATCGAACAAATCCAACTGATTTGGGATAGGATACTTGTTCTTCACTGTCAACTTGTTTAAGGCCCGGTAATCCACGCAGAATCGCATCGAGCCATCTACCTTCCTCTGGAACAAGGCAGGGGCACCATAAGGGGCCTTTGAGGGTCTGATAAATTGCGCTTCCAGCAATTCTCCCAGCTGTTTCCTCAATTCCAACAACTCTGCTGGTCCCATCCGATATGGTGCTTGCGCATGTGGTACTGCTCTAGGTAATAACTCAATTTGGTGATCAATGGCACGCCTCGGGGGCAGCATCTTGGGCAACTCATCGGGCATCAAATTAGCAAACTCGTACAACACATTGGACACGGATTCAGGCAACTCTGAGTGATCCCCATCTGTCTTTTCCAACAAGACAGTAACAAAGGTTGGTTCACCCCGTCTCAACCCATCCTTCAACTGCATCGCCGACAACATCCCCTTTGCATCCTTTTGATCCAAGTCCTTGTACGTACATTGTACAAAGTTTGGTGTCCCCTCGTCCATAATCATCAATCCACGCAAATGTGGTATCACTGCCACCTTGGCCATAGCCAAGAATTCAATCCCTAGAATGAGATCGAAGTCGTCCAATGGAACGGTCGTCACCTTGCACTGGCCTTCCCAAGCTCCCATCTTCAATGACACCATGGCACTGCCTTTCACCCGTTGTTGCACGACATTGACAGTCTTAATGGTATGGGAACTCTCTTGCAGTGCCAACTGCAAGCGCGTGGCTTCTCGATCAGCCACAAAGTTGTTTGTTGCACCAGAGTCTATCATTGCCCACAGCTTCACACCATTCACAACCACTGACACGTACATCAACCCACGTACTGGTTGTGGTTGCTCCGACACTTGAATGGCATTGCACAACTGAATAGGATTCACACGAGCAGGTGGGTCCCTTTCGGTCTCATCTTCAATTTGGACAATAGCCAAATTTTGATTCCTCCTCGGCTTAGGACATTGATACGACATGTGTCCAGTCTCCTTACAATTGAAGCACTTGACACAGAAATCCTTAGTTTTCCCAACGACAACATCTCTCTTCTTGGGTTTGTCATTCCAAGACTTACCATTGTTCTTTGATGGAACAGTCTTTCTCTCGGGGATAGGAGGATCTGAAGATTGCAAATCTGTCAATCTTTCTGCCATTGAATAGGCCTCCCTCACATCCTTAGGGTTCTGCCTCATTAGCTCGATCCTAGCCCACTTCTTCAACCCTGACAAAAAGTTGAACAACTTGTCCTCCTCGGACATGTTAGGTATATTGAGAAGGATTGCAGAGAATTGATTCACGTACTCTCGAACAGTACCCGTCTGTTCTAGTCTCTTCAAGCTCTCCCGAGCCATACACGCAGAATTCTTTGGCAAGAATTGCTCCATCAATTCCTCCTTCATGTGTCTGAAAGATCGGACTCCTTCTTTCGTAGGGTCCGCTTCCCTTGTCTGCCACCATAATTTGGCAGTATCTACGAGGAACAACGATGTAATCGCCACTTGTTCACTCTCCGGGACTCTAGCCGTCGCAAAGTACTTCTCCAGATCCCACAAGAAACTCCTGATCACAGTAGCATCCCGAACACCAGAATATGTTTTAGGCTCAGGCACCCTGAACAATGGTTGTCTAACACTGGTCCCAACAGTATTAGATTGCAGTGCCGCAACACTAGCCTTCAATGCGTCGATGCTTGCCTTCATGTTGTCGACAATCTCTTGGAGTTGGTGCAAATCCGCCACCACATCTGGCGGCCCTTGGATCTGATCTATCAAGGGACGAGCATTTTGCACATGCTCCAACACACCAATCGCCTGCACATGATGCGAAAATAAGGTCTCCAGCCTTGTCAACCGATCTGCAGTAGAGGCATGCGGATTCGGCGTACTATCGAGGCATATCGGTACTGTCCTCCGCAAATCTTAGGATGAACTAGACATTTCCGCAAGGGTCGGACTGCGCTCTGATACCAATTTGTCACGAAGTGCCTCTTCCTGGCACGACCACCAGTTCTTGGCACTCAACCCGACTTGCACGGGTACGTGCGCACGCACAGGTACACACCCACACACGCAACGGATAAAATCACAAGTATAGAGATAGACACAATAATTACGGGTAACTCACCCAACCTTTCTATATTGAACAAATAGTAAGAAATTATAATGTATAAGCAACCCTACGCAAGGCTGCACGGCCACACAGGCCTACAAGATAGAACAACCTAGTCTATCTCTCTATCTCTCTCGCTCGCTTCTCGCTCGCTATTAGCTGCTCTCGCTAGCTCTTGTTGTGCTCTCGCTCAACTGCTTTCTCCCTTGCCCATCTGCCCCTATTTATAGCCACTAGGGATGGGTAGGGTTTAGAGTCAACACTCGATCCACAGATCGTGCCCACAATCTCGGTTTGACTCTTTCCACTCACGACTCACGGATCAAGCCTCCATTCTCGGTTTGACTCTTTCCATTCAGATATCGTTAGGGTTTCCAACAGTCTGGGTCTGGGCCTCAGCCCACTCGGAAACTCCGCAGCCATGCCTGCCTTCCTTCTATAAAAGGGACGCTCAGCCAACCCCAAAGCCATTCGCAATTTCACAATTGCTCGGCTGCTGCACACTTGCTCGGCCGCTATTACACTTGCCCGGCCGCCGCCAGAGCTGCCTCGCACCAACGGGACAAAGGGGCTCACAGTACCTAGGCCCATTATTACATACCAGTGCATACTTACTTGACTTATCGATGTGGGATGGGGTATCACATTCACCCGTCAAGGCCTAGCGTCCTCGCTAGGGCCCACTCAAACATAATAGGCTTCAGTCCAAGATAAACCAGTGGATGTCCGGGATTCTAGAGAGGGCTCCCACCCTCGAATGTAGCACTTAGTTCCCATAGACCAGGCTGGTTACTTGCTCTGATACCAATTGTCATGGTCCAGTGCCGGTGCATACTTACTTGACTTATCGATGTGGGATGGGGTATCACATTCACCCCTCCTTAAGGCCTAGCATCCTCGCTATGGCCCACTCAAACATAGTAGGCATCGGTCCAAGATCAACCAGTGGACGTCCGGGATTCTAGAGGTGACTTCCACTCTCGAGTGTAGCACTTAGTTCCTATAGTCCGGGCTGGTTACCTACTCTGATACCAATTGTCACGACCCAGATCCTCGGGCCCGTGTCGATGCATACTAACTTGACTTATCGATGTGGGATGGGGTATCACATTCACCCCCCCCCTTAAGGCCTAGCGTCCTCGCTAGGGCCCACTTAAACATAGTAGGCCTCGACCCAAGATCAACCAGTGAACGTCTGGGATTCTAGAGGTGGCTCCCACCCTCAAGTGTAGCACTTAGTTCCCATAGACCGGGCTGGTTACCTACTCTGATACCAATTGTCACGACCCAGATCCTTGGACCCGTGCCGGTGCATACCCCATCCCCCTAAGGACAGAACCTCCCCGGAGTGGAGGGCGCATCTTCTCGCACCTCCAAGGACAGATCCTCCTCGGGGGCTTCGTCTGGAGATGAGGAGGAGGGACCAGAAGCCACCATCTTCATCGTAGAAGGGCGACGAGGTGACGTCCTTCGCCACTGGCGTGAGCGAAGTTGTTCCTCATACATGATGGTGTCAGCAACTTCTGAGGGCTCGCGAGCTCCGTCCCCCCGATGTTCGGTGGGAGCAGACCTGGGAGTCCTATCCCGCGACCCCCCCATCTCTTGGACGTCGAGGGTTTCCACCCCGACATGGTACCTGACCCGCCGAAGATGGATAGGTCAGGATTGTATCACCCGCAGCCCCTCGGTATATCAACCTCAGTGGAAAACGAGGAAGTGAATCCAGGTGTGACTGTCGAACACTCCTGAACAGTACAACGGTTACCCTGAGCAGTAGAGGTGCACAATCCACAGTGGATGGAGAAAACCCCCCCAGGATGTATAGTCCAGTCATGGTTAGGCTTCTCAGGCTCAAAACCTAATTCTCTCTTCCGAGTATCCAACCCCGCATCTATGCCACACCACTCTAAACTCTCTTCGCTCAACAAGTCAACCGAAGAGTATACCCGGGCCTGACGCTGACGACTCTCACCTAAATCCCGGGTAATGACCTCAAGGAAAGACTTCTTAGATTGATCAAGAGAAGAAGGGGAGGTTTGAGGACACTGGTAGTCTTCGTTAACACAAGGGCGAAAGGAAAAGCCCACCTTAGACTCAATTACCCTTAAAATCTATCTTATTGGGCGGGGAGTTAAAAAGTTGAACATTATTCCGACGAGGGCGGAGTGAAAGTGTGTTATTTGACATGTGAAGTGAAGAAAAGAACATCCCAAGGATGTTCATAGAAAGTTCGAAGCCTAACCTACGGCAAAGGCAGATCAAAGAAAAAAAGGTTCGGACAGCATTGGGGTAGAGTTGCCCAGGCTGTACTCGGGCAAACACCAAGAAATCCACGAAGGCATGATCCATGGGCAGCCTAAGCCCCACTTCGAAGTGGGCTAAGGGAAGAGAGATGTGGTCAAGAGACATCTTACCCATCTCGAAAACTACAAAAGTCCTATATAGACATGGCTTTTTTCTTCTTTATTTATGAAAATATATAGTGACGCATGGCTGCAGCATCTATATTAATTCTTATTTATTCATTTGACTATTTATTTTTTAAAATCATCACAATTATGCTGACAGAATCTAAACTTTTATTTTGTAAATATATTCAAATATTAACTTTATTTTTCTCAAGACTTTTATCTATGAAAGTTAATCAAATTCAAATATTTAAAGATAATTACTCAATAACTTACTTTTAAATCACAAAAATAATATAAATTAACAAATAAATGTCTATTTATTTTATATGTAAAAATAATTGTTTTAAATAGAAAATTGTAATTAAAGGAGTTTAAAAATGTATCACATTTTATTCAATCTGCGGCGGTGATTTCAATCCCTCCATTTGTGACCACAATTAGGGTTGCAGCAAACAAAGAAAAGTGCCATGCCTACTTCACTGCTAGTAGTTGCCTGCACATAATTAATAAACATCCAGTGTTTTAATTTAATTTATTATTATTTTTAAATAAGTAGGACAGATTTTGTGAAAATAAATCTCAAAGTAATTTATATATAAAAGGAAACATAGGAATTTTGAAAACTAAATATGGAAATTTAAATTTAGAACCCTGGAATAAACAGCTTCGTTATGATCACATTGCGGACAACGTTGTGTTTTGGTGCGAGGAAGCGCTGGATCTGCAGTTATGTCTAGCAATATTTGTGTGTGTTCATCAGCCGCATGATGTACCACATTTCTGTATACACAATTATTATCTGCAACTTCCTGAATTTTATTATAAACAATTCAATAATAAAGTTATTATTAATTAATTAATTCTTTTAAAAATTAAACCTTAAATTATTACAAATATAATTAATATCATAATAGTAGACAAACACAAGTAATTATTATTCCAATCAACTCTAAAATTTATAAATACAACAAGGAATCGTATTATCTATCACAATAATACAAAAAATTCAAATAAATGTAGATATGATGAGATTGGAATGAGAACGGGAAACCTGGTGTTTACAGTTCCGGCAAGCATAGAGGAGGATTCTTTTTTTCCTATCTTCCTTTGGATACAGAAGGTTATTGCTACACAGACAATATATATATATATATATATATAATTATTATTTACACGTTATAAAATATATATTTATATTATTAGAGAGAAATAGAAAGAAAAAGAAAAAGAAAAAGAAAAACTAACCATTCAGGGCAAAATTTCATACTACTCATCTTGAAAGGTTGATGAGACTGCAAATTCCCCACAAAAAAACAAAGAAGAAGAAGAATGGGATTGAAAGAAAAAGAGAGGAAATACTGCTATGTAATTGATACGATTGATTATAAAATTTATTCACTATTTTATTTATAGAGAGATATTGTTTAAAATTCAAAAAGTAATTTTTGATGAAATCAATAAAATAAGATATGATTGACTAAAAAATTTACTCACTATTTTATTTATAGAGATATATTGTATAAAATTTAAAGAGTAGTTTTTTATAGAATTAATAAAATAATAATAAATTTAAATAATTAAATAATTAATTTGCACGTTTTCTAAAGAATCGGACAACTACTTTGAATTCTTCCTAGGATAAGATTTCTCACAGCCTATAGCCACAAGGAAGTTATTCTAATAAATAGTGAATTTAAAAAAAATTTAACTCGAGTGAAGTTCCATAATTTGGTGGACATATCTAAAAATTTCTTTATATAATTTTGAGCTCCGAAGAAAATGATGATTGGTAGAAAATTTGATGCACTTCATAATTTTTCAGTTTGCATGAAAAAGAGTTGAGTTTGCATTAAACAAGAAAAAGTCACAAACACATTTTTACCCTCTTAAAATAAATATTTTTATTAAATAAATTTTTTAAAAAAAATTATTTACAGTTAACTGTTAATAAAATTAAGGGTAAATTATCCTACTAACACTTGAACTTTTCAAAAATTCAACTTTTACACATGTATTTATTTTTGCTTTAAACTGATACTTGAACTATAAAATATCACCTCATTTGCCCTTCCGTTCAAAATTTCCGTCAGACTTTTTTCTATCCAATTCTTAGGGGTTTTTGTCTTTTTACAATTATGAATTTTTTATTATTATTAGGGTTTTATTTTTAAGTGTAATTTTGTCATTTCACTTTATGTGCATTTTTGTCTTTTTACAATTATGAGCATTTTTAATTATTAGAGTTTTATTTTTAAGGATAATTTTGTCATTTTACTTTATTATTAAAAATTTGAAAAATATTTTTTTTTGTAATGTCAAAGATTTGATCCTACAACCACACGTCTAAATAAATTATATTTAGCCACTAGGGCAACTGTAAATATATAAAATTATTTGGAACTTATATTTTATATTATAATTACGAAAATAATAAATACGTATTTTATTGCGATTAATATATTTTAAATATAAATTATATTAAATATAAACATTCTAAAAAAATATTATCAAATGACACAATTCAAACTACAAGTTTTTGTTATTGTCACATTTCTCAAAGCTTGCACTGAAGTTCTTTTTTAACTTTTTTGTTTCGAATTCGTCGCAGAACATGAATTTCGAGATATTTTTTTATACAATGTCATTGCTGACATTAATAATATAATAATGTCATTGTAAAAAAACTTCAAAATTTATATTTTGCAATGAATTCAAAGTTAAAAATAAATAAATTTAAGGTTTGAGGAAGGGAATGACTACGAAGACAATTGGTTTAAATTGTGTTGTTTGGATAATATTTTTCCATAATCTTTATATTTAATATAATTTTCAAATAATATAAATTTTTGTATTTGTCCAAATAGTAAATGCTTATTTATTGTTTATACGGTTATGGTTCAAATCTAGGGATTCACAAATATAATTATGTTAAATTGATTTTTGCATCATTTAGTATGCAATATAAAATATATATTTCATATAAATTAATATGTTAATAATTGCTCCAGTGGGTTAATATGATTTTGTTATTTGTGTGGTTGAGGGATCGAATTCCTCCAATTTAAGAAGATTTTTCAAAATTTTTTAAAATTTATGAAAAGACAAAATTATCCCTAAAAATAAAACCTTAATAATTTTAAAATATTAATAATTTTAAAAGACGAAAATGCCCCTAAGAATTGGATGATAAATGAAGTCTAACGGAAATTTTGAACGGAATGGCAAATGAGGTGATATTTTATAGTTCAAGTGTCAATTCAAAGCAAAAATAAATACAGGTGCAAAAGTTGGATTTTTAAAAAGTTCAAGTGTTAGTAAGATAATTTACCCTAAAATAAAAAAAAACATAAAAATTGTTAAAACTATAAAGATAAAACATGAAATTAAATTTTTATACTTTTAATAAATTATATTGATTATATATTTTATTTTTTAATGAAATTATTGAAAAATCTAATTAATTTTAATTTGATTCGTTCAATCAAAATAAATAATAATAAAATAAAAACTAAAGCAATGTTTTTTTTTATTATTATAAAAAGAATTTACGTGTAAAAATTATTTATTTTTTTCATGATTAATATTAGATAAATGTAGTGCAAAACAAAGGAGGGTAAAAAAAACAGGGCCTCAAATTGGCGGGAAAAAGTATTTTTCACAAAAATTTTAAAGCCCCAATTTTTTTTACTCATATATATAAAACCCTAGTTTTACTTTTGAAACCGTAACTGTACTTTCATCTTCTCCCTTCCAAATTCTTCAGGTTATCTTCATGGGGTTTTTAGATCAAACCTGAATTCCAAAACCAGTTTGAATTGCATTTTGACTCCAGGGTTCCTTTTCTGTTTCTTTGTTATTAAGAATCTAGGTCATACGTTCGTCTTTAATTCTGTTAGGGTGCTGAAAACCAGAAATTCCTCTCTGAAGATAGTGAAATATGGCTGACGCATTTGAAGATGAAGGTGAGCAGACGATTTCAATCGGAGAGTACCTCGAGGGTGTCGAAGAACAGGAACTGGTGAGCTGCCTTTCTACCTTTCGCTGTCTATTTAGTTTCAATTATGTTTGAGAATAATATCCAAAATTATTGTTTTTTTTTTCCTTTGGTGTTCATGATGGTAAAATTAATTGCTAGTTCCCACATTAGATTTAGCTATTGATAAATCTTACCTAATATGATGGTTTAAGGTGAATTTGGGGATATAAGCCTAGAATTGTTTAGGTTATGTTGTATATGCATCTGTCGTTAACGTAAAAGAATTTAATGGCTATTCAAATTTTCTTGTAGAAGAGCACTGCTGTTGTGGGTTTTAAGGATTAATACTATGCAGGAGGCTTGTTGTGGAACTAGGAGACTTTATGATATTTATTAAGATATCTAGGATGAACATTTTGTGTGTGGATGCTTCAGGAGGTTATATTTTTGTTAAATTCCTTCCTTATTATTATTTATGTATTTCACATTTTGACCGTCCCACAATCTTCTCACAAACTTGGATCTTATCCTACCATTGTCTGCTTGGCTTGAACCTATACCTTAGTAGATGACTCTTATGACTTGAGTGACGTAAGAGTGTTACACCCCAACATGATTTAGCTATGTGAAACTCAATTACAAATGAATGTATGTTTTTAGCGTCTGTCAAAAAGTTTAATTGGTTCGGTTTATTCGAAGCAATTCTCTTCCCATCAATGTCAAACTTTTCTTGTTATCATGTTTTGTTGTCTGATTCTCTATTTTTTCATCTAAAAGGAAGCTGATTTAGTCCTCGGAGGTGATGAGGGGAAAGAGTGCACTTACAATAATGGTTATCTGAAGAGGCAAGCAATTTTCTCATGCTTAACATGCACACCAGATGGAAATGCTGGGGTTTGCACTGCCTGTAGTTTGTCCTGCCACGATGGTCATGAGGTATTTTGCAACTGATGACTTAGTATTATTTGCTTAACTTTCTATAGTAGGTGCAGAAAGGTAAAGAAGACATTGCTGAGAATGTATTTACTTTTATCCCATGCTGGTATGTACATATGTATGCATCTTGAGCTGATAGAACCACTCGCTCGCTGCACATAAATGCTGATCTGCCAAAGAAATTTATGGCTTTCATACTATTACAAAAAATGTATTTTGAATATTCCACTATAAACTTTTAGAACTATGATGATTAATCCTAACCCATTCTTTAACTGCATAAAAATAATTCTCTGCCTTGAAATTTTATGCCTCCTTTTCAACTTTGAAAACTACAATGATTAATCCAGTTTCTTTATAATGTGTCATCTACTAGTCAGTGATAATTAATTTATTTTGTGAACAAGATTGTGGAACTTTGGACGAAGAGGAAGTTTAGATGTGACTGTGGAAATTCAAAATTTGGAGAGTTCTACTGCAAGCTTTCTGCTGACAAAGATTTAGAGAATGTAGAAAATTCCTATAATCATAATTTCAAAGGTTTGTATTGCACTTGCAATCGTCCATACCCTGATCCTGACGCTGAAGAACAAGAAGAGATGATCCAGTGCTGCATATGCGAGGACTGGTTTCATGAGGAGCATCTTCAGTCTGCTGTTCAGGTTTATCCCTCCTATATTTTTCATTCTTACTAATGATCTCAAATTGTTTTTTTAACTGACCTTGTACATGACTAATCCAGCATGACTAATCCAGCACTGAATTTATATTTCATTAAAACAGATTCCTCGAGATGAAGAAGGGGAACCTCTATATGAGGACCTAATCTGCCAGGGCTGCTCAAATATTTGCTCCTTTTTGAATCTATATCCACAAACTCTTAAGGCAGGTTCTACACAGCAGAATGCAGCATGTTCTGTAATGGAGAAACAAGTCACAGAAACTGCTTCTCTTCCTCATGGGTCCCCAAAAGAGCTAGAAAATAAAGATTGTTTGGTTGACCCCTCGGCAAGTCATGCTAATTTGCAAGCTGCCACTGAGAAGCATGATCTCATGAAGGTGGAACCCAGCAGTACAGCTTCAGAGGGATGTGACCAAGCTGCAGGTCCGAGTAAGACATGCAGTTTGGGAATAAATTTGCTTGAAGCAGCACCAAGTCAAGAAAAAAGTGGAGCAATGTTTCTTTTCAAAAATTGGAGAGAATCCCTGTGCAAATGTGAACAATGTACGGACTTCTACTCCCAAAAGGGCATTAGTTTCTTGCTTGATGAGGAAGATTCTATTGCTGAGTATGAGAAAATGGCAAAACAGAAAAGGAACGAGAAGCAGCAGCTGCAGCAGGGTCTTGAGATGAATTTTCTCAATAAGTTAGGCCATGTTGAGAAAATGGAGTTTCTGAGTGGCGTTGCTGACATGAAGAATGAACTCCATTCCTTTTTGGTATTCTCAAAATAATAAAATACTTAAATTGCTTTATATGTATCTCAGTTCCATATGATAAAAATTGGAATATGTTCTGAAAATTATTTGTCAACCATTTTTTTTTTTTTTTTTTTTTTTTTTTTGCAGGAGAGCTTTGACACATCAAAGCCAATAACAGCTGCTGACATCCATCAGGTTTTTGAAAATCTTGCCAAGAAGCGCAAACGTAATTGATAACTTACTGTGGAGTTCAGATACAACTTACTCAGGTCATTAAAGTTCTACACATATCCATCAAGTGCCCTTGCATATTATGGTTCTTTAAGTTACGTCATCTAACTCTAGTTGCTTTGTTACATGGAAACTTGAAGTCATGGGGTATGTAATCCATCTACACTAGACCGCCTCTTCCCTTTGGATCCCCTGCTTGAAATGCATTTTCATGGATAACCTAACATATACTATAGTTTAAAACTGCGTGATTTGGAGTAGTGTTCTGCTGTTGCTTCTAGTTGTATATGTGATCATGAGAGTTTCAATGGGTATTTGTTTTACATTTCCCAGAATATGCTTTTGAATTACTCGTCTTGTTTCAGTATATTGGTTGGTTCAGAGGCAGTCCGTTTATGGCTTGAGTCTGTCATGCTTAGTCATCCGTGCAATAATAATGGAGTGGTCAATTTAAACATGGTATAAGTTGAAAACAGTGGACATTGGGAACATCCTTGATATTGTCTTTGCTTAGATATAACATCCATTTTCACGTTTTTGGAGCCAACCCCATGTTGGAAAAGTCTCTGGTCTTATCTTCTATCAGATAACCCAGGTTTAGCAGCCATTTTCCTTACATATTGTCAGAACATCCTAGGTCTGTGCCAATAATTGAGATATATTCCAGCCTTCGAAATTTGTCAACTTAAATAGTTTTGTGGCTATAATAAACAACTGGTAATACTTGTATAGGGTTATCGTGCTAGTTTACTTCTTTCTTTTTTTTACTAAAACCCTGGAGACTTGAACTTAGAGATGAAGATGCTCTTTGTTTTGTACATTTTGACATTCCTTTTGCATAATTTCCTTTAAATTTAGAACGTTTACTCATTCAGCATTTTTATTTTATTTTAGAGGGGTGGGGGGAATCCTCTCACTGTGTATGCAATGACTTGGAGTTGAGTGCTTAAAGGTCAAAAACTATCATTTTCTTCTGGTTCCCGTTGAAAAATCAATCTCTTAGCAAGCCACACTGTTGGCCGAATATGAAAGATGCCCTTTCAATTCTGCAATTACTATTTTGCCACTTCAGAATTTGCCTAGTAATTTATTTCTTACCCAAAGCTGATTGTGAAAAAAAAAAGGTTGAAAATCCCCACAAAATTATAATACAACAGTTGCATTTTTTTTGTATCTCTTGTGACTTGGATCTATAGCTTTGTCACGTGAATCCATCTTGTGATTTTGTGTCACGGGTTGTAGAAGGGATGTGAAATTTTTTTCTAAAGGATTTGGGTTTTGATCCCAAATCTTTGAATAATATTCTGATGGGGGGATATGGTAATCTGGTTGAAGAATATACATACATATATGTTTTTTTGCAAAGACTCTTTAAAGAGAAGTGACAAAAGTAGGTTTGCTACAACGGTCAAAATAAGTCTTACACAATAATAAGAAACAGTCTTCCCTCTCCACCTAAATCGTGGACTGTTAAGAGTGATGAAAATTTCACTTTCCACCGTTCTCTGATAGCGATAACATCTTCTTTTTTCTCTGTTTGAGAATTTTGATATATAATTAAAATTTCCATAATTCAGATAGTAATTTATTTCTAATATTCAATATTTTAAGTATTCTTTTTGCATGGTATGTCATGCTTTGTCATGGTCCACGTCAAAGTTTTTCGTTCCCACTTCACTTTACTTTTGTACGATTGAATGAGTAATTAAATAATATGTTTCCCCCTATATATATATATATATGTTTTGATGACGTTTACATGTCACGTACACACGCACAATTTTCAGTTTGCTGACGTGAAATATATTATTTTCCCGACATGAAAAGATGCTCTATTATTGAGATGTTAAGAAGGAGCGGGTTCACCTAAAATTATTATTATTTTAAAAGGATCGGATCACCTTTGATTTTGCTCTGGTTTATTCTAATTCTTTTAGAGGAAATATTTTTTTTTATATTTATTATGTTTTAAAATTTTGATATTTCAAAATTATAAATTAAAGTATTATAATTATGTTATAAATTTTTTATGCAATTGTATTTTAGTGGACGACAGTCTTCCGCAGTCATTATATAAATGAACATTGAAAAAATGTTGTATGCCCTTTGAACATATTTTTTGTTCCCTTCACACCTTTGGGGTTTTGTTTGTCTTTGTTTGGAATTACATGCACAAACAAAGACAATTACAGAGAATATTAAAATCATTAATAGCATAGAATTTCCTGCCATCTTCAAGTCATATTTTCACACCTGATTTCAAAACACGGGTGTGTGGGTATATATATATATATATATATATTGAAATATGATTTTTTTTTAAAAAAAAAATCACTAAATATGATTTAATGTTTAATATTATATACACATATATAAAGAGGGAAAAAAACTCTTTGCATGGAATTCATCAACTAATCTACGCGATTGAGTGTTTACCCTTTTCATTACTTGTCATAATGAGAAGAAACCATATTTCTTTTGTTATTTTTTCATTAATTATTTTATTTAAAAATAAATAAATTTTAGTAGTAGTGGTGGTAATTAGTCAAAAGAACCATGAAAATAGTCCACGTAAAGTACGTACGTTGCATGTATAAAAAGCTACATTTTAAAAGAAAACAATGGCATACTTTTCAAGTTTTTACTTTAATTAGGTAGATGAAAAAAAAAAAAAAAAGTTGAACTCCTAAATCCTAAGTACTTTCAAGAAACCCTTAAATTTACTCTATCTTTGACATAATAATAATTGCTGGTAATAATGACTAATGTGCGCAATTACCGGTTAATTTCTAATTCTTTTTATGGTATTAAAAATATCTAACAGTCAAAGTAAAAAAAAAACAAAAGAAGAAATCATGATTATTATATTTTACGTTTTTTTTTGGTTTAATTTTGATAATTAAAATTTCCAAAATTTCATTACAAATTTAAGAATCAACGAAAAGGCATATACGTGTATCTAAGTTACTCGATCAAAGATCCTGTCAAAAACGGCTGGCTTTATATATATATATATATATATATATATATATATAGAGAGAGAGAGAGAGAGAGCTAACGATCTTTTTTCATATGGAAATTAAAAGGAAAATTAATTGTCTTACTATTTTTTCATCCAAAATCGTGGCAATTTAATTATATGGTTATCAAATTATGTAGGTGGAAGGATGCATTAATAATTGGTCCCTACGCATTTGAAATTTCAATTTTACATACTTTTCAATGACATAAAATTTCGGAGATTGATTCAATGCCATACTATGCATGTTTCATTTATTTCTTTACGTCTATCTCTTTCAATTTCTGTCTTATTATATTTTTAAATACTATTTAGATTCTAAATTTCAAACTCATATAAATAAAAGATAATTATATCATTTATTCTTCATATATATATATATATATATATATAAAATATAAAAATATTATCTTAACTTAAATAAAATAATTCAATTTTATAATAATGATATTGACACGTGTCATTTCCTGTCTGGCTTGTACTACAAACAAGAAGAAATAATATGTATGTATATATCTTAATTTAGTAATTTTCCAACTATAAAAGAGTGGGTATCCCCCCGCATTCACATGCACCAGTTAACAACTCCTAACTACTACTACTCAAAACACTACTTCCCATAAACAAAAATTCAGTAGTACGACTTTTCTCTGTTTTTCGTCTTCATCAGCGCGGTTCTCTTGGAGCAGATATCAGTATATAATTTGAAGAACTCCGGCGGTTAATTATTTAATTCCGATGGGAAATTGCTTAGAAACACATCGCCGGCCACCACGAGTGACCAAAGAAATTGAGCAAGAAGAAAGAGAAACAGAGTCGGCGCCGGCAGGCAGAGATGATACCGATTTGGTAAGAGAAAAAAAGTCAGGAATGAGAGTAAAGATAGTGTTGACTAAAGAAGAGCTGGAATGGCTAATGATTCAGTTGGAAAACAAGAAAGAAGGGGAAGGGGAGAGATCGACATTAGAAGATGTTCTTGATGAGATTGAAAAAGGGAGAAGAAGAAATTGTAGTGTTGGTGGATGGAAACCGTCGTTGGAAAGCATTGTTGAATGTCCTGAAGTACCTGAATTTATGACCAGATGACACAAAGTGTAATGTGTACTATTATTAGATCTTCTTTTTAGTCTAGGTTTAATTTTGTCCCACATCGTTTATATTGTGCTAGTTTTTCTTTTTCTTCTATTTAATTAGATTTGTTGTTTTGTAATTATAACGTGTGTAATGTGTTTAAGTTTCTTTAAAAACTTTGTGGAGTTGAGCTTGTGAAAATTTTGAAGAAAAATAGTGTTTATAGTAAGTGAAGGTTGAAACATGAAAGTTTGAAACTTTAGCTCGGAAAAAATTAGGGTTTATGTAACACTTTTCTGTTGTGGAATTTATAATCTAACTAGAGCCAATTTGTTATGACTTTTGCTAAGGAAATTTTGGTATAAATGTTATTATATATATATATATATATATGTGATGTGAAAGATCATATTTCACCATCCTCTAGCAATATAGTATTGTTTATGATGATGATGAAAGTCTTTGGAGTAATTGAAAAATAAAAATGGGACTCCTTGAATGAGGTAGTGACTTATCAACCGCCAACTATGTGTTTTTGTTGGCCTTTTCTAAAGCACTAGACTTTATTATCATAAAAGGGTTTGGGTTAATTTAGTGAAAAAGAGAAAGAAAAAACACCAGTAACTAATTCATATATATATATATACATATATATATATATATATATATAACTTAGTCAAGAAAAGGAAAGTTATCCCTATTTCACATGCTTTCATGATTGCCTACTAATTCTTATCTTGAATTTTGGGACCAAAATAAAGATGATAGAAGCTCCCATTTAAATTAATTTACATATTATTATAGAAAATTTTTGATCATAAATTTTAAAATATATATATATATATATATATAAAAGTTAAAATTTGTTAATCTCACTTAAATCAAATAAGCTAAGAGTAAGACTCCACACTCTTATTATTTGTCTCTTATTATTTGTAACAATTTTAAATTACTGGGAGTTTAATCAAATATTTATTAACGAAAATTCTTTTTTTTATGGAGAAATTTGAATAAATGAAACTTCTTTCGTTTATACTAAAATTGTGAATTAAAATAGTGACTATAAATACTTCACTTGAAAAAAAATTTAATAATAATAATCAATCAGTATGGCAAAGCCCAATTGTAGCATTGGACTATAAAAGGCTGATGTAGAGAGGCTTTTATATATATATATATATATATATTATATATATATATATATATAAAATAATAATAATTAAATACCATTTAAAAGATAAAACATTCAAAGCCCATAAGAAAATCAAGAAAATGCAGCAGACGTTAAACCCTAATTCATCATTAATCATCCAATTACATAATATTATTTCTCTCTCTGCAGCATAATATAGTGGTTATATAAAATTCTAAAAAACCTACTCTAACAGACCATAATAATAATAATAATCTTAATCAATTAATTAAACTTCTTTATGATCAACAACACTAATTCCCTTCCGGCGCCGATTCACCGGAATCTGCATCAACTCACCTGCCACGTCACCAAACTCAAGACGCCCACCGTCTTTACATTTAGACAGTAACCGAACAGCTTCTTCCTTTGTCATCAGTATTTTCACCGTCAGTAACTTATCATCATTATTCACCAATGGCTCCGTTTCATCCATAAAACTCACCCTTTTCTTATTTTTTGCCTTCATTTCCTGCTCTGTTTTTGTTATAATTGGGTTTTTCTCAACCCCTCTCCATTTTCCACTAAGAATCGAGCCCAACATTTTTCAAATGGAGAAGGATTCTTCAAGTGGAGATAATAAGATGGAGGAACTACGTATGTATATATATATATATAAGAAGAGAAATGTTGGGCGTAGATGATCCGTTGGTGAATTGATTATAATTTATGAGATGATAATGAAGTTTGCCTCTCATTGTCGGCGAGTAAATAGACGTGTGTACTGTAAAAATTATCTTAAGAAATTATTTCGATTGATTTCGGTCTGTCAAGAATGTTTTACCTGTAAACGGGTCAATCGGTTCGGACAAAGTGGCTTTATCCAATCCCGGAATTTCCTTTATTATTTTCCTAAAATTATGAGTTAGGGTAATATCATTCCGGTAAATTGACATAAATAATTTTTAAATTATAGACTTTTGGAAATATTGGTTCTCTTTTTTTTTTTTTTTTTTTTTAAATTAGTTCTCAAATTATAAAAAAATTGTAACATTAATTCTTTCTTTAAATCATTTTTTAAGTAAAAAAAAATTCAGAGTATTTATGTTACTATATTATTTAAATATATATAATAATAGATATATTAATATAAATAGTTTTCAAACTATATATATTTGGTGACATTAGTCCCTGATTTTTTTTTTTGTAAAATTAGTATCCAAATTATAAAAAAATTTCGACATTAACACTTTTATTTAAATTTTTTTAAAATTAATATATATATATCTTCAAATAATATTTTAATATTATTTTCATATATTTTTCGCTATTTTTATCTTTTTCTTCTTTTTGTTATTTTTGTTTGAAAATCTAAAATTATTATCTAATTTTTTATTATTAATTTTTTCGAAACTTTTTATTTGTTGAAAAATGAAGTGGAAAGATAAAACAAGGAAGATGAAGTTAAAGAAGAATAAAGATGAAATTTTATTATATATTTATATATTATATATTATTAAATATATTTAAATATAATAATGACATCAATATTTTGGATTATTAAGAAAATCATCAATTTCACAAATTTTTTATAATTTGAATATCAATGTCGCTAAACATTTATAGTTTGAGGACTATTTATGTTAATTTATCTATTATTATATATATTTAAATAATGTAGTAACATAAATACCCTTAAAGTTTTTTTACTTAATCAATGATTTAACAAAATTTTTAATTAAATGACGAATATCATAATTATTTTATAATTCAGGGACCAATTCTTCAAAAGTCAATATCACCAAATTTCTATAATTTAGATAGTATTTATGCTAACTTACCATTCTAAAATCATGGATTATAGTTTTGACCACTTCTTCCTAAATTTTAAACCGCGTTAATAATACGTAATCTTTTCGTGGGATTTTTGTTAATAAAAACATTTGATTTTGGGCCCATTTTATAAGAAAAAGGTTCATTTTTTATTTTTATTGGGCTTATCAGAGCGTCAATCTCACTTCCATCCCCATCACCCCCACAATGTTTTTTCCTCCAGTTAGGGCCCCAAACACTTGGTTGACTTATTGACTTGGTCAAAGCTCTTGGCTCTCCTTTTTCTTTAAACATATATATATATATTATATATTTTTTGTATCTTTAAACAAAAACAATAAAAATAAATCTAAGAATAAAGTGAAGAATAATTGATAAGTTTGGTCTCAAACAAATTTATATTTGGACCATAAAATATTTTTTTTAATTTTTAAGGTCTCAAACATTTTTTTAAATGAACAATAAGATCATTTTCGACGGATTTTGTCAAAAATTCTAAACATTTACGGTTTTTACATTTAACTAATTAAAAATAAAGGTTAAAAAGTCATTACATGTAAAAAGAAAGAAACAAAAATTAAATAAATGGATAAAAATATTTTTATATTTTATATTTAAAATTTTAAAAATAAAAAATCTATCAGTGAGAATATTAAAATTTCTTTATTCTCCAGCTACAAATAAGATTTTTATCATTTTCTGACATCCCTGATGAAAGAAAAAAATGAAAACAAAAGAGAATCTTTATAAAAAAAATTTTCTATTAAAATATTTTTGTTAAGAGAAAAATATTTATTATTAATAAAAAAATATTCATACTCTTCTTCTTCTTTTTTCTTTTTTCTTTTTTTTTTTTTTTTTTTTTTTAAATATAAGAAAATTATAAAAATTTGAATTTGTATTCGAATAAGACGAAGATTGATGAAAATTTTGATAGATTTTTTAAAATTTAAATTTTAAATGTGAGGACTTTTTTATCTTTGTTTTTAATTAATTAAATTTAAAAACCGTTAAATTTTTAATGTTTTTGACAGAATTTGTCTAATGAAACTTTATTGTTCACTTAAAAAAAGTTTGGGACATTAAAACTTAAAAAAAAATATTTTGGGACTAAACTTGTCAAACATAAATTTATTTGAGATCAAAGTCATCAATTATTCATAAAGTGAAAAAAATGATATTATTTACTGGAAAAAAATGTTAACTTTTATATCACAATATTAATGATATAAATATAATTTTTTATAAAAATTCAAATAAAGTTATTATATAGATGAATTGTGTTGTCTTTGATTAATAAAAGCATTAATGGCGAAATGTAAATTATTGATTTGATATACTATAATTTAAAAAAAGAAAAAAGAAGAAAGAAAAAGAAAAAGAATCCTTACCCAAGAAAAAGGAAAAACGCCCAAAATCTTAATTGATCTGCGAAAGAAGAAAACCCCCAGAAAAAATTAGATTGTGCTTTTGTGTCTGTGTGTTCTTGAAAATCTAGGAATAGAGAAGAAATGGGTGGTAGTGCACAAGCCCTGAAGAGAATTCCACGAATCAAATTTCCCCAGCGACATCCCAAGCTATCTGGGTCTGCAAGTATGTTGATTCCTTTCTTAGCTTTATATTTTTTGTTTTAAGTTTATTTTAATTTACTGATTAGATTGGGAATTTGTTTCATGAGCTTTTATTATTACGGAGAAATTTTTTTCTTACGGAGAAATGATTGACCTATTTTGAATTTTCTAGCTTTAGTAGTATTCTCACCTTTACCTTTGTTTCTATAGTTTTGTAATTTAAATTGGGTTAAAGCTTGTTTCCCTTTCACAATCTATCTTCTGCAAGATGTGAATCTGCTAAAGTTGGATTGATTGCTGGTAAATATGATACAGAAAATGAATAAAATATGGATGAGAATTTTACATGGAAAAGGTTTTTCCAGTTTGTATATTTTTAATTGAATATCAACAATTTTGTTGAGAAATTAAATATAAAAGAAGAAGCTGCATGATTCTATACATGACATTGTTTTAAGAGCATAATCTAAAGGATTATAGTTTGGAATCAATCAGATTTTGGAGTCTGTTTTTAGGGCATTTAAAGAAAAGTATCCCTAGTTTTATCTTCTTCCAACATGTGTGTTTTGTCAAATTCATACTACCTGGTTTTATGAATAGGTAGCTATGAATTGTAGTTCGGAGGATGTAATGTAAGAACAATGGTAGATTTTCATGATGGTTTTTCTTAATTGGGGTTATTTTGAAGAACCTTCTTTAAGTTTCAAAATGCAGATATGGTTAATGATTAGTTTCTCCATCTTCAGCAAGTTTCAGTAGGTTTCTGAATAAAGCCTAAGTTATCGGTGAAGTGTCTGAATCTTAACTGTTGCTTATGTGCAGTCACCTTAGTGGTTTATTTCTTGGCTGGTTTTAGTAACTAGCTAACTCTGGAAAAGTTGGATAATACTTCTTCTTCAGTTTTTCGACTGTATAATTTGATGTTTTCACCAAAGAAGAAAACTATAATAATACCTATATCCTCATTTGAACCATGAAGATTAGAGAAACCTTGGTTTTTTAAAGTTGTTTATCGATTGAAGTTTGAGATTTTTAACAATTAAGGTGATTTTCCACAGATTCTTCATCACAGAATCAAGCTGCTACTTCAACTGAAGAGGCCCCTCGAAATTTCTTTTCGAGGTCTTCTTCCAACATGACTCCTGGAGGAAAGGCTTCTGAACAGCCCAAAAGAATTCCTGTATCTCAAGATGAAATTGAGGCTATAATGGTATGCAATATTTTTCAAATAGCATTCATTATGAAATTAAATCTCACCATTTTTTTCAAGATTAATGCTTTGGAAATTTTATCTGTGTAGCATATCAAGAAACCTCCCTCCTACCAAGGAGGGTTTGTGTTCTATATTGGTCAGATAATTGTGCTCGTTTGTTAGTAACTGATTACATGTTTTTACTCTTATTTTGTCTTCCTATGATTGGTAGCTTGGCGGTTGCCTGTGAAGATGTGATGAAGCCCTGTAGAGAGAGGGAGGAACAATGTTCAATAAGATCACCCCTTCTCTGTGTTTTTGTATGTCAATGCAGTAGAAATTTCCTATTATGATGCACTTTCTTTCTTCTTTTTTTCTTTTTCCTTTTTCTTTTTTAACTTCCAGATCCTGAACCTGGCAATGTTCCAGCAACTAATCTTTGTCCAATGTAATTCCAACTATAACTATAACTATTTTACTCTCCTGAATTAAATCTTAATGCTAAATTCTATAACTATGAAGTATAATGTATAATGTATAATGGAATGTTATATATATATATATATATATATTTATAGGTATGCATATATTTATTCAAGAATGATCAAGGTGGAAATTTGTAAGAATTTGTCTCATGAATTAATCTTGTTAATTTTGACTGACACAAGTAAGCAGAAGAAATAGGCAGATCATTTTCTTCTTCTTCATCTCTGTTCATTGCAAAATTTAAACTAGAAAGCGAAAGAAAGAGTCACAATTTATCCAGGGTATTTACAAATTCAAGAGTAGGTAGGAAATGGAGAATCAACTCATTTAGCATTGCTATTTTCAATAATGGCTTCAAGTACTGCAGACTTGGGATTAACCATGGGTGGTCCTTTTTCGCGACGTTCGAGTTCCTCAAGTCTAAAAGTGATCAATCTATCCCAATTACCACCTTCAAATAGAACACCAGCCTTACCATCAGTGATTCTCTGTACAATTCCACAGTACATGTAAAATGGATTGCTAGGGTTCTTCACAATCACAATCATCCCGGGCAATAGCATCGGCAACTCAGGTGGCTTTGGTTTCTTCACCAGAGTCCGATCAAAACCAGCAGAAGCTTCAGTTTTTTTAGCTGACGGTGGCGGTGGCGGCGGATTCTTCTCGATGAACTTCTTAAGACCTGTTTCGCCACCGGGGAAGCCACCTGTCAATCCCATCAATTCCTTCTCGAATCCTTCTTCTGGCACTACTGCACTTTCAATTGTTGAAATTTCCTGATTTCCATCTGCGGTTGAAGAATGATCATTCTCCTCCTCCTTCTCCTCTAACACAGATTTCTTAAGCTCTTTTTGAATACCTTCTTCTCCGTTACAGAGTCCTCTGCCTCCTAAAATCTCAAATAGGTCGAATTTTGCAGAAGGACACATCACGTGGAAGCTTGATTTTTGGTTTGGAACTGGTAAGGAAAATCTATGGTTGATATTGCTGGTTTTGCCGAGAAAGGTGGATTTGTGAAGGAGATGATGACTTTGAACGCTTGGAAGCTGGAAAGCTGCAGCCATGGTTCATCAAAATCTTTGATCTTATTTTTTTTTTCAAAGAATTATGATCCGTGAGAGAGATGATAGAAAGGAGAAAATGAACACAGAAAGAAACTTGTAGTGGAATTTTCCCATCTATTTCTAGCCACAATTCACATTACGTTTGATAATACTATTCTATCTCGACTCTCGTCTGATGCTGCTGATGTGTCAGTTTATCATTGTTTACTTAGTTGATGTGTATTATTTTATATATTCTAAACAAATTGATGTTTATTTTTTTATAATTATTTTCAATATATTTCGAATTAATCACTTCTAAAATTATAAATAATAAATAATATTATTCTAACTAAATTATACCTTCTTAATAATTATTGATATATTTTTTTATTACAATGATTGTAATTAAAGACTTTTATTTTATTAAAAATTTAAATTTAAAAGATAAATTTTAAATTAAATTTAAAATATTTAATAGTGTTTACACGAAATACTAGTGTTGGGAAAGACTAAAAAAACTCTATAAGTTTATTGTAATTACTAGTATGTGCGGGAAGAAAAATTAAATATTGACTAATTTTGAAAAAAAAAGAAAGATAAATAATTAATTTATTTGGAATAAAAGATATATATAACAAAAAAACTTTAAATAATTAAAAGACTTAAATTAGAAAGATTTTTATGAATACAATTTAAGCCAAACATTTATTGTTAGAGTAATAATAATCTTACCTGGGCAATTTTTTTTTTTTTTGGTAAATGAAAAAGCAATCAAATAATGTATTTTTGATATTATTATTAAATGCATAATCTTTTTAAATTAGATTATCTAATATTTTTATATACATATTTTTAAAATTTAAAATGTTTTTATCATAATTTTTTAAAGTTATTAAATTACTATATTTTTTGTATTATATATATATATATATATATGCCATTTAAATACAATGAAAAAAAATATATACCAATAAGATTAATTCAAGATCCAAAAGGTAAATTGATAAAATATAAAATTTAACCTAATTTTTAAATTTAAAAGATATATATTTTTTTCCTCAAAAAAGGAAAGAAGAAAGGAAAAAAGAAAACTAGACGGCGGTTTCAATTTGATAAATCCCTTCAAGTAGAAGGAGAAGCCACAATAGGTAATAAACAATATTATCTAAGGGCAAAATAGTCATTGCACATCAATTATCCCCGAAACCCAGTAGTCCAATACGAATCACATTTTTCAATTTTGCAGCAAAGCGCAAACAATCGCCTCCCGATCTCTCGCCCTCCTTCCCTTCCATTCTCTCTCGCTGGGGATTCTTTTTTTTTTATAAATTTTGTTTTCATTTCGTCTCCATAAAATCTGTTCTTCCCTCTGTTAAGTTCAGAAGCATTACCTTTTTCACTTCCGGGAGGTTTAGTCTGTCATTCGGATTTCGATTTTTTTGCCCAAATTGAGCGATCTGATTAGTCAAAAGTCAGCAAAATTTTCAACGTTCAAGTTTCAGGTGACCGGAATTGTGAGATTCCGACTGGTTTTGTACCTGACGTATTTTATTCAAGGAGTATTATTCGACGGTTGAGTTTTAGTTCTGAACCGAGGAAGTTAGGGTTAGGTTTTTTTTTTGAAGTTAGGTTTTCTTTTGATTTTAGTGGAGGAAGTTTAAGTTAAATACAGTTATGCCCCGAAGTTCGAGGCATAAATCTCATAAGCAGAGCAAACATAAGGAGACCAAGGATTATTATTCGGATTCGGACGAAGATGTGAAGATGAAGGAGAGGAACAGTAGTAAGGAGGAGGGTGGCTCGGCTAGGGCTAAGGATTCAAGCCATTCCACATCTGGAGAGAAGCGAAAACTTTCATCCTCTCTGCAGTTGAAAGAGGGGAAAGACGGGAAGGATCTGGGCAATGGGGATGCTCCGGAGGAATATGTTTCATCAAAAAGGCGGAAGGATAAGGTAGAGGGCGGGAGTGGGAGTGATAGGTGGAATGGTGGAGGTGATGAGAAGATTGATGTTGTGGGTTTAGATAAGGAAATAAAATTAGAAAGTTCAAGAGTTGATTTGGAGAAGGGTTCTAAGTCGAAGGAATCAAAGGGTTCTGGGGAGTCTAAGAGCAAGGGTAGTAAAAGGCACGAGAGTAGTGCCGAGAAGGAGGAGAAGAACATGGGTTCAGTAGTGGAGAAGGAAGAAGGTAGGAGTGGGAGTAAGAGCGAGTCGAAGAGGAGGTCTGATAAGGAGTCTGGGCGGAAGGAGTCGAAGGAACTAAAAGAGAAGGAGCGTGGCTATGATAGGGACAAAAGGGGGCAGGAAAGTAGACGGGAGTTGGAAGTGCGTGCTGCAGATGGGGATGTGTCAAAGAAACAAGCATCAGAGGATGCTGTTGATGATCGACCGAGCAAAAGAGGGAGAGAAAATACTGGTAAGGTAACTTTAACTGTGTGGAGTGTTGTTGGTAATGTTTATTTCTTCTGCTAGAATCCATATTTTTTGTGTGTATTTTGGTGACAGTTTCAGTCATATATAAAATCATTTTAAGTACTAAACTTTTGCAGCAGTCACCCCAACCTGGAAGGCATTTGAGTACTTAGTGCATGCTACTTTCTAAAGCATTTCTCTTAGGAGAACTAGATATTTCTTAGATATCAGATAGCAAGAACTGCAAGTCTTAGCTTCTCTTTAGAAAAACATGTTTAAGGATGTTGAAGTCTATATATTTCATGAAGGAATAGTTCTGCTGCACCATTAATTGTTTTATTGCGCATATTAGTAGTTCATTTTGTGAGTTGTTTCCCCTCTTCTCTGGTCAGTGCTCGTGATATACATATTTGTGTCCTATATTTCATAAATTGCTGCTCTTGAACCATGTATTTGGTATTAAGTGGGAACGTGACTCTTTTGAGGTTTTGCCTTCAGTTTTCTGTTGATTTGCATCTTGTCTTTTATATAAAGGGACATGGTACAGATATGGTACCTTCCTTCCTGCTGTGCAAGCCCTTATTTTTCCTCCTTCTTTTGGTTAGGGATCGTGTAATTGTAATTTTTTTATTAGAATAATGAATGCTATTGTGTTGGATATTAAACCTAATGTATTCAATCACAGCAATGGTATTTTGATTCAAGATTAAAAGCCCAGCACTATGGTGTCCAAACATAGATGAGTTATCTTATCATATGTTAATTTTATATGGCTTTTTACTGCTTTTAATCATTAGTTTTTTTAACTGCTGGAAATTTATAACGTAGTGGAATTTAATTCCCAAGATGTTCTAATAGAATTAATTAGGCATTTAGACTAGAAATCTGGGATTATAAAGCATATTTCCTACATTTGGGGCAAATCACGGAATCAAATTTTTTTTTCCCCCATTTCCTTTACCCGCTAAAATGACCTAATATTTTTCTCTTCTACTGAAGGTGAGATCTTTTGCCTTTTTTTGGACATCTTGTTAGGATGACATTTTCAACCTGGTGTCTTTCTTTATAGAATTAATGTTACCCAGTGAGGGGGTCTTATTGCATGAGCAACTAGTGATTAAGTTCTTGTCTTCTCTGTGCATAGGAGATTGATGGTTGTCTTGTATAAAAAGACATGCTAATTCTGGCTTTTTTTGTCATGAATCTTATAATTATATTAGACTGCTCTAGGATCTTTTTATTTGGTTAAATAATTCCTTTAGTGTTGGCATTTCTTGTTTCTTTCTAGAGTCAGGGTAAGCTGGGAGAACTGGTCGGTGTATAGTTTATATTATACACATCTTTTGTTAATAATGTTACTATCTACTGTTTTTCCAGAACTGGGTCTGCAAGATGATTCCCGTAATCCGGATTTGGAGAAAGAAGTTGAGAAGAGGATGCGTCGAAAGCGAGAAGGTTCCAATGACAGAGAGAGATATCAAGATTCAAGAGAAAGTGTTGAGAGACATAGTTCTTCTAGAATTGACCGTGGGAAGGATGGGAAATACAAGGAGGAAAGACACAAGGATGGTAGTTATGGAGATAAATATCAAGACTCTTCTGAGAAAGATGAATGGCATAGAGATGAAAAGTATCGTGAAGATGTTGAAAGAGACAGTAGACGTAGGGATGACAAACACCGTGACGATGGTGAGAGAGAGGATAGGAGAAGGGAGGATAAGTATCATGAAGTTGGTGTCAAGGATGATAGACGGAGGGATGAGAAATATCGAGAGGATGGAGAAAGAGATGGTCGGCGCAGGATGATAAGTCTCGTGAAGATGGTGAGAGAGAGAGCAAACGCAGAGATGACAAGTACCGGGAAGATGGTGATAAAGATAGACGATGATCGATACGATGATGATGATGATGATGTGAAAGGGATGATAGCATAGGGATGATAAGTATAGAGAAGATGGTGAGAGGTTCAAGGAAGACAAAAGTCGCGAAGAGTTGGGAGGGAAAGTAGACATCGGGATGGCAAGCAAGGAGATGATGTTGATAGAGAGAAGAGGCTGAAAGAGGCTAAGTATAGAGATGAACGATCCTCAAGAGACCGGTCTGGGGATAAGTCTGATACTAAGTATGCAAGAGAAGAAGGTCATGTTTCAGAGCTTCATTCTAGGAAATTAAGCCGTGATGGTAGTCCAAATTATGATGATCGGGCCAGGGGGAAGGATGATCAGGGAAGGAAGAGAACAACTGATAAAGATGATCATGGTGATATTAGATCACGAAGTACTAAAGATCAACGATATGACTCAGAGAAAAGATCTTCTAGCAGCTCTCGGGTTGACCTAGGTACAGATAGAGGGAGGTCTTCCTCCAGGAATGCTGATGAGAGAGAGCTCACTCCGCCGCATTAGACATCAATGTTCTCCTAGTTCAGTTTCAAGAGATCATCACAGGTAACTTTCTTCTCTTATGGTTAGACTTATTTATACTTGGATTGCACTTTTGTAATTCCTGTACTAGACCCCAAAAGTATAGACAGAAAAAGAGATTATTTAAGAAAGCAGGATTTTATGGACGTAGACAAAGATTGCAAATATTTTAACGCGTCCAAGCTCTTTGCTGTAGACTTAATGATCTGGAAGAACTTGTGTTAACCTCTATCCTTTTCTATCAAAGGAAGAGGTCTTCCCCAGTATTGGGAACTATTTGAGGGGTTTTAGTCTTATGCACATTAGCTAAATCATTTGGTAAATAAAAAAAAAATACATATTTCACTTAATTTATTTTTTACTTTAGCACCTAGCTAGACATTCTATTACATTAAGAATAAACATATAAACTTTTTGGGGGTTCATCTGAATGGGTTCTTGTTTTAATTTGTTCCTTTTTTATTACTGGGGCCAAAGTGCACTGGTATAAAAGATTTTATGTTATTTTGTTGGATGCGTTTGCATATGCAGCATGCACATATTTTCTCTTCACCATAAATTTAGGTTATAAATTTGAAGCTATTGATTATAATTATTTCATTTTGAACAAAATAATTTGGGGAATCAAGAATCTCATTCTTTGTCTTTCCTTTTCCACATAGGTCTTCCAAGCAAGATGAACCAAAATACAGGGAATATGCATATGAAGAGAGAGTTAGGCATACTGTAACCTCGATTAGAGAGTATGGGAGTGCATTGGTTAATGAAAAAATTTCCTCATCTCGTTCAAATGATAGAGTTATTCAAAAGGAGGATGGCCATCTGGGTGACTTGTCATCTGAAAGGCGCCTGAAATTGGACAGCCGAACTTCTCCCAGGCAATTCTTGGATAAGTCCCCTTCCTCTGCAGGCACTGATCGCAGATATTTTAGTAGATCTGATGTCAGGAGAAATGTTGATGCTGAAGAATCTGGGCAGAGGAGTGGCGGTTCCAGGGATCTGAAAGACTATGCTAGTAAAGAAGGTAGGGGCAGCCGTGAGTTCATAGCAGACACTCAAATAGGTGATGAACTTTCCCAGGGGGAAGGAGACTCGTTTGCCATTTCTTCACCTTTTGCCAGACCAAACCATTTGTCTAGTAGTTCCAAAGCTCTCTTACCTCCTTTCTTCAGGATGTCAGTTGACAGTCCCTCAAATTTTGGATCTTCCGAAGATGACAGTAGATTCAAGTTTAACAATCGTCCTAGAAGAATTGGTGATCCTAGCATGGGAAGAGTGCAAGGAAGCCCTTGGAAAGGTCTTCCAAACTGGCCTTCTCCCATGGCTTCTCCCATGCCAAATGGTTTCATGCCATTCCAACATGGTCCACCTGCTGTTGGCTTTCACCCGGTGATGCAACAATTTCCTTCTGGACCAATGTTTGGTGTCCGACCTTCTATGGAGTTGAACCATCCAGGGGTTCCGTACCATATGACTGATGCTGATAGATTTTCTGGTCACGGAAGGTCTATGGGATGGCGGAATCCAGTGGATGATTCAATTCCCCCTCCATTGCATGGCTGGGACACAAATAATACTGCCTTTGGTGAAGAATCTCACCTTTATGGAAGGCCAGATTGGGAGCCTGGTAGGACCATATCTAGTGGCCAAGGCTGGGAGACACCTGCAGATATGTGGAAGGGCCCAAAGAGTGAAGCTAGCATGGAAATGCCATCTGCTTCTGATAAAGAGAAACAGTATTCTCATGGTGCTGCGGATGTAACTTCAGCTGGCCAATCTGGTCAACAAACTGAACAAATGGAATCTCATGTTTTTGCTGAAAATGTTGAGACTGTCCATTCAAGTGATGTGTGTGAAAAGAGAACTTCAACAGATGCAGATACCACTGTTGAGATTACTGATATGCCTAAACTACCTCAGAAGAATGATGCTCAGCTTTGTCATGTCTATCTTTCCATGCTTGATATTTCTGCAGAACTTACTGAGCCTGATTTGTATAGCAAGTGTGCAATAACTCTGGATAATAGAAGCATTTCCTTGCCAGAGGAATCCAAGATTTTGTACATAGAGGTAAAGTTGAAAGCCCAACCTAATGTCTTCCTCTTTTAGTTCCCTCCCCCCCAAAATTTTAGTTTTAAATAAATATTTATGAGTAATCTCAGAATAGCGTGATTACCCTTTAATTATGACTTTCTTGATTTTGTATACAGGATTCAAAATCCAAACAAATGAATCCAAATTCAAGTTCTTCACTTTTTGTCACCATTGGTGATTCTATCTTTCAGGTATGAACATTGGAAGCTTTATATCAAAAGGACATTTGCTGTTAACCTGTTGGTCTGATTATTGTGAGAGCGTCACTAGTGATAATAAATTGATTTGCATAAGCATTGTCGTCTTGTATAATAATTTTGAAGGGTGTATCATTTTTTATTTTATTTTAATTATACTTTGTCATGCGGTGATGAAGTGTGTGATTGTTGTTCAGTAGACCTTCAAATAAGGGTTTCTGCTAATTTTATTTTTGTTGTTGGTTCCAATTGCAGAAAGCTATGACTCTTTACGAGAAGCAGAAAGAAAATGTTATGATTGCCTCTGAAAAGAATTGTGCAACTTTGGGCATGCAGAATATGAGTTTCCTCAAATCTGATGAGGAAAAACAGAACTCGGAGGACAGCAAAGCTCAGGAACTGGCTCCCGCTGGGGATGAGACAGAACCAGGGGTTATGGTTGGAAATTGTGATTTGGAAGTTAAGCTGGAAGAAGTTTCTGCTGAGGCATATCCAAAATTAGATGAAAAAGTGGTTTCCATAATTCCTGAGAAACGAGAAGATGCAATACTTGACGCGAGTAAGGAGGAAGACGCAAGGCTCCATGAACAGCCAGAGGTGCAGGCTTGCGTTCATAACTCTATCACGCCCCTGGAAAATCCCCAGCCATCTGGTGATGATTTACCCGTTAGTGTTGAGGAGGTGATTCCGCCCTCCAATTCTATGGTAAAGCAGTGGGCAGATAGAAATGTGGAAGAAACCATGCCTGATACTAAATGTGGTTCCTTCGTTTTGTCTGAGGTATCCCCTAAAGCCTGTGAGGTAGAGATGCTGGAGTCAATTGAGTCTGGGTCAGTAAATTTAAGTCGGATACATCATTCTCCTGATAATACACATTGAAACAATTTTTGGTTTAGTTTTTTGAAATGCCCCTCTTTCTCTTTTCATCATCTATGTGCCTCTCATCTTAGTTATCAAATAAACATTTTTGAGCCTTTTTTTAGCATATGTCTGATTTGTTTTGGGAGATGGGTAGTCCTCCATTCCAACAGGTGTCTTGATTATTGGAGTGCTGTTGCTTTATCCGGCCATCAATATGGCTAACCCCTGTTGTTTCTGCCGAACCAGGTATTAGTGCCGAATCCTCCCTTTATTCTCTAATTCTGGTCGCCAATATTTCTACCTCTACCCCACACCAAGCCCCCCACCCCTTCTCAACTCGTCACTCTCTAAATGGTTATCTATCTTCTTTAGTGTAGTTTTGTTTTATTAGGAATACCATTTTTTATTTTTATAATATGAAAAATATATTTTACAAATATTTTAATAACAAAATTTCTTTAATAGCTAACAAAATTGGTGATGAAATATGCCTATATTAGTCTTTTGATAAGATTAATTAAATTCCATATGACATGATAACAAGTGATATCTGATCGTCTTATTATTATTATTATTATTATTTTTTCATATATTCACTGGGATGACTGTTGTAATCTGTTGGGGGGATATGGGGTTGTGAAAAATAATCACGTCTGATATTTTTATTTTTGAATTAAAGAATGTACTAGCAGATGATACAAAATACAAAATTTCTTCCCTTTCAAATGTATTTTTTCCCCTTTCAAATATTGGTGAGATTTTTTTTTTGGGAAAAACGAAATATTAATTACAATTATCCTCGAGAAAATCAATATACTTGAATACTTTCGCGATTAATTCTATTACCGCCACTAGCTGCAGGGATATATATAAATATAAGCATTCACAATCGTGTGAAGGACTTTGCAAATAAAAAGGCACTTTTCTTAGACCCCATTTATTTCTCTCTCCTTCTCTCCTTCTCTCCTTCTCCTTCCTCGGCTCTGCTGTACTGCTAGTATTATTCTTCCAATCATTATATCAGTCTCCACCAGAGCTTCATCATCTTCAGGTCAGAGCATGAATTGCAATTTCACTCTCTCGCCGATTTCAATTTTTTATGCTAACTATATATATTGTGTGTGTGTGTGTGTGTGTGTGTATGTATGTATGAATTTTTCTCGCGATATGATGAAGGAATATCGTCGGAAATCAAAATTTGCAGAGTCCTAAATTTTTGTTTTAAGGAAAAAATTGTTCGAGGTAATGGATCATGATGTTGTCTATTTTAACCGGGGACCGTGATCGTTTATTCGAGTTTTACTGTTATGTCTGTTCTTCATACATGTTAATTAGGTTGTTTTGATTTGATTTGGTCTGGAGTGGAAGGAATTTTGAATCAGAAAATACTTTCGATATGATGCTCGAATGGTACTTTTTTTTTTTTTTTTTTTCTCATCTGGTTATGTGACACTTGCCATAATTTTTTTTTTTACCTAGATAGCTAAAGAAATCAGCTGAGCAAAAGAAGCAACTTTAGTGGATTGGTTTGTTGGGTAAGATGTTTATTTATTCGTGATGATTACCTATTATTGATATATAGAGTAACAACTGGTTGATGATTACCTATTATTGATATATAGAGTAACAACTGGTTGATGATTACCTACTGTATGATGGGAGTTGTTAGCTCTGCGTACTGTTTTAGCTGTGTAATCGAGATATGCTGCACTTTTATTTTGTCCTCATCGTGTTTGATGATTAAATAGAATAGTTTTTTTTAATAATAAAAATTAAAATTTTTAAATGGTTGTTTCTTCTTGTCTAACTTATGTTTTTGACTGTTTATTCTCGAAGATACTGGCTTCATTTTTTTTCTTTTTTTGCTTAGAAGTTTTTCCGGGCATACGTTGTCTATTTAATCTATTTGATATTGCTTTTTCCTTTTAATTCTAAGAAATTTGATTACCTAAACAACGTTCAGGTACTTCATCAGCTTATGTTGCTCTTTGCATTTCCTTGTAGATCCAGCAAAAAAGTTTTGTTTTTCTTTATCATACAACAATCAGTTGAGGAACATTTCCAATAAGTTTTCTTATGGTTAGTACTTGGCAGTGGACAGTAAACAGTGTAGCAAATAATGAAGTAGTTTATAAATGCTGAAGTTGAAGCCTCTTGTCTTGCTTAAGATAGATACTTAGTTTCTTTTTCTTCTAATTCTATTTTGATTGTTACAGATATAGCTTTTCTGGCGGAAAGTACACTTCATGGGCGAAGGACCCCGAAGACTAGAGGTCTTCCCCGATCACTTCCAGTGTTCAACTTCTGATGGTGACTCACTCCAAAATCAATCTTTCTCTTTGTCTAATTTGAGGATTAATAGTTATTCTAGGTATATCCTCCATAAGAGAAATTATAAAGATAAGATTGTTCATTTGAACTGGCTCTGGCCTAATTTTTGTTTCCCACCCCCTGTATTAGGGCAGGTCTAATAGCCTTCCGTGGAGTCAACAAAAATTAAAGAGTGCTGCATCTATGTTAAAATTGTTTAGTTTACGGAGTCTTCCTTGGTTATCTGGAGCAGATGGTCAGGAAAAGGTTGGTTGTGCAAATATGAGGAGGTTGTCTATCATTGATTACATCTGTGGTCAGAGCAATAACAATCTTTAAGCATATGCAGGTGATATTAAGTGCTGCGGAAGTTGCATCACTCCGATCTGAGATTGCTGATGCAGAAGAAAGAGAAGCTTATTTAAAAGCTCAGTAAGATAAAAAAATCGTTCATTCTTTATGTTTTAACTGTTCTCCCATTGAAGCTGACTTGGGAGTGACGAAGCTCGTAAGATTTCAGTTCTCCTTTGACCTTATGAATATTGACAATTCAAATTTGCAGGTTAGAGCATCTAGACGAGATATTGCGATCTGCTCGACTCTCAGGCTATCTGTACATAAGAACAGTAAGACTTAATTTGCACATGTTGCCTTTACCTTGGGTTGGTAATGTATTGTACCATTCCATTCAACTTGGGCACTCTATTGATGTTAAATGATTTTTAGAGATGGGCAACACTACCTGGAGAACCTCCTCCTATTGATGATACTGAAGTTGATGATTGGCTGCCACGATTTCTTGTTCTCCATGGATCATGTTTTTATTTGTATTTATCGTCCATAGGTAATAAACTTTGCTTATATTTTGTAGCAACTTTCACGGTTTTCTTCTACCTGTGCAACTTCGTCCAATTAATTCATTTTCTCAACTTCATTGCATCTCAGGTCTTGTATGATTGCATTTATCATTATTTACCTTTACTTGAATTTGCTTCACTTTTAATGAAGAAATTCTTCATTCAAAAGCAATCATGATGTCTAGTCTTGATAAACAAGAAGGTTCTGATATGGGTAATTTGCATTCTCTATCCATTTGTGCAGGACTGGGAAATCTTTTGATAAAATATGTACATGTATGATAGTTGATTGCATCTTGCTTAATATTTGTGAATGACTATTTTGTTCTGGCGTGACACTATGTCACGGGGGAGTGTAACCAGTAGTAGATTGCGTGGTACCTCATTGAATTAGCCTAGATATTTGGTTCGTGAATCATGGAAACTAGTTGTGTGGAAACTAGTTGTTCCTTTGTTCTTTGATTATATCATACTTACACACAGAACTCATAACAATATTACAGATTTGAGTCCCCAGGATTCCACACTACTGTCAGATATTGTTGAAGTTGGTTCTCTCCCAAACCTTACACGTGAGGATGAAGAAACTAGATATTGTTTTTATGTCTTGACTCGTCATGGTCTACGGTATGAATGCTCAAGTGCTTCTAAGCTACAGGTATGTAGTTGTTACTTTTGAATTGCAGATTGCCTGTGCATGTGGTGATTCATATTGAATGTTGCTCCCTCTATAAAAAAATTCATGTCAATTTAATACATTGAATGAGAACTAATAATTTTTTTTAGAACATATTTAGATTCTGTTACCCTTCAATCCTGTCTTTTCTACTTTTTTTTGAAGATTTGAGAGATCAATAGTTTTTTTAATGTTTCATCAGGTGGACTCTTGGTTGGCAGCCTTACAAAGTGATTGTCAAATGACATCTGACTCTAAGAATGAATGTGATTCAGGGTAACATGACAGCATCCAAAAACTGGAGAACAACTTGTAAATAGATTTATATGTCAAGTAATTTATTATTCTGGGTGGGAAACCTGGTCCAATATGTACATACAAAATATCTTGCGGAAGCAATTAACAATGATGGATGGCAACAGTTCAGAAAATAAATCAGTTTGCACGAATTTCTCTTTCACTTAACATCTTTCTTCTAGTGCCATTCACAGGAGATCTTTGAAGTCTACTTGTTTCTTCTTATTTATTTGAATAATACCTTGTCTTTTTTGCCTAGTGAAATGCCACCAGAGTCGATATTTAAATTTATTACTTAGAATTAAACTCTAACTGTCATGATTTTTATTGGCTAATCCTAACTAATATTCATTATTATATTGTACCAAAAATTGTGATTCACAGGAGGCCCATGTCTCCAGTTGTACTTGTATGCAAACTGAAGCTTCAACTTTTTTTGTTGCCCAGCAAATTCGGATTGGGTTTGACTTCAACCAATCAACAATCTCCCTATAGTTTTTTCTCACTTTTTGACTGGGCAAAGCAATGTACAATTCCTTATTCCTTATGTACAACATCAATTTTTAGCTAGCCATTCTTTCCTTCTAAAGAACGTGTTTGGACTTTGGACTGAATGAGAGATTATTATTATTTTGAAATTGAATATTATTAATATATGTCTATGATTATATATATTAGAAAAAAATTATATACATACAATTGCTTTTGTAAAGAAGAAAATGAAGGAAGGATTTATAATGAATTTTCAATAATAAATTTTAATTTGGCTTTTAACAAGAAATAGAATTTAAAAAAAGTTCTTATTATTTTCCAACTTAAAATTTTTTTTTTTATATAAAGAAAACCTATTATTGTGGAAGACTAAGTCTCTCTAATACTCATTTTTCCTCTGGTGTCCAATTTTCCCAAATCCAAATACAGCCTTATAACAAATCACAAATAACAAAGCCCATCAATCGCTCAAAAAGATATCACTCATTATATTATCATTTTTACTTGCTTTTTTCTGTTTCTCACTCATCCTTTCTCTCTCTAGCCGGAGCTTCATCCTTCCTTCTGTTTCATAGCAAAAGGGAGCTCTTCGTCGCCTTTAAATTTTATAATCAGATTTTGTATACCAAAAATGAACTCTCAGATTTGCAGATCTGCTGCTCGAGCAACCAGGACTCTTCTCTCTGCTTCATCTAAGCAGAGCTCTCGTGCCTTTTCCGGTATTTATAATATAACACTCATTCACAATGGTTACGGATTCTAAATTAACTTTTTGACTAGATCATGCTTTGATTTTTTTATTTTTTATTATTTTACTCCTGTTTACAATGGCATATATTATTCAGGACTTTTTCTTCAATGCTTTTTTTATTTATTTTTACATTTTTACGAGCATATTCTTACTGACTCGCGTATGTCTTTTCAGAATTTTTTAATAATTGGGTTATTTGATCCGAGTAGTAATAATTAATTGCTAGATTTGGATTTTGAAAGGTTCAAAACGATTAGTTTATTTTCCATGGTCATACCATTTGTGGTCGGCTTTGATCTGTACTACTGATACATGGAGCTTCCCATTGCCATTCTTTCCCACGTATAAATCCATGGGCTCATAATTTTTTGCTTTAACTTTAAGCATATGCACATGAATGCTAAATTAGGAACAAGATGAGTAACCATAATTTTCTGGATGTGAAGGTCGGGCAGCAGCTGCTGCCTCAACAGTTTTGTTGCGGGGAAAGGCAGCTTCCCTAGCTTCTTATGGTTCAGAAAATGCTAGTAGGAATTGGATTTCTGGATTCCTTGCCCTTCCTGCAGCCGGTTTGTTTTCTAACAATATTTTTTCTGTAAAGTCTCCCCTCTTTTAATTAGTCTCTCACGTGAGTGGAAGAGGCCCCTTAAGATACTCTGGTTTATATGAATGCCTCTTTTTCAAAATCTAAATCGTTCGTGATTTTTTTTTTCTTCTTTCCGTTGTAGCTTATATGCTCACAGAGCAAGAAGCACATGCTGCTGTGGTACATCCTCTCTGTTCTCTTTTATGCTCGATTACTTCGATTGTGTGAAGAATTTAGGTATTTAGGTAATTCTGTTTTTGTGATTACATATTCTGACTGACATGCTGATCTATGTAGATGGAGCGCACATTTATTGCCATCAAGCCTGATGGAGTACAAAGGGGACTGGTAAGATAATAATGCGGACAGTTCCAACCTTACCTTCCCTTCTTCCTCGTTTTCTCTTTTAGCTTTGAAAAGTAGAATTATATTTTTTCCCTTTTCAGATTTCAGAAATCATATCTCGTTTTGAACGCAAGGGTTTTAAACTTGTAGCAATCAAAGTTGTGATTCCTTCAAATGAATTTGCTCAGAGACACTACCATGACCTAAAGGAGAGACCGTTCTTCAGTGGCCTTTGTGACTTCCTCAGCTCTGGCCCTGTTCTTGCCATGGTCAGAGATCTATCAACTAATCATATCTGATAATATTTCTCGAACAAATTTTGAACTTTAGTGTATATGTATGTTAGGTTTGGGAAGGTGAAGGTGTTATAAAGTATGGCCGCAAACTTATTGGAGCTACTGATCCACAAAAATCAGAGCCTGGAACCATCAGGGGAGACTTGGCTGTTGTGGTTGGAAGGTAACATATCTCTATAACCAGCATATTTTCACATTCATCTTCCCTGTTTACCTACATGAATTTCTCTAATCCGAAACAAGTTACTTTCTCTTTCTCCATGTATACATGAAATATTTATGTAGAAGCTAAAAAAAATTCCACTGCTCCATTGATGGTGTATTGGAACTGTGAGTTTGTTATGAACTTTTTTCTATTTTTCTTTTGGTTCAGGAATATTATTCACGGCAGTGATGGCCCTGAGACAGCCAAGGACGAAATCAATTTATGGTTCAAACCAGAGGAGTTGGTAAGCTACACAAGCAATGCAGAGAAATGGGTCTATGGCGTCAATTAAGTCTCTGTTTCTTGAACTTTTTTATATTCTAATGGAACTATTAACCCAAACATACACGGGTTTGAAGCAAAATTTGCTCAGAATAATAATGTAGGTTTCTTTATAAGAGGTAAAAGAAAGATAAACGATAGATTATTGCCGGCATAACTTCAAAACACTGCAATAATGTATTTCCATAATTTAGTTGGAAATTCTGGTGGAATTGCCTCAATTTTATTAACTACTTCCTTTTTTTATTCCTTTTTTGCGCATCTATTCTGAACAATGCCAACAATATATATACATATTCTATTAATATTTATATATATATATATATATTTATTATATCTATTTGCACTCATTATTTAGTAAAATAAAATAATATTAAAGTAGTTATAATAAGAAAAAATGATTTTTAAATTTTTTTTTTTTTAAAATAATATTGGTAAGTATTGTGATGGAGTGATTAAATATGTTTTTTATAAAATAAAATTCTTTCTATTTATAAGATAATAATAATAATAATATTATTATTAAATTAATATTTATTTTTATATTTTAAAAATATATATTAGACAATATAGTTGGTAACTTTTATTTTTTAATGTAAAAATCTTATTTAACGATAAATAAGAATTTTCGAGGGATTGAGATTAAATTGATGTTTTCCGACACGAGACTCCTTTTTTACTCGGACTCGACTTTAGTAATTAGAGCTGATTTACGATTTTAGTTTATTGTGAAATTTAAAATCCGCCAATCATGAGTTCCCATATAAATATACCTTACCTCATTGTAGTATTCCGCACCCTTTGGCGGCTTGTTTGCTTCGCTACCTGGTTTTCTCTTGTTGGAGCTCTCTCCTCCCTAAGTTTCTGTTCGTCTTCAAGCCCTAATCTGCTAACCTCCATTGATAGCGTTCGTCTTCGAGCCCTAATCTGCCAACCTCCATTGATAGCGTTTGTCGGATAGTGATTTCGATTGTCGCTCTAATATTAGTAAAAGGTAAATCATTTTTTCAATCTGTCTTTTTCATGAAATTAGTCAATTACTCTGAATCGTGCTTGTATACATATGCTCGGATGTTTATTTGACTGGTTGATGGAGTACTCAGGAATTTTCTTTTTTCTTTTTTCCCCCCAAAACTTATTCGATTTGATTGTTGATTTACTAAAGCGTAACCCTAGATTTTTTTTCCTGTGTTGATTGGGGAAATTCGTAATTAGAAATTTATAATGAGTATGCGGAGCATGTGAATAAGCGGTTTCTGATTCTGAAGTTGTTTATATTGTTGCTTGAGTAACTATGGTGTTGTCCTATTCATTCGCATTAGAAAATTATATACTGGGTTCCAGGAAAGATTAAGAGTTGAGTTTTTTACTCCTTGGTAGCAGATATTTTGAAGTAGGCGAGATGATTGTTCTTAGGCTAACTTTGAAACTTTGGGGTTTCAGAAGATTTTTATTGCTTTTGTAGTTATTTTCTCAACTAATTTTCGTGGTTGGACTTTTATACTGTTATACTTTCACAATTTACCAGCATCTGATCCTTTGAACTTACACAGGTGTTGATTTTTCGGAGTTTTTTGTATTTGTTTGTTCCTTACCTATATAGTTGAGGTTCTTTTGCTTTTACAGATGAATTTTCTGCCTTCTTTCATATCATTTTAAGTTGGTAGTTTCATGACCATGTAATTGAATCACGTTTTTCACTAGCCATTCTAAAGCATTTGGCATTTGTCCTCATCTCACAGATGGCTGCTGAACCCCTGACAAATGAGGCTATTGCTCTCACAGAGAAGAAAATGGCCATGACTTTAGGTACGAGATTTAGTTGACAATTGTACTAGCTACACTGCCTCTTCCCTCGCCCTGGTTTCTTTTCTTTTGTTGGGTTGACCCATTCTTCTGGTACAATCCTTGTGCCTGTTTGGCAGATGATATCATCAAAATGTCCAAAAACAATTCCACTAAAGCTAGTCATAAGCAGAGAGTTTCGGTAAGAAGAAAAATCAGTAATTGCTCTCTATGTTTCTTACATTCTTTTGGTTTTAATGTTTTCCTCTTCTATTATGCAGAATAGAAGTAGAAAATTTGTGAATAATGTTTCTCAAGATAGAAATTCAAAAGTACGAAGGTTTTTTGGATTCGAGATCCACACTGAGACAGGTGATTTTGACTTTTCTTTTTTGACTGCAACCCGTATGTAATTTATTGTCCAGCGTGTTTTGCATTTTGGAAGAGCATTTTTTATTTTATACTCTAACGTGGTAGAATGTATCCATTGATTTGTTTCTCTAGGGTGCTCTTGCTCAGAGGAGGAACAACTTTCAAGGGAATCAATTTTCGAAATCTCAAGTGAATCAGTTCCCTTTGGCGTCTGAGGCTGCCAAAAAAGCTGTGGTTGCACCTATTCGGAGACCCTTTGGTGGTAGTAGGGCTGTGAATATGAATAAACCAAGGTATATTATTTACAAGGTTAACAGATTCTGCTTATTAAGGATTCTTAAGGATGCAATTCTTGTAGGCAATTTAAGTTAAAGATAGTTTTGGAATAATTGTGCAATTTGTTACAGAAAAGATGATAATGGTTAAACAGGTAATGGCCAATGGTTGACTTAGGTGAACTATTTGATTCTGTTGCAGGTAACTTTGTGTTCCCCATTAAAGTTCATGGATTTTTATTGTTGCTGTCATAGTTGAAAGTTCTCAAGGGTTTCTATGTACTGGTGGGAAAGGAACTGTCTTGTTCATTCCGAAGAAGTCGGATTACTTCCATAAAATTGTTTGAATAGTTCTTTCTGAAGTGATATTAGACTGTTTCTGGGTCTACTGAGCAAGCCAGTAATACAGACTTTTATATTTCACATAAGTGGAGGATTAGTATTTGGTGCAACATATTTGTGAAGAAAGACCTCTATGACGCTTACTAGTTCTGTGTTGCATTTTTAGGTGGCTTGCTGCATCATTGACTAATTGTTGTTGATTATGTTTATTACTGGAATTATTTGGTGGGGGTTTGTCCTTTTTTGGCTAGCCTAACTGGTGATATCTGTTGGGTTGAAAATATTGTTTCATTTGAAGTGATGACTTCTTGGAAGCTTTTGTTGAATTTCATTGTGCTGATGGAGTTTGGCAGCAATTTCCCCCCTCAGCATCATGCATAAGCACAGCTGATCTATTCACTGTCCTTATTCACTCCTAACTGTGAGTGCAATTGACAAAGATTAAATAATGACAAAAAGCATTTGGGTTGAAATTGTTAGTGCAAGTTGGACTAGTGGCTTCATGCGGAGATTATGATGAAAAATGCATTATTCAATCTTTTGAGTCATTGTTATACTTGGGGGCACTGGCTGTGTGAATGGAAAGTCAATGCCATTTTGCTTTCCTCCTTACCACCTCTGCTAAAATAATGGTTGTGTCCAGATTCTGGGCATGGTATTGATGTTTTATTCTGGATCGGCTACAACTTTTTCTCTAAGGTCTTGTTGTCTGTAGGCTGATTCGGTGACTTGATACATTTTGGTGGTCTAGAATAGCATTATTTGTGAACCATGTTTGGTGTTCTAAAGTGATAGCTGCATCGAATTATAGGATTTTTTTTCTTATAGTTGGTGTATTTCAGTGGAACATTGTATGTCCAATAAGCGTGCCTGTGCTGCTTGAGTTTGAAATGGTTCTCTGGGCCGATTCTGCTTACAGTTTGTTTGACATATCTTTGGATGGGGTGAAGTCTCTCCAGTTCTTCATTTGTCATCATTATCACTAAACTCATGTATCTGTTCAGTGGGAGAAGAGATCAGAGTCAAAAGATCAAGATAATGAGGGTTTTTTTTTCCTATCCATGTGTACTTATTTGGTTTGGTTTTGTACCTGCTCTTTTTTATTGGAATATGAATTATGATCCTTGGTGGTAAGTTATCTCAATCACATCACAAGGCAGTTGGAGCATGGGTGGTCACGAATCCCAGGGGATGATTTCAGTCATGGTGCATAAGTTTGTTATTTTTATTTCAGTTCATCAGTTACTGCTTTTATTTTGTGCAGGAATGGAGCTTTGCCAGTACAAAGGAGGACTGCAAATGGTGGTGTCTTTAATATGAAGGTATGAGGATTTTTGGGCTTTTAGTAACTTTTGGCATTTTCTTGATTTTCCCTATGTTTGATGATTGCCTTGGTTTAGTAGGATGCATTAGTTATTGGTCATATTGGTTTCGTGACATTTTAAGTCTCTGTTGTATACAGCAACCTCCACAGCAGTTTAAGGCGGTGCCCAAGCAAAGACCTCAAACTCTCGATTCATTGTTTTCAAATATCCAGAGGACTCGAGTGATGTCTCAGCAGAATAACGTACAGCACAACGACTTACCAAGAAGAAATGGTGGTCTGCAACGATTACCACCATGGCAGCGGGCACGATTTGCTAAGTGATATTGACTTCTAGCTTTAATATTTTGTAGAACAAGGAAAATTTGTACTTGGGACAAAATAGTTTGAGCTTCAGTTCGTATTGAATTAGTTTGCAACATTCTGACATTGATTGTTGCTAGAACCAAGTGCATTGTATTATATGTAGTTCCTTCGGATTTCTGCTCTTTTCCTTTCTCAGCGGCCTGAAATTAATTTGATAATTTCGAATTTGATCTCCTCTTTCAGCGCATGCCCTCGCTCTGATGTCATTTATTTTCTGAAGTATAGTTAACAAATATTGGAACTTTCAAAATCATCAATAGAAAGTTGTGAAACTTTTCATTTCTATAGATTACCATTTTTTTTCTCCCTTTGGATAAATAACGTCCAGGTGAGCACAATAAGCTGTAGTGAAAATGTTTTTAAATAATAGTTTGTAAATATATAATGAATCGAGGAAATTATAATGCTTTTATTTATTTTTATTTAAATATTTTATAAAATAAAATAATTGATTATATAAAACATGTGGGGTTGTAGCTCATATGGTAGAGCGCTCGCTTCGCATGCGAGAGGCACGGGGTTCGATTCCCCGCAGCTCCAATAAAATTTGTTTTTTTTTCAATCTCTACTGTCAGTCCTGGCCTCTCGTTCCTCATCTTCTTCTACTAATAATAACAAATCAGGACCTTCTTACTATCCAAAATTTCCACCTCCGTTATGAGTCTCCACTTGTTATGCTCCCGCCTTCCTCTTCCATCGCCGCACAGGTTTTCTTCAACAGCTGCGGCCGCCACTATATTCTGTATCTTCTTAACTGGTAGTAACGGTGCTAGTTATAGTAGAAGCCATAGATATTCCACTCTTTTTCTTTCCGGCAACGGTAATGTGTTCAGAAGGAGTGTTTCCTCGAATGAATCTATTCGAAGCGGAAAGGATTTTGGTTCCGAATTGTTAGATGAGGAACTACTGAATCGTGTTTCCGTAGCTAAAGATGCCGCCGAAGCTTTGTTTGTGATTGCCGAAGGTTGTGATAAAAGTAGTGGCGTTGTTAGCACTTCTGACTCTTGTTTGATTATCTCTGCGGCGATTGATCGTAGCAATGCTGATTTGGCTCTCTCTATTTTCTTTGCCATGCGCACGAGTTTTGGCTCAGGTTAGTACTAAGTAGCTTGCAGTCATTGATGCTGTGTATGAAAACACTACCGTTTTTTAGTATGAGAAAATTCGAGAGCATACGAACAATAATAGCAATTTTTTACTGGAACAAATAGTTTATTCTAATATTCCTATTTATTTGGTTTTCGGTAATTTTTTAAATCCTTTTTTAAGAGGAAATACGTTGAAAGAGAAAAAAATGGTTAACCGGAAATATATCCAAGGATGAACCAAATTTGATACAACACAAACAATAATAAAAATAATAAACCGAACAGAAGTACTGTAAAATTGGCTCCAAGTGGTTACCATTAATAGGTGCTGTTCTCTATTCTCATTTTTCTGTCTCTTCTATATTGATATTTTTCCAATTGGTTTTAGGATCTTCTGTTGGTGAGAAGGGAGCATCTATTGACAGATGGATGTGGTCGAGGCCTGATGTAAATACTTATTCAATACTCATTCGTGGTCTTGCCTCATCTTTGAGAGTTTCAGATGCCCTCAAAGTGATTACCAGTGCCTGCAGAGTGGGAGTTTCTCCAAGTGAAGAGGTATACATTATTTAGTTAGCTATAGCAGTTAAGTTAAGTAGAAAGTAATTAGGTATACCTCTCAGATTTTAGTACAAGAATAATCTCTGTTTTAGCTGATAAACTTTTGATGTTCCTGCAGGTTCCTTTTGGTAAGGTTATAAGATGTCCGAGTTGTATGATTGCTGTAACTGTTGCTCAACCGCAGCATGGTATTCAGGCAAGCTTGTTAGTTTGTTTAATCTCTTTTTCCTAGTCATTTTATCCCACCTTCAGCAAGGTTCAGAATCTGTATTTAGACTTCAAATATCTAATATTTTGGAGACTGTGTAAAGATTTCAATCATTGCTAGAGTTTGCTTACTAAGAAGCCTCTTCTTATCCTCCAGATTGTCTCTTGCTCAAAGTGCCGCTACCAATACGAGCTTGTTTCTGGCAGCATCATTAGCATAGAGTCTGAAGAAATCAGGTTGGGTTTTTATAAATTATTTTTTAAATTTCATGATTGTTGCCGTATTCAGTTGTGTGTTTGACCAATCACTTTATAACCCCAGTTATATACATATTATATATATTCAATATGAGTTTTGGGGATTCAGATTTTCAGTGAAACATGTGAGTTGAGAATTGGTCCTCTAGTCTCCTTTCCTTCTGCCCCATTTGATAGTCCACATTCCTTAGTATTTATGTATGATTTTGATCTGGGGATATTTACTTTTCCTAAGGATCTCCTACTACCGCACGCAGCATGGAAGTTCCAGCATGGAAGAGGTGGCTGAAATCTCTGCAGATCGTGAAGCAAAATGTTCCTGCTGCTGCTCACTCCATTGTGGTAAATTTCTCCCTTTCATTTTTCTCATGCATGATGCACCACATTTGAACCAAAGACCAAAACCTTTGTTTTTTTGAACTTGATGGGTTATTTAGTTGAAATTTGCTCTACTTGAACAATATATTTATACTTACAACTATTTAATGTGAAGATAAGCATTGTACTTGATCTTTTTGCATTATACTTTTGCTTGTATACATTAAGAATATTTTATATATATGACAATTTATTTTGAAGACAAGCATTACACTTGATCCTTTTTCCCATTGACATTTGGATATCGATTAGCTGTCCTATGGAAAATGCTAGTAGTTTTGTATTTTTGGACCGTCTTAATTGGCTTGTTCTTTCCCAACATCTCTGCAGGTAGAAACCCCATCTGGAATGGCACGAACACATAGGTTTGCTACTGAAACAGTTGATCTTCCTGCACAAGAAGGAGAACGGGTAACTATTGCTCTGGCTGCTCCTTTGAATATTTACAGGGAGGTGGGTCCCTTAAAGTTTAGTCCAAAAGCCCCCAACTTCTACCCAGGTGAACCATTGTGTCTGACGAATCATGGGGATGGTCGAGAATCACCATTAATAAGAGCTCCTGCAAAGGATAGAGGCATAAATTTATTGAATCCCTCCATTCTCATTCCTGCTCTCGCTGTTCTTGCCACTGGAGATGCTGCAACTGGAATAATAGATCCCAACTTGCCACACTTAATTTCAGTTGCCGCAGTTTCCTCCTTAGCTCTCGGAGCAACTTTAAACGCTGTCGTATTTCCTCAATTTAATAAGGTATGCAATGACCAACCATGACAATTACATCAATTGGCTTATATATTCATTTATTCATGAGTCTATTCAGGTCAAGCTGCTATGCGCTCATAAAGTCTTGTCATTCTTGAGTTGAATTTCTGCATTTTGTGCACTGCCTTCTGATGGTATAGGTTTATACATATGATAATGTGAGTTCCCACTGACTTCAGAACATTGCATGGTTCCGTTCTCTAATGGCTTTTGTATCCGCAAAACATCTGGCATCTACTTGCAATAATTTGAGAAACATTTATTGCACATTTTTCAAATATGCTTTTGTTGCACTGGGAACACCCTCTAGACCTATAGGTTATTTTCCATTGGTGACAGCTTCCTCAGAGGTTAGTGGATACAATTGCTATCAAGCAGCAACTTCTATCACAATATGATGTACTCCAATCTCGTATCAAGGAGCTAAAAGAAGCTGCTGTAAATGAGGTATTCTCTGTGCATTTTTCTTAAGAATGTGTTAAAATGCAGTGAAAATTATTCTTTTCATGGATTACAGCAGTGACACAATGATTTTTTTAAACTGACATTTTTAAGGCCATAGTGGTTGTCATATTCCAATGATTAGATATTATTCACTTCCATCTTTTGCATCTTTTGTCAATTCAGATCCTCTACTTGTTTTGTAGGTTTGGATGTTAGCTCGCATGTGCCAATTGGAGAACAAAATTCTTGCTGTTGGAGAACCTTCGTATCGGTGAGTTTCTTGGAATAGATTTAAATCAGTGTTTTAGTGTGATGGAATAGCTTCTCTCGTCTTCTTCTGTCCTTAATTTTCTTTTTTACTTAGGTCTCGGAGGACTAGAGTAAAAAGAGTTCGTGAAGGGCTAGAGAACTCCCTTACAAAAAGGATTGAATTGATTGAAAGCTATGCAAGAGTATGTTAAGCATATCAGAAACTAAAAATTATTTAAAGAAAAGAGAGTTATATAATCTGACTAAAGTGAATTACTTGCAACTTGAAATCATAAGATTAAGCTACAGTTTTCTATCTTTATAGATTTCTTCAATGATAGAGATCGAGGTGGAGATGGACTCAGATGTTCTTGCTGCTGAAGTAGCAAGCAATGCGGTTAGCACTTAGCACCCTTGTTGCCTCTGCATATGTTTAAATAAAACTTCCAACTTTATTGATTATAACCTCTTGTCTAAAAGGAAAGGTGGCTCTGTCAATTAACTGTTTATAAGTTAAGTCCAACCATATTGTCTACTTTAAGTCTGAATCAAAATTTGAATGATCTCATTATGTAAAAAGGAGAAGGGATCAATAATTGAATTCTTCTTTTGAAAAAATAAAATAAAATAAAAAGGTTTCTAAGTATATGCATTTAGAAGATGAAGCCTTTTCAGATACTAAACTTAAATTTGACTCAAAGTATATCATGTATCCAAAGGTTGCACCCGTCCAATTGAGGTTACATAATGGTACATGCTAGTAACTTCATAGTTACTAAACTTGAACAAATATGGTGCTGGAGGCATTTGGTTGGGGTGGGGGAAATCAGGTGCAGGGGGTGTCACAAGTTATACTTTTCTCTCTGCTTATTCGGTGCTATTCCTTGGTGCAGGAAAATATTGCTGAACAGATTAGGCAAATCATGGAGATAGAAAATCTCGAAGAGGTATTCTTTTAGTATTTATTCTGGAACTATATTTTTTCCGATGCAGTATCCTTGATATGATAAAATTAAACCAATCAAGGTCATGGCTGTAAAGGGAAAATTTCTAAGTTAGTTGGAGTTTCTAAATCTAACTTTTTGACTTAAAATTAGAAGTTTTCTTGAGGGCCACGTGGCATTACAATACAGGGATATGCTATAATTTGAAATGTTGGAAAGTCCTATTCGTCATTGTCTAAATATTGCTTTTTGTCACAGAAATGGAAACTCCAAGCTGAGGCAAATGATGAGGCTGAAAGACTTCTTAGTTCTGAACCTACATTGCCTGAGCAGGTTTTAGATAGATAATTGTTGACATTCTTGGTCCAAGGTATTCTGTTTCTTATGTCATTGTTAAGTCAATTCATTTATCCATAATTTTTTTCTACCTATATGAAAAAGCCTTTTGCAGATCTGTTGAATATTAGTTATCTTCTTTCTTCTGTCTATCCATGGCTGATGCATTAGAACTGTGAAACATCAAATGCACTTTTTAAAAAATGTGGAATCTTGATAATTCGTAGTATTCCTTCATCCTTCCAATCTCAGAAACTCTTTCTGTAGCCAACTAGTCGTGAATGATGACTACATTTTCTATTCCTATGTGGGTTGTCTTTTTTGAGCTTTAGAGTATAGAATAATGCCACCACACTTTACAAGGTTTTTTGTCTGTTAGTTTGCTCCACCATGTTTATTTTTCATTTTTCCTAGAGCTAATAATAATCCCTCTCATGTGGCTTTTCCTATCGAACTTTGATAGAATGATTGTTTCACCAGCTGTGTAGATACAGTACACACGTTTCCGAAAGGAATCCACTTTTGTACCCCCGTCATCCCATCTTTTTCCCCATTTCTGGGGTATCATTTTTTGACACTTGTTTTCCATTTAAAACATCATCCATGTCCATGGTGGGGGAGAGGGGGTGAAAGTCGTTTGGTTGGCCGGTTTTACCAACCACATGTCTACGTACCGTCACTGGTCGGTTTGATCTTTCCAAATATCAGCACAAGTCATTTCAAACTTCAATTACCGACCACACCATTAAGAAGTAGTTCAACCCATTTTTCTCTGTTTGTAAATATTTTTCTAGATTTTTCAAGATTTTCCTTTTTTTTTCCTTTTTTTTTTTACACTCGAATAATTTTATTCGTTTTTTATTTATATGTCTGACAAAATAATTTATTCGATGGAAGAGTATTATTTGTCAAAAAAGGTGCAGTTAGGGTGATATATAAATTTTGTTCAACTTTTTCCAAAGAAGAAAAAGAACTTCCGTGACCCCTTTTATACTTTATCTTTTTGAAAAAATTTCAGTTGCTTTTTATATGTGGGGAATTGTAGGAATCTTTTTTACTTTTTTATCTATATCTTTACTTATAAAGTTCAATTTCATGCACATAACATATTTGCAACATTTTTATGAACTGGAATTGTTAATTATTAGTGATATATAATTTTCAAATTTTACATATATTATTATTATTATTATTATGAGAGTGTGGAATTATATATTTTTTTTAAAAAAAAAATTGCTAGCATATCAAATAAATATGCCTCACTTCAGTTTGTGGTTATAAAGTCACAGAGATGAGCTGTGGTGATGTAAGACTCTTTGATTAATTGAATCATCAATTAATATGGCATGAATCATAATAATAAACATGGCATGAATCATCTTTTCATATTATAATATATATATATATATATATATATCTCACCCTGATATCACATTATTTGAGGAAAAAAATTTATTCTCTTTATAATAATAATAAAATATATATATCTATTATTTTTTCTTTTTCCTTTTCTCTTGTTTGTTATGCTATTAATTATTATTACCCGCCAAATTAGTAAATAGGATAGATAAGAGGGAATCTTTGAATTTTTTTTATATGTTTTATAATCTTTTAAAGAAGAAGAATGTAGACTTACCAAAAAAGAGAAGAATGTAGAAACCATTTGGGTTACTATTGAATGACAAGATATCAAAGAAAAGGACACAAATATGATAAGAAAATCAAATGATTCAAAATCTTGCCAAAAAAGACTACTCTTTTTTTTCAATTACTTCCTTCTTAATTTACATTATCTAAAGTATTAATTTCTATTAAACTTTTATTATTAGTGAAAAGACTAGTTAGTCATTCATTATCTTTATCTTTTAGGTGAATGTGCCGTCCTAACTAAGTGCTATCTAATACTTTAGACTCGGATTTAAGAAATATAATATATTAATATATTTTTTATATAGTAAAGAAAGCGTTTTTTATATTGTCCAGAAAACGTTATTCGGTAAACATCCTACAATAACATTATTATCCTTATTTATGACAATAACGTTATTTTTTTAATGATAAACATCATTACTTATGATAAGAAGATTGTCATAACGTTATTCTTTTTATGGTAAATAACTTTCACTTATGACAAGAAGATCATTATAGAAACAAATAGTCGGATAGGTATTTAAAAAAATATATATATTTTTTTTTATTGCTTATTTTCAACTCAAAATAGAAACACTTTTTATACAATGAATATTTTAAAACTATTTTTTAATATTAAATTAGTCAATAATTTATTTTTACTCTAAAACTATCACTGATTATTAAAAATCTTATTTAATATTATATAATATAAAAATATATTCTATATATATTTTTTTCTTTGCTTACAGTTGTGGAAGACAAATTTCATGTTCACGTGCCACGTGAATCCTTCCTCCTCTTCCTCCCAAACATCACCGCTCTTTTTTAATAAACCCTGAAATCATCATCATCGCAAGAAAAAAAGCTTACCCGAAATTCAATTTTTTATTGAGGCAAAATTAACCAGTTTTACACATATACACACAATATTCCCATGATTAGCACTGTTACCTACCTGTTTATGCGCCTATATATAGGGGACCCCCTTGAATACAGTTGTTGTACAGGCTAGTAGAATTTTATTTTTTGGTTTTCATTTTGGGTACAGAAACAGGGACTAGGAAATTGACTGACGGGTGTAAGAATTGTTGGGAATTGGGAAGAAGAAAAGTCTGGGAAGATGATGAATATATTGGTTACGGGAGGGGCTGGGTATATAGGGAGTCATACTGTGCTTCAGCTGCTTCTGAGTGGTCATAAGACTGTTTCGGTCGATAATTTGGATAATTCTTCTGAAGTTGCTCTCAAGAGAGTGAAAGAACTCGCCGGGGAAAAGGGTTCCCATCTTACCACCCATAAGGTTTGTATTTAACTCCCTTCAATTGTTTTTTTCAATATATTAGTTGCGGAATTCTGTTTCTCTTTGGGAAATTGCGATTCTGAAGTTGGTGATTTTCTATTTATCTGTAGAGCTGTGATTATTGAGCTTTCGTGAGGTTGAACTTTTAGACTTATGTATTATTCTAAGCTATAGGTATAGAATGGTGTTTTGAGGTTTGCTTTTGGGTTTTGAAGTTTTCATTTATAGGTGGCTTGAGTGGATTTTTGAAGAAATTGGGCAATTCATGAGATTTTTATTTTTATTTTTTTTTTGTCCTGTAAATCCTAATTGGAGTTGTCAAAATTTTGGATAGATTTATGACTTCCTGCTGCTTTGTATCCCTTTCTAGATGTTTGCTTAATGTTTACTGCTTCTTGTTTCCTTCCTCGCCTACTCAAGTCTGGCTGAAAGGGACTAGAATTTCATATGAAGAACTAAAAAATGGGTTTAACATATGTCTTAGCTATGATACTACTACAATCAAAACAATCATATTCCTTCATTCTTTTGATTGTAGATGGATATTCGTGATAGGTCTGCTCTTGATAAACTATTTGCTTCTGAAAAGTAAGTTTTCCCAGCTTCTTTTGGATCATCTTTCTCTCTGAATATCAATGCTTATAGATGAGAGTTTTATTACCTAATGTTGTGATGGGTAATTCTTCTTGTCATTACTTCAGATTTCATGCGGTTATCCATTTTGCGGGTTTAAAAGCAGTGGGTGAAAGTGTTAAAAAACCTCTGATGTATTATAATAACAATCTGATTGGTACTATCACCTTATTGGAAGTCATGGCTGCCCATGGTTGCAAAAAGGTACTTATCCTCTTTATTGAACTTTATCCAACAAATGTTTTGCCTGTCTGAAGAGGTAAAACTTTGGAACAGTTTTGGCAATGTTGACAAATATTTCCTGGCATTTATCTTAGTAATCTTCTTGGCAGTCTCTTATTTTATGTCGTTGTTTGGATGTTATATCTGATACACACCTCTTACAAAAAAACATTGCAGCTTGTGTTTTCATCATCAGCTACAGTTTATGGTTGGCCTAAGGAGGTCCCTTGCACTGAAGAATTTCCAATATGCGCTACAAATCCTTATGGACGAACAAAGGTATCATGCAGTTCTTATTATTTGTTTATTTTAATATAACTGGATTCATGGGAGCTGCATGATGTCCTTGTTCTCTATGTTTCCTTTTTTTCTTTTTTCCTCTTCTAATGAGGTTAATTGCTTCAGCTTTTCATTGAAGAAATATGCCGTGATTCCTACCGTTCCGACTCTGAATGGAAAATAATATTGCTGCGGTACTTCAATCCAGTTGGTGCACATCCTAGTGGCCACATTGGTGAAGATCCCCGAGGAGTTCCAAATAATCTTATGCCATTTGTGCAGCAAGTGGCAGTTGGCAGACTGCCTTCTTTGACAGTTTTTGGAACTGATTATGCCACAAAGGATGGCACAGGGGTATGGCCTTATAGAAATTTCTGCCTTAATTGTATTTGACTATTTGGATAATTATTCATGTACTTGAGGCAACTATATTGTCCCTGTCAAAACTTTGTTGTGAGGATAACATTAAAAAATGAATGGACTTGGTTAATCCTAACATTGCTTCTGAACAGAACATTCTTGATCCTTAATGCCTTTTCTTCTTTTGAATCATTGTTGTAAAGGTAGATGTAGTTTTCTTCACCTGTCTTTAATTTGAGTTGGAGATGATCCCTTCTCAATGTGATTCATAGTTTTACTGCATCTTATCAATGTATGTTGGGATAAATTAAGTCTCTTATCTCTTGATTTCTTCTTTCCCACCTTTCAGGTTCGGGACTACATCCATGTTGTGGACTTGGCAGATGGCCACCTAGCTGCATTGTCCAAGCTATCTGATCCTTCAGTTGGTATGTTATTTTTTGGGCTTGAGTTGCTGAAGTGCTATTTTTCTACTAATTTGATGGGGATAGATTAATTTGATTTGAAGAGTTACATTTTCTCTGAGTTATATTTATTTCCACTCCCATTAAACATAAAAGTAATTAGCTTTTCTAGATTGAGCCTGATAAATGTGTACAACTTTAGGCTGTGAAGTTTACAATTTGGGTACTGGGAAAGGAACATCAGTTTTGGAAATGGTGGCAGCATTTGAGAAGGCATCTGGCAAGGTATTAAAAATTTTCTATCTTGTTGCATTTTTAATTCTTTCTTTATTATGATATTTTTTGAGAAATGTCACATATGATCTCCCCCCACACACAACCTTCCCCTCAAAATGAAAATATATATATATATATATATATATATATATATATATATTCAACATCCTAATTACCCAATGTGGAATACTCTTCTCATTGCTGAATTGATAAATTTTATACTCTTAAGATTACAGAACTTGCATGGTTCTGTTTTTACCAATTGTTTCCTCACTTCACTTGCTTGAGTGAATTGCTTAATGAAGTGTCATGCATCTTTTATTATCTTGGCTACCTCTGGATAAACTTCTGGAGTAACTCTAAGAGACATTTGTCAGTTTGTTCTTCTGTTGCATCATAATCTTTTTGGTTCTCTTGGGAAGAAAGATTGAATGGAACTAATTGTCACAATACCATCAGATACTTCGTTTTCCCCTTTTATTTCTTCATCTGTATCTTAAAGTTTGGCTTATCGTTATTTCAGAAAATCCCATTGGTTAAGGATGGCCGTCGGCCTGGAGATGCAGAGATTGTATATGCTTCAACAGATAAAGCTCAACGAGAATTGAAATGGAAGTAAGTTGTTTTCTTGTTTGTAAGAAATACATGTTAGAACTGATATAAGATTCCCCCGTTTTGAATTAACCTCTTATGTTTCTTACATCATTTGCTCTTTGTTATGAAATTAATCATGTTACATGTTATTGAAAAGAACAAAAAATATGGGAATCTGAATTGTGATTTCTATATTTTCTAACATTACAAATATATGTAGGGCAAAATATGACATTGACCAGATGTGCCGAGATCAATGGAATTGGGCAAGCAAGAACCCTTATGGCTATAGATCACCTGAAACTTCTGATTGATTTGTGTATCATCTTCATTTCTGTGCTAGCATCATCCAGCAGTGGTAAAGTCGGTCATTTGTCGTATAATATATATAATATATATATATACATACATATATGGGTTGAGGGATGTTTAGTAGTATAAAGATTTTTTTGTATTTTTCTTTTTTGTAATTTATTTTTTTTTAATGTATTAGTGAAAGTAAAGTTCTTTACCATTGAGATATAGAACTAGAATAGTGAATATTGTAAGTTGTCAAACAGGTCTAACATGGAACTCCCATTGACATGTGAATGTTATTAAACTTTGTAATGGGATCAAATATCAATACAAACATCATTTTGTTCATAGTATTCATTGTAATTCTACTCCATTCAACATATATATATATATATATATATATATATTTTTCTTTTCACCATAATGTTTTGGCATCTATGGATAAATTTAACAAATATATATATATATAGATTGACTACAAAAATATAATAAAATGAATTTTAAGCTCTGGTTTGGAGTTAAACAACTATGAAAGAGAAATAACAAAGAAAAGGAAAATGTTGCCAGCTATCAACCTCATGTGACAACTACTTTCTTTTATTTAAAGAAAAAAGAAAATAGAAATTAATAAATAAATAAATAATGAGGTGGTAGCATTGAACTGTTTGTTGCCTTCAACGATAATCATGACGCTCAATGCCTCCAAAAGCATTGTAATATAATATCATGCAAATATATTGCTCAATATAATGAAAAAAAATATATTTTAAATGATTTAAACATTTAATATTTATAGTAAACATATTATAAAAAATTTTAAATAAAAATTAAACTATAGTGCGAAATTGACATTTTTTTTATAAATAATTTTTTATTAAAATAAAGATTATACAAATAAACAACTAAAATTATTGACATTAATATAATAAAATATTAACTTAAAAATTAAATAGAATCTAAAACATTTAAACTATCTAGATCTTTAAGCTGCTAATTACAAATTAAGACTATTGTCTACACATAAAATAATTTATAAACTACCAATTTATTGTGAAATTTATAACAAATTTTAATAACTTTATGCTACTCCTTATTTATACGAGTTGAGAAATTGTAAATCTGTTTTTTTTTTTTTTGGGTAAATAGAAATTGTAAATCTGTTAATAATTATATAATTACGATTTTAAAATTTTAATAAAATATTTTAAATTAAAATAATAAAAAAACTTCAAGACAAATAAAAATAATAATATTTTAAGTTATAATATCGTTTTTAAATGTCTAAAGTACAATAAATTAGTTCTTCAATATCCCACCCACAAAATATGCGGGATTAAAATTGAAAACGATATATTAACTCCCCGAAAGCAAAAACAACCTTCCGGAATACAAATTATTTCTTCTGTCTGGAGAGAAGACGGGAAGAATGACCAAAGAATCCAATGTATGATTACAAAATAGCTGAAAACGGAAAAAGCTTTGGAGATATTGTTACATTTCCCCTGCAGTTCTTCAGATTTCTCTCCTCCGATTTACGTGAGATTTTGTTTTTCCTTTTTTATTTTCTCGTACTTTAATATGAGATCTGTTTTTTTTTTTTTTTTTTTACCATTACCTCGGTGGGATTTTTTTATTGTTTAGGAAAAGAAAATTTGTTTCTGAGCTGAGCTTTGATCACCATTTTAGTTCACAATCGACATGTCTGATGTCTCGTTGAATGCTTCTATATCCGTTTTTGCTATTTTGCATATTGATTTGGGTTGAAGTTAGGAATTAGTTAAAAAAAAAAAAATGATTGGGACCTCCAATTCCCAGCTACGTAAAGAAAATTTAAATATATATATATATATACATTTTTTATTTATTTATCGTCTTCTCTGTTTTCTGGTTAAGGAAAGGGGATGCTTTCTCCTGCTTGCTGTAATATTTGGAGCTGTTTGCTGTAAGTGATGCAATGCCATCAACATTTGGGTCTGAGATTAGTTAAAAACTGGGAAACAAAAAGGAAGGTGAAAACGGTTCTTTAAATGGAATTTTAAATTGAAAATTTGATAAGCTTTTGCTAAATCATGTACATTTTAGGGGAGGCAAGGAATTGTGCATTGCTCATGCATATTATGTGCTTGATTTTGTGTGTTCGTTTTTATTTTATTTTTATTCTTACTTCAAATGTTTTCAAAGATGTTTGTTATTGTAAATATTTCTGCTCATTTGCTTTTATAATTGCTGCAGATTGAAGTTGACAAGTAAGAGGCTAGCATAAAGGAACAATGTGCTCAGAGAGGGAAAACTTTGAATTTTCAGGACCTTTGCACCTAAACATTATTGACTGGTATGACTTTCACTATGTGCATTTCCGTAACAGCTGCTAGAATACTAAAACTAGAAATTCTGTGAGATGGATTATAAAGGCTTATGTAGGTTATTGTTATCTACTTCTTAGAAATTTACACCAACAGAAGAGAAAACAATGTCACTTCTTGCAAAAATCGAAGCTTTTGTTTATGATAGCTGCTTAAACTGGCTCTAGGCGTAGAGGATTTGATCATGTTATATGCACTGCTGGTAAATGTTACACTGCTATTATTCTTTTGAAAGTAATTTCTGGATAAAATCATGAAGAATTGTGGGGGGTGAGTGTGGGGTTTAAACTTGTGTTTAGCTTTAAATTTTTATGAGTTTCAGCCAGTTGACATTTCTAGAGATAAGAACCTTAACATTCTTTGCTCCGGCTCAATTTCATCTTATGTTATTGTTTTCTCAATAAATTATAAGAATTTATTTAATGAAATATCTGTTTTTATGGTTTCGCAACTAGTATTGGATTAGTAATCAGAAACTGTTTATTTTACAAAAATGGTGATGTTTTTGTATTGGTTTAAGGGAGAATTACTTGATGACATTATCTTTCAGGTATAACTAATTAAGATGTGTGCTAAAGTACTAAATTTGATATGCAGGAAAAATGAAGACCACCGAAGGTCTGTTGCTGCCTGTTTGGTTCAAGGTGTATACATAATTGAGCGTGATCGCCAGGAACAGAGGAAGCAAGCTGAAGCCCTTGCCCCTCCTTGGTGGAAGTTCTTCCATTTTCATCTGCGTACTAAGCTTGTAGATGATGCTGATTCATCCATTTTCGGTGCTATCTATGAGTTTAAACAGCCAAACTCAGAAAATAATCATTCAACTAATGATGGTCCGCGGTATGTAATTGCTTTTAGAGGAACCCTCACTAAAGGAGATGCTTTTCTACGGGACTTTGAATTGGACGTCTGTTTCATAAGGAATGGCCTTCATCAGACATCTAGATTTGAGATAGCCATCCAAGCTGTGCGTGGACTGGTTGCTACATATGGAAGTTCAAGCATTTGGTTAGCCGGGCACTCTCTAGGGTCTGCCATGGCAATGCTTGTTGGCAAAGTATGGCAAAAACTGGCATCTACCTGGAATCATTCTTCTTTAACCCTCCATATCTTTCAGCTCCAATTGAGACGATCAAGGATAAAAAGGTTAAACATGGGATTCGGATTGCAACTAGTGTCATAACTGCTGGACTGGCTTTTGCAACAAAAAACAACCACCAGAGTCATCAGCAAGTAGATACATTTGGTGCATTGGGGGCATGGATTCCACGCCTTTTCGTGAATCCAACTGATCCTATCTGTTCTGAATATATTGGTTACTTTGAACACAGGAAGAACATGGAGAAGATGGGAGCTGGCGCTATCGAGAAGCTGGCAACAAAGCACTCACTCAGTGGCCTACTTATGTCTGCAATGGGTAAGCAATCAGAAGAAGCAGTGCACCTTCTTCCTTCTGCAAATGTAAATGTAAATCGAACTCCTGCATTAGACTTCAAAGATGCTCATGGAATACATCAATGGTGGAGACCTGGTCTGCATCTAGAATCGAAAATTCACAAGTACCGATAGTAATTTTTTTACTGAATATATATATATATATATCTAAAAGGCAAGTCCTTTTAAACTCCCTTCTGAAAATTTGAGATAGCTTTGAGGACTATTTTTAACAGTAATCTCTTGGACGAGTTTGGTTGTTTCTGGCTATTGTTTTGATTCTGTAGACAGCAATGCACTTTACAACCCACATGGCCTGGCTATAAAAGGTGGTCGGAAAACCTGGAAGCTGTGTTGGAAAAAGGTTCTTATTTATACTGTTTTAATACTTTCTTCAGATGGCTTTTCTTAGTGCTGCATATTCACAATATTCTGTATATGCGTTGAGTGGAACCAAAATATTGAATCAGAATATACATCCCTTTTCTAATCAGCTCTTGGCTATAAACAACCTCAGTATTTTTCTCAACTAATTTTTCTGAATTTGATATTTTCACTTGTGTTTACAGGAACGGGGCCTTGTGATACTCAAGGTTTTCACTTTCTTTAGTTTTGAAAATGAACAATGTGGTGAATCTTTTGTCCTATACCACGGAAGGAAAAAGCAAATGGCTCACTGCACAAAGATGTGCACAAATCAAAAGACAACCCAAATGCCTTTCATCAATCCCTAGAAAGTGATTTTTTTTTCCACTTTCATTTGATATTAATTTACTAAGATTTGAGTTTTAAGTTGATTTTTATATGCCATATATCAGAAAAATGCTGTCTTCCACCACCACCACCACCACCACCATCCTAGTTCTTCAAAATCATATTTTTGTATGGTAAATATGCATAATTACAAGCTGAGCTAAAAGAGGAATAGCATTTCAAGACAAATCTAAATTCAAGAATAATATTTTACATTTGTTCAAAACTATGTTAAAAATACGAAGATTATACTACTGAAATTAAATTACAAAAAAAAAGGAAGAAAAGAAAACGGAGATTATTATTATGAACTGCTGCTAAATACAATGGAACCCTAATACAGATCCGTCACTTACAGCAATAGCAACCCGACAATCTGCACTAGCTTCCACATGATGAGAAAAGAAATGCAAGAACCGAACCCGACCCGCCATATCGAGCCGTGATTCGATCTCCATTGACGGTCCAACTCTGAATCCTTTCAGCCCATCAGTAATAGTAGGTCCGACATTTTGCGGTTGGTTCACGGACAAAGGAAATGACTGAACGGAAAACGTTGCCGCCATGTACTGGGTCTTTCCGGCGTCGATCTTACCGGCAGGAATGAACATGAAGCCCACTTGGTTGCCGGCGTAGAGAAGCTGAAGTGAGCTGTCGTAATGGTTGAAAACTCCCCTGTTCGTGTTGTGAACGGTGACGTATTGAGAGAAAGTGAAATTTACAGTGCCATTTGTGGTGGAGAAAGTTGGAAGCTGGATTGCATTCACTGTGAGTCCTAATTCTTTAGGTTTGAACACAGTGAAATAAACAATGAGGATAACTATGACTACAAATATCAAGAAGATTGATGCTACTATGCATGAAGCTAAGTTTGTACGACCACTTGGAGGCTTATTAGGTCTGTTTTTCCCCATTTTTTCTCTGTGTTTTTTTTCTGTGTGTGGAAAGAGAAAGCAGAAATATTGGTGCTGTGTGGAAAATTGAGAAGAAAAAGTGGGACAAGAATGGATAGATTGATGGAGATGGGGGGAAGGCAATTGGGAGAATATGGGGGACAAAAGTGTGAAATCACAAAGACTTCTTTTGTTTGCTTTCTTCAATAGTAGTAAATTGTCTTAGTAAGGTATCATTATTTTTGCTTTTTCTATTGCTTTTGTGATTTTGATTTGGTATAATAAAAGCTTTTGGTATAACGAGAAAGATCAAGATTTTAATACGAAAATAAAAGAAAAAGATCATCGTTTTATTGATGATTATTTACTCTTGTGTTATTACAAGTAGGGATCAAAATCAACTAAAGTGATCCTCCTTGAGTCAAGAAGTGCAGGGATACACAAAAAAAGTTTTTTTGTTTTTTTTTTCCCACAGTTTTATGAGTCCATCATTTTAGGGGGGGGGGTGGGAACTTTTGTTAGCTAAACATATACATACATATACAACAAAAATGCACCTTACAAAAAAAACCAAAAAAAGAAAAAGAAAAAAAGAAAGTTTTCATGAAGTCGCTGCTTTGATGACTTTTTCAAGATGAATATCCATGACCTGGGATACAGCATCAAGAAATGCAACTTCACTCATGCCAGGAAGCATTGAATCCTCAGCTTCATCAACAATCTCTTCTATAATGGATTTCTTGTTCAATGTTTCCCTGCACATTATATTTCCAATACCAAAAGGAGTTAGTCCTATTTTTACTCCTTTCTTCAGAAGCATGGTTGATATTCTTAGAACACGAGCACATTCCATGGAAAGATCCCATCCATGGAATTGCAGAAGTTCAATATCTTCCTCTGCATCCAAAGATGTTATGTACTCAACCACCTCTTCTGAGTAAGGCCGGCGAGCTTGTGGCCAGTAAAGCCAATCAAATGTGCAATCTTCAAACTGTCATCATCATCAACAACAACAAGAACAATATATGATGAGATAATATGTTCTTTTTCCCTCAAATCTTTCAATCAAAAATGGAAATAAAAAGAGGAAGGAAGACTTACAGTTTCAGGCAAGCAGTAACCATGATCAATTGGAATAAGGGATATTGTACCCAAATCTCCTCCGTCATCCCTCCTCCTGCTTACCAAAATGTTTCCGGCATGTCTATCTGCATTTGCAGTCCTGATATCTAACACAGAAATCTTATGAACCTCCTCTACAGGATAATATTGTGGACCTATGTCCTCACAGCTTCCATAGTTATTCATAAACATCTGCAAAGATCCAATCTTTATGCTGTTATTATTGTTGGGATGATTGAATCCTTGGTGCAAAAGTTGAACCATGATGGTAGGTGGCACGCCAGAGAAACCAATTTCCCCAACTGATGACCAGCGAGGTCCAGTCTTCTTTGGATGATCAAGTAAATAGGCTGCGACCTCCCTCAATGCACCTTCTCCTACTCTGGTACCCCTTTTCAGACCTTCACCATTTGATGACAATGGCAGTCCCTGTGGGTTGTTTATAGCCATTGGTTCTTCATCTGTTGGCTTAAAAATGGCGACATTCTTGTCACCTGAAGCATCTTGCATAAAGTAAACCCCTCCTGTACCTTCAGAGGATCGAATAGGTGATCTACCACAAGCTAATCCATCAAGAACAGAGTGGAACATATCACTTGTTGATGGAGCAAGTGTAATCATGGGATTAATTATGATTGGTTCCAGCAAGATGCTCGTATCTTGTTCTTCCTGTTCTTGTTGTTGTTGTTGTTGAAGCTCCATGGAAAGTAGTTTCTCCTCCTCGTCCTTCTTCTCTTTTGCCAAGTAGTTTTCCGAAATTCCAGCATTCTCAATCCAATTTTCTGCCACAATAGAGAGTTCAACTTCGAAGACATCACTATTGCTATCACTATCTCTGGGCTTGGTAGAACTCGACACTTTAGCCGATTTCTGAACTACCAAATGAAGAACACCGTCAGGATGCATACAGACATCCTCAATAAGTGTCTCATCCTCAAGCTTCTCACCATTATAGAGAAGTTCCTCCTGATCTTGGGGATCAGTGAATAGTCCATTCCCTTTATTGGCGATCCTACGCTTGACATGTCCAACATTCCTATGTCTATCAACCCGAAATTCAAATTCCTGTCCGCAAGTCCCAACTGTAACCAAAATTAGATCAGAGAACTTAACGACCAAATGTAACCAATTCCCACTTGAAACTCCATAGTCTTTGATTTGGGAATCGTTTCTTGCTAGCTCCCTTCCATCAAAAACTAGCTTCTGCTTCTCAACAACAAATCCTTGGGATTTTTGAATCCTTAGTTTCACTGAACCAATTGATTCAGATTCCAAGACACGCATAGGAATCACAGAACCAACTAAAGTAAGATAGATCAGAATGGGTTCTCCAGAACTAAGAGGAACCAAAGAGTCCTTGAGATAATCAATTGATTTCTCTGTCTCTTCGCCAAAAGGTCCCGAAACAACATCAGCCACAGACATTGTGCAAGTATAGTGTTGTGTTTAAATATGCCTTGTACCTCCCTTTTCTCTTTTTGTTTGTTTGTTTTTTTGGTTGACTAAATCAGAAATTTCAGTCTCAAAGCCTATCTGAAAACATAATTGAACGGGAGAGAAATACAAAAAAGAGAGGAAAATTCTCAATTCTGGAAAACAAAAAGTCCCCCAAATCAAATTGGAGGTTACTGCAAAAAAACAGGGGTCTCGTCTAACTATGGAAGCTAATAAACTATGACATATATAAACTAAGAGAACCCCCCATGAAGGGGTTCATAGGAAAATTACTCCGCAAGTACTGAAATTATTGTGTGATTAACAAGCCAAACAAAAAGGGGGGTTCGGGTTGCGATTAGGGTTTCGCTGATGAGGCTTTTGATATCGCCAAACAGCTCAAAGAACGGGAAAAAAAAAAGAAAGAAAAACAATGAGATCTTTTTCGATCTATCCTATTGAAAGATCCATCTCTTCAATTACAAGGCTGAACTTACTTTTTCTCCAAAGAATTGTGGCGTGCGAAGATGAGAGACAAAAAGACTAAGTGTTTGATGTTTCAATTCTCTCTTTGCCGGAGAGTGAGGATTCTTCTGACCTCTAGGAAGAATCAAACGGGCAACGGATACTGAATAGGATCTTATATGCTGTGGAAAACTCCAAGAACCACCGATGAATTGGAAATGTGGCGCTCATTTGCAGCATCCGATCCGAAAATTTCTGCTTCTTGTTTCAGTCTGTGTGATTACAATGCTGCCTCCGATATGTACGGCCATTTCTGGTAAACAAAGTTGAGAACTTTTTTTTAATAGAAGGAGCGGAATTATAGCCGTTACCTTTGTCTTTTTTTTTTTTTTTTTCCTTTTTACCGTTCTTGTGTAACAACTTTTAACCGTCCCCCTCCCTCCTTACCGTGAATTCCTTTTCCCCCTACCCATTTCATTTCTTTTTCAAAAAAATATAGAGTATTTGTTACGATATTTGACATTATTTTTCTATACCAAAAAAAAAAAAAAAGTATTTTAAGTTTATTTTTCTGTGATATTGGAGGTGGGATATTGAATAATTATTGGTGCAAAGAACTTGTGGGAGAAAGGTGGAGAAACCAATAAAGAATCGCCATGTAGAGTGGGATTTGGTTCCAAATCCAGTTGACAAAATTGGACAAGGTCTGTCAACTACAATTTGTTGACTGCTTACTTTAATACGAATTAAATAGAAAAATTAATAAATTTGACCGAAATTCGTGATTATTGGTCTAGTAAAATAATTTGGTCAATAAAAGTTCAAATTATTTAAAGAATTAAATTAAACAATTAAAAATGCCGTCAGTTTCCACCACGGATTGGATTAGATCACGGTGGCGTGGTGCTCGGCAAAGACCCAGCCACGTGTCAGTAATATGCTTTTTGCTGCTTTGATATGGGCCTCTAAAACCAGCTGCTTCCAGCCCATATGCTATTCGTAAGGCCCAATATGAAAAGCCCAAGGATTGGTCATTAATATCTCAAAGATTTCTAAAGGGCATTTCTGGATATCCACCCTTCATTTTCAACCGTCTCTTTCTCTTCTCCTCCCCGCCAAAACCACAAGACACTCTCTCTGTTTCTCACTCAAGCATCCATGGAGTTCAGAGAGCGACTCGGATTCTTAATTCTCGCCTTGATTTTTCTTCTTTATCGAAACGAAGCTTTCAATTCTTCTCGAAGTATCAAAAATGGATTTCGGAGCAACAAAAACTTCACCAGCTTTTTTAGTTTTAACAGAGCTACTGCATCTCCGCCTCAGTGGAATTTGGATGTTTCCTCAACTGCGGCTCCGTCTCCGTCTCCGGCTCTGGATCCGGATACTCTTCTTTCAGTGCCAGCCTTATTTGTGATTGGTGACTCTACTGCTGATTGCGGCACCAATAACTTTCTGCTGACGTTAGCTCGAGCTGATAGGCTACCGTACGGACGTGATTTTGATACTCATCGTCCTACTGGAAGGTTCTGCAATGGAAGAATCCCCGTTGATTATCTCGGTAATTCATTTTTATGGTTTTTCCATTATGTAACTATGAATCTGAGAAAGAAATTGGATATGTTTGGAAGACTTCTGTTCGCGATTTGATTGGAACTGAAGTTATCGAACAAGTTCTATACCAATCTGTTGCTTGTAATTCCTCCCGAGGAAGATTAAACCGTGGTTCCTCAATCCGCCCTTCCCCCTTCCTTTTTACTTCTTCACGTGGTTTAGTTCTCGTTTTGTAATTGTTAATTCCACTTTTCTGGCTTCTGATCAGCATTGCGTCTTGGACTCCCGTTCGTTCCAAGTTACATTGAACAGAGTTATTCAACTGATGATATGATGCGAGGGGTGAACTATGCATCTGCGGGTGCCGGGATCATCTTTCGAGTGGTTCTGAATTGGTAATTTCTCACTGTCAGATGTATTCCATACCTCAAAATTCGATCACGGCATGTTTATTATCCAGAAATTGCACTAATCCTGCTGTGTATAGTTTATGTTATCTGTTCACAAATTGGAATTATCATACTCATGTCACCATTTCTCAAATCCTCTTTAACAAATTGCTGTAATATGTAGCGTATAGTATTGAATTGTATACTCTCTCTGCTTTGAGCATTCTATATTCTATTTGAACTTCAGTTTGAATGTTGACATGATCTAGTGTCAGTTTATTGGTCCCTAACATGGAAGATTTCTTCAGGGTCAACGTATCTCCCTTTCTGGGCAAATTCAGCAGGTATATGACACAATTGAACAATTCATTCTAACCATTGGAGACGAAGCCACAACTAATCTCATCTCGAGGTCCATATTCTATGTTTCAATCGGCACCAATGACTATATACATTACTATCTCCGTAATGTATCTAATGTGCAATCGATGTTCCTACCATGGAGTTTCAACCAATTCTTAGCACAGACATTAAAGCGTGAACTCAAGGTGATTGTTTTGCGTGATCATTATTTGCCTTACACTGGATGTGCAAAGCACACAATTAGATTCTCTCATGAAATATGTTCTCTCCAGCTTGTGTTAGGATAAAAGTTCATCAAACCTGCCCTCCATCCCCACAACAAAACTAGGAAAATATTAAATGAAAATACAGGAGCTCCGTCCAATTCTTTTTGATAATTGTGCATTTCTGTCAATTTTTCATAACCCAAGAACCAGGATCTCGGCCATGTGCCATCTTTCATGATAAGTGTTTTTCCAAATAGTCTTCCTGACAGGAAGTTGAATTTTATTACTTCCCTGGTACCAAGTCAGCAGAGGCCTCAGTCAGACTCTCATATAGAATCTGGTTTTGCAAGATTTTAAGATTAATATTCTGAAGAGGAAAAGATTAGGACTTATTCTTTTGGTTCAGTAACAACCATTCATTGTTTCAAATTGTACTTTTCGATTGTGCCAATAACTTTAGCTTTCTTCAGAATTTAAAAATAGAATATATATGTTGTATGGTGCAGAATCTATATATCACAAATGTCAGGAAAGTAGTTGTCATGGGATTGCCTCCCATTGGCTGTGCCCCTTATTATCTATGGCTGTATGGTAGCATTAGTGGAACATGTAACGAGATTATAAACAACATGATACTGGAGTTCAACTATGCAATGAGGTACATAGTTCAGGAGCTAAACAAAGAGCTGACTGACTTCAATATAATCTTCTGCGATGCATACGATGGTTCTACACAAATATTGAAGAATTTTAGGCACTTTGGTGAGATCTTTTACCCCATTAAAAAACTTATCCTTTTAAACTTGCATTGCATTTTATCGCACGATAAATACTCATTTTTCCTTTGTTAGGTTTCACCGACACTGCCAGTGCTTGCTGTGGTTGGGGAAAATATAATGGGGGCATAATGTGCCTTTCTCCAGAAATGGCTTGCACTAATGCCTCTAACTACATCTGGTGGGATCAATTTCACCCAACAGCTGCTGTGAATGAAATCCTGGCCGACAATGTATGGTCTAGTATGCACACAAGTATTTGTTATCCCATGAACTTGCAAGACATGCTTACTCAATATTCAAAAAGCTAGACCTGGAAATATGGCCGTTGGGTTGGTTACTTGCCTGCCTCAAATATCTGCTTGAAGACCATCCTGCTCATATCCCCAGCTGAAACAGTAATCTTTCTTCACTTGTTGATATTGAATGATCTTAATGACTGTAATGTGAGATTTGTATAGATTTCGTAGATAGCATGGCCTCAATTACGGTCGGTTTTGGTTATGCGAGAATTGTATAGATTGTTTTAGGAAGATGAAAGCTTTTCTCATATAAAGGGCATATAGATGTATATATACACTGGGTGTAGATTTGTTTTCAAAAATAAATGAACCATCCATCATGTATTTGTCGATGAACAGAAAATCATTACTGAATGTAGTTGTCATGGAGGGATTCTTCCACCTTGAAGAAACTTGTTCATGTCATCATCAGTTTCATAATTCTGAACAAAACTAGGAAATGTTGTTCTTAGGTCCCTGCATCACAAAAACATGGGTGATTCCTAATTCCTAGCCTAACTTCTATAGTGCTGATAGTGAGTGATAAAGGGAGAATTACTTTAGGTACGGGATTGTCATGTTCCTTAGCACTGAAGGGTTCCTAGCAACAAAATCCTTCCATTCTTCCATATCTATCTTTCCATCTCTGTTTGAATCGGCTTCTTGAAATGTCTTCACAGAAAGCAAGTTACACGATCTACAAAGGAGTTATCATGAACTGAGAGTTATGTAACACCAAATCGATCTGTTCTTACCTTATCGATAATGGCCTTAACTAAGTCATCCGAGAGTATCAAATCTGATTCATATAGAAGTGCCAAAATCATCTCCATCACCTTGAATAATAATAGTACATTATATTTTGTCAACTTTTGTCATATAAACTTCAATTCTGGGGCCAATATCTTGTTAGTATTTTTCTGATACATGACCCTTAAGGGGGCGGGGGTGAAGAATGTGAACATGTTGCACTACTTACTTCTCCACGTTCAATGAAGCCTGTCTGCCATATATCATAGAGTTGAAATGCAACTGCATGCACCATAGTAGTATGAAACTGAGTATATTGTAAACATATATAAATATGTTTTATGTGCATACATACATACATACAATCTGCTTTCTGTGCTTGAGGTGTGTCCGGGTGGAAAATGTTCAGAGATCGAACAAATTCGCCAAAATCAAGGACTCCATCTTTGTTGGAATCAAACAAGTTAAACATCTGCAAGAAAACTCACAGAATGAAAAACAGTCTTAACACAAGTTTTCCATATTAGCATTAGGAATAAGGCTGGCTGTCTCACCCTATCTGTGAAGAGAGACCGTTTCTTGCTATTACCAAATAATCCCAGCTGAAGCTCTTCCTATAAAGATGATCAAAATCTGATACTATGATAAAATCCAGATAAATTATCATTTACTACTTATTTCATTGTTTATAATCTAATCTAATGAATGATTCATGATTTTAAGACATGAAACTAGTGATTACTTTGCTGATAAAACCATCATCAACTATGGATCTGCTTAATTTCCTGAAAAGCTCATGCAAGGACTCAACCTCCTTTACTGTAACTGCAGTAGTTCGTTGTAAGGTAACGTTAATTCAAAGGTACGTACAAATGGAGGCAAGAAAAACGATATATATATATATATATATAATTCAAATCTTGTTTAGCTCACAGAGTGTGTTTGCTGCAACATGGAATGGTAATACACATTCCCGTCGTTGCTTCGTCCCTGCACATCCCATGATTGATGATGATAAACTCTGATATTTCTTTGTCCACCCTATGTGTTATGCTTTTGTGCCATGCTATATATATTGTAAATGAGAAATTCTGATTTTAAACAGGGTTATGAGGTTCTAATGAGAGAAAAAACTAAGGAACCTTTTGACCCCAATCCTTTTTTATGCTTTGGCCACTCCCAAAAATTCCATTTCTGTCGTAAAGGTATCATTAAGCATTTGATCTCACTTAAACCAGAATTAGCTTCTTAGAGTTACACAAGAGATAATTAATCATCATTTTCTGTGGTCAGTCAAGCCTTAAAAACAATCCTTGGAGGAAGTAAAAAAGCACACAACATATTTGACATATTCCCTTTGAAATGCATTGTTAGAATCTGGTGCTGCGCTTTTGTGACAAACAATACTGTTGTTTCTAAGAATAGAATTAAGAATATAAAAGTTATGTCCATAAGAAAGAAATCTCTACAAACACAACCATATTCATTCATCTGTCGAATAATATATCAATTAAACAACAAAATTCAACCCTATCATATCTCAATAATAAACACTTTAGTGAATTAAGAGAAGGGTTTAAGTCCCCATAATATATATATATATATATATAGTTTGCAGTTGGCATAAAAGCATTAAGTACAAATTCAAGAGTTAGAATTAGGCACATTTGAATCTCAAGATATCAAGTCTGAATCATGAACTCGGGTCTTCATCACAAAGCTAGGAAATGCCAGAGTTATTTCCCTGAAAAGTGCAATCAGTAGGTGAAAAATCTCAAGAAGTAATGTAAAGTGTGATGCTCATAATTAAGCTAACCATAGATATATGAAAAATTTATCCTTTTTGGTCCCTTTCTAAAGAAATGTCAAAAGGACGAGGTGTATTGGATAGGCTCAAACTATAGGTGACATCTTCAAGCCATATCTATATCCAAACTAATCATAATTCGAGTCAGGTAGGTCCATAATCATATGGGATTACTCACTTGTTCTTTGGATCTTATTTCTCTAAATAAGAACTTTATTGGCGATGATAATATGCCTAAAGAGGAAAATAGGAATTTGTGTGTCATCACCACCACTCATCAATGAATTTGTGCCAATTGAATGGTATTTGGTTAAAGAGCCAAGAATTTCAAAATATCATCATTGGATAGATAGATAGATAGATAGATGTATGCCAACCAAACACTTGTAGAATCAATCAACAAATATGCGCATAATTAAACTTATTTGTAGGGGGATTCATTACTCACTCAAGAAATGAAAGAGTCATATTCTTTATTAGAGAAGGGTGCTTTGAAACTAGTTCTTTCCACTCTTCTTTGTCAATCTTCCCATCACCTTTCAGGTCTGCTTCCACAAGTGTCTGTCAAAAATAGCCAAAACTTTTAGTTATACAAATTTTTTTTTCTTTTCAAAACATTATTAACATTGTATTTTAACCACACCTTATCCACAATAGCTTCCACAAAATCGTCTTCAAGTGTTAAATTTGATTCGTATAGATGAGCTAATACCATGTCTTTCAACTGCAAGAGCAAAATTTTGAAAGAATCATAAATTTTGAGATGGATTTCATCGTAAAAAATTGGGATAAGGAACTCACCTCATGACGTTCAATATAGCCAGTGTGGTTTAAGTCATACAGTCTAAATGCAACTGCAAAAAGTTCCTTTCAAAAGTCTTATATGCTAATTTTCAGATGCACAACCATGTGAGAAATAATCTCTTACATTCAATTTTGTCAGCCTCTGGGGCCTTAGGATGGAATATGCTTAATGATCGAACAAATTCTCCAAATTCAATAACACCATTACCCTTAAGATCAAATAATTCAAACAGCTGCAAAATTTAACAAAATGACAATATTTTCCTCAATTTTGTCCGAAACATGAAAAATCATACACCATAAGTATTACTTTTTCTATGACATATAATTTTTATCATAAAGACAAACCCGATCTGTAAAGATATTATTTGTACTTTGGCGGTTGAGAACAGCAAACTGAAATTCTTCCTGCAACAAAACTAGATATTATTATTCTCTGTGATTAACCAGTTCTATAACTCGAGAGTTGCACATAAATTGTCATCAAATTTAGAAAATGTTGTTCAAGAAAAACACATGAATATGGATAAAAAAAAAAATACCTTGTGAATAAGATCATCTTCAATAATGGAATTGCTTAATCTTTGGTAAAGAATATGGAGTGCATCTACTTCATTCACGGTGACTGCCACATAAATTTGTGTATTTACAGATATTAGGAAATAACTGAACCTTTAGTGTTATAAATTTGTGTCATATGACTCACAAGATGTCTCGGAAGCTAGAATGAAATGATCCTCAAGTCTAGGCGTATGTCCAAGTCTCTTCAAACATAAACAGCGCGATATGGAATGCATAGTCTGCTGAAAACTATTAGTTTTATGGTAAAACTGTCGTTGTTGTACAAGAGATTAAAGAAAAACACACACACACAAGTAAGTCTAATTCTGGGGATTCTATTTTCCATGCTTGACCAAACTAAAGTTCATCAGTTGAAGGCTTCCATAAATTTCCATTTTTTTAGCCAAGAACTACCCAATGCTGACCATCATCAGGGAAAACAAATTCAGCATTATTTTTCAATGTTTGCTCAAATGAAAACTTCATTTCAACAAAAGCATAGAATGTAGGCCCAGAAACATGAAAAAGGTATCAAGAAACACCATTTCTGCTACCCCTCTATTGACAAGTGTGAACCCAACACAAAAAAAAGTAAAAAAATACACTGATTGCCATTAAATCTGTGGCTGGAAGAATCAAGAAATGGAATTATGATAAAGCTGTAAACTTTTTACCTGTAACCCTCTTCTGCAAACCAAGAATTGTGTATAGCATCAAAGAAAGCACATTTCCCCTTTTATTGGCCTCGCGAATTCTTTTCACTACCCATGTTAGACTATTAGTATTATATATATATAATTATATGGGTAATTTCTTTTTGGCTGAAAGATTCAAACTTGGCCATTGGCAGATCTAGAAGGATGGAGAAATGGTTGACATTCATAACACTCCACAAAAACCCACCATGGTTGGCTTGTAGTTAACATTTCAACCTTGAAATCTTTAATTTATTACACATTATTGAAAAGAAAAACAATATAAAACTAAAAGCCGATTCCATCTTCTTCTTCTTCGACCTCTTTCCTCGCAAAAACAGAATAACATTTATTGAAGTCAACCAATCTTGTATATTATTTAATAATAAATATACACTTTTCATTGTCACGCAATCATAATATTTTTTTTAATTTTGTCTTTTTTTTTCAGCATTTTATATATATATATATATATAATGTGGGTGATGAAGGCAATTTAGGCCTGAAAATGGGAGAGAAGGTGGATTTTACGTGGTCCAAACCAAAGTTTTCCTTTCTTACTTTTATAAAAGAAAAAAAAATTAAGGCTTTTTCTATATATGAATTCTCTATAATTTGAAATCAAATTTGTATCAGATTCTTTTTCTCCCAAATATATTGAATTTTCATACATAAAATCTGAATTTTTTAAAATTTTATTAAAAAAGAAACTAGTGGGCCCAAGTATAAGTTTTAAATTGTAATTTTTTGGGTCAATTTGGGCCTCTATTGGGCTTTTCTAAATCTATCATAAAATTGGCCGGATGACGTAAATCGGTCTGGTGGCACGTCGCGGTTAACTATCGTCGTTTGAAAGTCTCTATCGTAATATCTCCGTACCAAATGATGTTTGTTTGTTATTCTGATGAAGATTCCCCAAGTCGTATCAGAGAGGTTCAGAACGGAGGGTGAGGGACTTCTGACAAACCCTCCGACGATCAAGTTAATTTTTAGAATATTGATCAGAGATTTAAGAGGTTGATAGAGAATTAATAGAATTATCTGGCCTTACCTTTTGTCCTCATTAGGGAGGTATTTATAGGAAAGGATGATCTTACGAAATGTGTATAAAGAATCTGATATTTGTCGGATTATGAAATATTCCTTCTGACTAGAAGTATGGATGACATATTTTTAACCAAATAATCTTTAAAATAACTATCGGTCACAAGATATTCTTCGTGGAAGAACCTGGAAGGATCTCGATCAGTCGATAGTCGAGATATACATGCTGCGAAACCGGAGGCAATAAATCACACTTCGTCCTCATTCTGCGGAGTGGTGGAGGCTTGGCAGGCTTGGTGAGTCGACACGTAAAATCTGAATTTTTTTAAATTTTATAAAAAACAATTTTAAAAAGAAACTAGTGGCCCAAACATAAGTTTTAAATTGTAATTTTTTGGGTCAATTTGGGCCTCTATTGGGCTTTTCTAAATCTATCAGAAAATTGGCGGGATGGAAACGGCCCAAGCAAAGAAATAAAAATAATTGAAAAATGAATTTTCTTGACGACATCCAAACGTGCCCTTGTCTTTTCTCTCCGGCTAACTCCTGCTGACGGAAAGTTTTCCCTCACCTTTGGTTAGAACCTTGTAAAATTGATCTCAATCCGACGACGCTAATTTCAAACCCAGTAATGCGAGAACTGTTGGTTACAACATTTTCTTTTGGGCTTTGTTTATTTATTTAGTTTTCATGAAATTTTCAGGTTTGTATGAAGCTATGGATGTGGAGTTGGTGACGGAAGGAATTTCAGAAGATGAACTTTTGAGGCCTAATGATAATATTGAAGTTAGTAAAGCTTGAATGAATTTTTTTTCTTCTTTTCTTTCTTTTTTTGTGTCGAATTTTCAGTAGCTAGAAGTTTTTGATGATAAAATTGGTGAGTTAATTATTTTTCTGCTGTGTTGCTTGTTGAATGAATTTACCTTTTCTATGGGTTTTGAAAAGGAAAAATTTCAGCAGGATTTGAACCTTGAAATATGTATCAGTTTCCAGTTCAATTTACTTTTCTCAGTTCCAATTTTTGATATACATTCCGCTTGTTGTCAAGATTCAAGAAATGAGTGCTTAGCTGGTCATTTATGGTATAATCAGTATGATCTATTGTAGAGACATCTTTTCAGGACTTCTACTGCATTGCTATTTCACACACGCACACACGTACACATATATATATATATTATAAGTATAGGATACATGGAATATTGTTTTCCAGTGGTGGAATAAGCGAAATGAACTTATTGCTTATAGGGTAAAAATGTGGTCAATACTATATTTTCTACTTTCCTATTGATTTCTTTTTTTTGTCGTTGGGCAGGACTATACAAATTTTGAAGGTGAAAGATGTGGCATTTGCATGACGTTGTCATTGATAGAGGCGTTCTAGATTGCTGTCAGCATTGGTAAACATTTGACTATATAATAAATCCTTGTTGCTTTATGGTTTTTGTCATTTCGGTAGTAAGGGATGATGCTTGGTTAGGATCCAGTTAATTGAATGATTGTTTGGTGGCTTTTATTTTTTTGGCTGGTTTTTGCCTCTTAAATTGAGTGACTTTGATATTTGATATTCTCTATTACCTGTACGAATATTTAATGAAAAAAGTTCATCCATTACTCAAGGAGTATTTGTTAAACATGTTTATGTTCTCTAGAAATGTCCTTGGTGCAGGTAGAGTGTTGTAACAATTTTTAATAGTTTTTTTTTTTTTTTCTTTTCTCCGTTCTTCTGTTTTTATGGAACCATTATGTTATTGAATTCTACCTTCATCTTTCATGAACGTGAATAGGTAATATGTCTAGCTGATCACGTGGAAATAGTTTAATTAGTCTATTTAATTTGCAACATCTATTCTTTGTGGATGGAACTATTGCTAATTCTCAAGTTCTAGCACCTTGCCTGGATCAAATTTTTATAATGACCTGGCTGGTAATTCAAATTTTCAGGTTCTGTTTTACATGCATTGACAACTGGGCTACAATCACAAACTTGTGCCCACTTTGCCAGAATGAATTTCAATTGATCACATGTGTGCCTGTGAGTAAAAATACTAAATGGTTCTTGTCTATTGTCCAGCTACCAATATTAATGTCACAATTTTCCTTGCCATGTTCTTACTTCACTTATTAACTCAGAGGGTTGTTCTCTTTTCATCTTTCTGGTCTTCCTTGCTTGGAGTCTTTCCTTGTGTCAGACATCAATACTAAAAACTATTTGGAAATGCTTAAATAATAATAATCCTACTGATGCTTGTTAATGGATTATGAAGGTCTTTGATACCCTTGGCAGTAACAGGACTGATGAGGATTTATATTCCAGGTACTTATATTTTATTCGCTATGCATTACAGATTTTTTCCACCCAGCTGAAAGCTAGTTAGTTGATAAGATTGGGAACAGATATTGGAAATGTTTCTCCATTTTTGGCTTGTTAACCCTTTCAAATGCATTTTTCTATGCTTTCTGCTGGTTATAATAGTGGCTTAGTTGCGGCATCATTCTTCATTATTACTCTTATTATATTTGCATGATAGTAGACCACAACTTCATTTTGTTCCAATAACTTGTTTGTTTCACAAGGGGGGCAAAAGACAGTTTCATGCTTCAATCTAATCTTGCTCTAATTAGGTTCTGAGATTCTGTGATGCAGGTGTTCCCCATAATTTTTTCTTCTATTCTGTCTCACGTCAACAGTTGCACGGGTAGATAGGACAAAAATATGAGGTTGATGCATAGTAATTATTTAAATAAAAAAAAGCTATGAAGCTTCTGAAGATGATAAGATTACTTTCAAAAATATTTTTTCTTAAGGACTGTTAATGGATTACTAGCAGAAAAAATTGGAGGTAAACATTAAGTTGATAAAGGGGTTGATAACTGACTTCTGTGAGGAAGTAACATATTTGTCATATTTAATCTCTTTTGATTTTTTTCTGGTAGATGTCCAAGAACCAAAGCATAAGTATTTTGTTGTCATTGCATGATTAAACATCTTTTTGCTTTATTTGAAGTATTGTTTTCTATCTCATTGGTTCAGAGATGAAGATTGGTCCATCGAAGGAAAGAACAACACCCTTTCTTTCCCATCATACTACATCGATGAAAATGTAAGTCAATCACATACTCTTTCTATTCATTAATGCAAGATTCTAGTGCAGAAGTGAGATGCTATCCACCCCCTAGCCCTACCACTCTTTCAGTATGTGAAATTGAAGATATGCATGTGTGTTAAAGTTTTTATTTGTTAAATGATTAAATTTAAACTTAAACTTTTAAAGTAGGTGACAATTTAATATGGTATCAGAAAACGAGGTCTCATATTCTAGCCTTGTTTCCGCACCATATCGTGTTTATTGTGCACATGTTAAGTCTATTATTGAGAATTTGTGTTCGGACATGTGTGGAGTATGTTAAATATACAAATTTAGTTTGTCTCTATCAACTTAAACTTTTAGAGTAATTGACAATTTAACATTGTTCAAATCTATTCAACGTAGGAGCTCTTATATATGCACTGCCATTAGTTTTTCTAAATTACCAGATCTTTTTAACCTGATATTATACACTGACCATTCATGTCATTCACATATAAGTGATTAGGCTAGGCAATGACACTGATTAAAGTATATCATGAGGTTTTACCAGTATATACAGAGCATTTTCACAAATTGTTCCTCTTGTTTGGTATATATTTTCAATCTAACTTCTTTAGTCTGACAATTGTAATGTACCATAATGTTGTAGGCAGTGGTTTGTTTGGATGGTGATGGTTGCAAAATTCGAAGTGGAGCAGTAACAGTAGAAACAGATTCATCTTTTGACACATCAATTGCTTGTGATTCATGTGATACATGGTATGCAAGAGCTTCTCTTTGAGATTGAAGTCTTCATTACCTGTGTAATACAGGGTGTTCAGAAAGCCATTGCTATTACAGAGGGAGGTCTTCTAATTTACCTGTACAGTCAATTGAATGAAAATAAGTTCAATGTAGGATAGCTATGTGCATTTGTGATCTAGTAAGAGAGATTTGTGTGCCTTTTGAAGATTCACAATGAAGTTGGCCCCATACCTTTCTGCTTCATGTGTAGATGAATCAAATAAAGCGTTCTTATAATATTTCTGTACTGTTTAGTTGACTGCTTTAGAAATGCTGACGTAAGAGAAATGGAGTGATGAGATATGTTTTAATACCCAAGTGTCATGTTAACTTAGATGAAGAAGTGCATGTACAACAAGTACAATCTTGCTGTAACAATATATCTAAAAGGAATGATATCTTACCTGTGATTAGTGTCGAGGGAGCATAAATAAAATCTGAAAATTGGATGAATGATATTGATTAATCTTGTCCTGTTTCTTGACACAATAACCAGGTATCACGCCTTTTGTGTTGGATTTGATACTGAAGGTGCCTGTGAAAATTCATGGCTCTGTCCAAGGTAACAGATCAAATATTTTCCTATTTCATCTGCAACTTAGAAACTTAGATGTATGGTTGAATTCCCAATCCCAGATAAGCTTTGGGTTCAGCATCTTATTTCACTTTTCTTGAAATGTTTACTTTTCATCTTTCATACCCTTTTGTATTGTTTACAATGAAGTTTTAACCAAATGAGCTTGAATTTTGTGAAGCATCCCAAACTCAAATGTAAAACCTTTTAAAAGTTTTTTTGTTGATAATGATTATGCCTGTGATTTTCCAACTTGTGAAATTACATATTTGAACTGACAAAATTATATATTCAGTCAGATATAATTCCTATATTTTTCTCTTTTATAAAGCAAATTTTGCAATTAATTAATTTATTAAGGTGAGCTTCTATCTGACTTAATGTGTTTTATGGTGTTTATTACTTAAGATTCTTATCTGAAATCCCATCTTGTTACTCTATTGGAACTTCTATTCGTTGCTCGTACAGATGCATAGTTGAACAAGTGCCCAAAGATTCGGATGATGCTCCAGTATCCAGACCGAGCAATCAACATGCTGCAGAAACTGTTAATGGAGATAGCTCAATTGAATCAGCTTTTTCTGGCAAATTACTGGTCTCTGTTGCTGACGCTGGTGAGACTGCAGTGGTTGTCTCCTTTGCTGAAGAAAACATGGGGAAGGAAATACAAAGGGAACTAATATCAGACTTATTAGCGAGTGAGGATACCAAAGTTGATACTTCCTCAGCTAGTTCTGCCACAGCTGACCTAATCGGGGAATTACCAAACTCAGAGTCAGACAAATTAAAATTATCCTTGTCACAGGATACCTATTCCAGTTTACAATTGGATTCCACTTTTCTTACTAGTACGAAGACTAACACTGATGATAACACCGTCAAGGTTGTTTCTTCAATGAACTCTTCAGCCACACCTTTCAATGATAAGTGGATTGAATCTGGTTTAGATCTTCATCTGGGTTTATCATTGCACTCGTCCTCTGATGGTACTTATTGATTTTTTTCCTTGAATGCTAATTGTACATTTCATTCCTTGACTTGTATGCTACTACTTATCAGAAAATTTCTGATCTTTTATGGTAATAGGTGACATGATAAACAATGTAGCTGACGATCAAATGCCAAGCTATGTTGATCAGAAGAGTTTAGGAGATCCTTTGTCAGGTAGAGACGGAGGGTAATTTAGATGTGTTTATTTTGTTTCTTTTTTTGGCCTGAGCTTTGGGAACTGAATGCTGCTGACTTGTTTTGCAACTAAACATACTTATTAGCATTTTTATAATTTACTCAGCCAATGAAACAATGCCCAACCAAGAGGCAATGCTAACAATTAGCAGCACAAAACCAGATGAGAAAAGGAATGCTGCTGCAAGTTCTGTTGCTAAGAGAAAGCATGAAGATGCCAGGTTATCAAATGCCTCATAATTTCTAGCATTTTTATCTTTCCATATGAAGGTGTATATAGTTCCCAAAGTTGATGAAAGCTACAATTTTATTTATTTATTTTTTAATTGTTATTATTATTTGTTGATTAGCTAAATGCACTCTTTGAACGGTGATTAACTAAAATTGATCATATTATTTGTGAAGTGCTGATGATGGGGAAACTAAAGCAAACATTGGCAGTAAAATTTCTCTGAAGAAGGTGAAAGTTGAGGGAAACAATCACTTGACAAATTTGAAACACAAACATACAGATCCTGTTGTAGAAGAGTCCAAAATCCTTTCAGCTGGATCGAATGTTGCAGATAGTGGATCAAAATCTCCATGTGAAAAGAAAAATGAAACTGCAAATATAATGGACATAGTTAAAGAGACAAGTCGTAGACATACAAAAAAGGTTGATTCTACAAACTCTGCTACTATGTCATCAACAGAAAGAGAAAATGCAGCTGGCTTGAGGGTGAAAAAGATCATGAAGAGAAGTGGTAACGATACAGATTCATCTGTGCTAGTCCAAAACCTCAGAAAAGAAATCAGAGAAGCTGTTCGCAACAGATCATCTAAAGATGATATTGGGGAAAATATTTTTGATCCAAAACTTTTGGCTGCTTTTAGGGCTGTTGTGGCAGGAACTTTTAATGAAGATAAGAGGCAACCTTTGGATGTGAAGGCAAAGAAGGCATTATTGCAGAAGGGAAAAGTGCGTGAAAATTTGACAAAGAAGATATATGGGATAGGGGGAAGACGAAAACGAGCATGGACTCGTGATTGTGAAATTGAGTTTTGGAAACATCGCTGCTCAAAAGTATCAAAGCCTGAAAAAGTTCAAACTTTAAGATTAGTTCTTGACCTCCTACGGAATGATACTGATAAAACTATGGAAAACCATGAGAGAGAAGGGGATACGACAGGTTCCATTCTTTCAAGATTATATTTAGCTGACACATCTGTATTTCCACGTAAGGACAACATCAAACCTGTTGCAGCCCTTAAAAATGCTGAGTTAAATGAAGAACATACTGCAGCTCAAAAATCTCTGAGAATTCCACCAAGAAATGAGGTTTCAACAAAGACAGTTACTCCATTATCCTGTAGCAAATTGACCAAGAAGAGTGCAATAGCTGTGAAGGGTGAATCTGTTTCCAGTAAATTGAATCAAAACAAATGCAGTGAAGGACCATCCATCTCAAAAGCTGATAGCTCAAAGTCTCCTTCTAACCAGGAAACAGATCACAAGTCTGATGGCATAAAGAGCGATAAAAGAAAATGGGCCTTAGAACTTCTTTCCAGGAGAACAGCGGTCTCTGAAAAGAATCCTGTACATGAAAAGGAAGAAGATAGTACCATGCTTAAAGGGAGTTATCCTCTATTAGTATGTTATACTTCCTCTTCTCTTCATAGAATTTCCTTTTGTGTTTAATTCTGCAGCTTACATTACACTATTCCTTTCTGTAACTCTGACCAGGCTCAGCTACCAAAAGATATGCGCCCAGTTCTGGAGCCTGTTCGCCATAATAAAATTCCAACAGCAGTCAGACAGGTATAGAATAGCAGTTTGTTGTGTTTTTATGAAGTCATTGTCATAGTCATCCCACCTAGAAAAGTACTTTCTATCTGGGGGATCAGATAGGAGATCTAAGGAGAGGAAAGAGACAACTAGCCTTGCTTTTCCTCTAGGTAAAGTGGATTAAAAAACCTATCCTTTTGTGTCAGCATGACTTTGAAACAGAAACACTTAGCAGTAGCTAATGATGTTTCTTGTATGTTAAGTCCTGTATTCCCCTATTGTGAACATGAATATTAATGCTTTTACTTGAAGAGGTGTCTGAACACTCTTTGCAATAAAATTGGTTTATAGGCTCAACTTTACCGCCTTGCTGAACATCTTCTGCGGAAAGCAAATGTACAGGCAATGTGCCGAACTGGGGAAACAGAGTTGGCTATAGCTGATGCCACTAATATTGAAAGGGAGATTGCTGATAGGTCAAACAGCAAACTGGTATATGTGAATCTGTGTTCACAGGAACTATTACGTAGATCAGATAGTGCCACTGCTAGTAGACCTACTGAAACAAATCCTTCTTCAAATTCACAAGAGCATGAGCATGCTGACGGAAGCAAAGTAACAAATGTGGTTTCTTCTGATATGGAAGCTACAGAAGCATTGAAAACTGCTGGGCTTTTGTCCGATACTCCTCCAGGTAGTCCACACCAAACAAATGAGGGAATTAAGGAGGATGTTGGGTTCTTTGATAAGATGGGAGAGGATGATGTGCCAGATAATGTATTTGAAATGGAACCTCAACCAGAATTTGATATTTATGGTGAATTTGAGTATAATCTGGAAGATGATGACTTCGTTGGTGCTGGTGCTCTGAAGATTTCTAAGCCGCAGCCAGAGGAATCAAAAATGAAAGTGTTTTTGTCTACTGTTACTGCAGATAAATCAGATGCCACTGATGTTTCAAATCATGAACCTTCAGCGAGTATTGAAACTTCTAAGGTTTCTTCTGAGTTGCCAGTGAGTGGAGAAGAAAGCATAAGGAGCCCAATTGTTACGAGTGGGGCAAATGAAACCCTTCAGCAAAATTCTGCTGGTGATGAAGAATGTGAAGAACTTTCTCTTGCAGAATGCGAGGAATTGTATGGCCCTGATAAAGAGCCACTTGCCCAGAAATATCCAGAGATAGCACTAATGAAGCCATATGAAAAGATAGCCAGTGAAGATATTGGAGCTGGAAATGGAAAAAGAGAATCAGTTGATCCCCAAGGTCCTCCTGTATCAGAAAATTCATCTAGCCATTCCCAAAAACTTGAAGACGAACAGAAGAAAGAGAGCAATAGTGTCAAGGCCAACAAGCAATCTGATGGCAATACTCTTGTGCGGAAGAAGGTAATAATAACAATAATAGTATGCATTCTGTTCTCTTAAGTGAGCAGCACCTCCCCTCTCCCAAGGTACCAAAAAAGAAAAGTGTTTATTTGGGTTACTTTTTCCTTTTGATTATGTATTGTTGTATACAGGTTGAAGCCTATATCAAAGAGCACATCAGACCTTTGTGCAAGAGTGGTGTGATAACAGTTGAACAATACAGGTGGACAGTAGGGAAAACAACTGAGAAAGTTATGAAATATCATTCCAAAGACAAGAATGCAAATTTCCTCATCAAAGAAGGTGAGAAAGTGAAGAAGTTGGCTGAGCAGTATGTTGAATCTGCCCAGCAGATGGTAAAAAAGTAGCAGGTGGATGCAGACAGACATTATTATGCAGCAACCGTAGATATACATATATATATATATATATATACACACACACAAATATAATTAGCCAATTTGACTGCTCTGAGATTCATGAAGTTGGTGTACAAATAGAGGCCCTTATCTAAAAATGGTTAGTTTTCATCAACCATAACTGGAAGATGAAAGAAAAAAAGGGTGGAAACTTTGTGCTGGTAAACTGTGATGTCTGATGATTATGAGCAGCCCATCCTTATCCCTTCCTCCGGTGAGCTAATTTTGGGACATAACACAAACAATCTTATATTGATTTCTTATAACTTTAATCTTCTATGGTTACTTAATTGAGATGAAAGAATAAAGATTATAAAATTTATGTAGAGAAAAGGAAAAAAAAACCATAATTATAAGAAAACTTATATAAAATTGTTCAAAATTGATAATATTATATAATATAAAAATTTAAAATTGGCAAGGTTTAAGGATGGGCGAAGGAGGCGTAATCCTAAATCTTCCTTATTAGAGAGAAAAGCACAGAGCTGGCTGGCAGGACGATTTCTGCCAGTGTTCTTTGTTAGTAGCGAAAAGAATTCAGACATTATCTGAAAATGCAAATAGCGGCAAATCATCTTTTCCCTTCCAAAATTTTACTCAGATAAGCTTGTGTTTTTCCTTTCCGTCTCAAGAATAATACAATGTATTCTTCATCGATGATTTTGGGTACACCCAATATTCACGTATCATCTGCACTTCTCCGTTCTCAAGAACCCAGTTCCTGTGGAAGTTTCCTGTTGCCTTCTAAATTCCCACTTGAAAAGCCAAAAAAACTCAAGTTGGAACTTCCTCGGAATTTCACAGAAAGATTCCGTTTCTATAACAGTCCGCGTGCCTTTTTGAGAAAATCTAGCTCGAATTCTAAGGCTTCCGGCAAATCAAAAGGCGTTGGTGCTGAAAGTGATGATTTTGTGACTAGGGTTTTGAAGGAGAATCCATGCCAAGTGGAACCCAAGTATCTAATTGGGAATAAGTTGTATACTTTGAAAGAGAAAGAGAAACTGGATAACAAGGTTTTGGATAATGGTGTTGACTTACTGAAAAAGCTGAATTTGAAGGAAATACCGAAGAAGGTAAAGGAAGATGAAAGTCAGGTGGCTACTTCTGAAGATGTCTTCTTGAAGGACATCTTAAGGGAGTATAAAGGCAAGCTCTATGTGCCAGAACAAATTTTTGGGACAAATTTATCAGAAGAAGAGAAATTTGACAAGAATGTGGACGAGTTACCGAAAATGAGCATTGAGGATTTTCGGAAACATATTAAAACTGATAAGATAAAAATGTTGATTTTCAAGGAACACAGTTATGGTACTGGATTTAGGAATTTTGTTGTAGAGTTGAAAGAAATACCTGGTGAGAAGAGTTTGCAGAGAACTAAATGGTTAATATCTTTAAAAATGTTGACTTGTGTTTCAGTTACCATTTTCTTTCTTTTGGTTACTTTTGTGTTGTTTAATACTAATCATGAATTGTAATAGGGCAATGAGGCTAAATGAGGACGATGCAGGAACTCTCCTGGAGGAGTACTCTGGACCTCGATATGAAGTAGAGAAGCAAATGATGGTATGTTACCTTGAACTCCATGTATAAGGGAAGATGTCTATAGCACTGTAAATATTACTTTCAAATACACTGTTTTTTCTTTAAAAGAAAAAGAAAGACGAAAAAATGTTAGCTATAACTTGGATGTGTTTGAACTTCAAGTATTTGTTTCCATGTTTTTGCAGCAAGAAAATTCTAGGTATCGTCTTTTGCTAATAAGGAACAGACTGAGGTTTAAAATTTTTATTTCCTAGATGGAGATTTTCTTTTCTTGTTTTCTCTTTGCTTACAGCTGGAATTTTTTTGTAGTCCTGTGTGGGAAAATTGCCAGAATCTCCAAATCCTGTAGCATCGAAAATATCAAGTAGGATGCTGGTAGAACTTGGAATTTTGACTGCTGCTATGGCTGGAGCTACAGTTGTTGTCACTGGATTGCTTGCTTCAGCTATATTTGCTGCGACAAGCTTGGCTTTTGTTGTGGCTTCGTACCTCATATGGCCTATGGTGAAACCATTTGCCAACTTTTCTATCGGTATCATCTCTGGTATTTTAGAACGGGTTTCAGAAAACGTAATTGATTTTTTCTCGTATGGAGGATTTTTCTCCAAGTTAAAAGAACTGTATACCATTGGTGGAGTGTCTGCCAACTTTGAGGTGTTAAAACCAATCTTAGTGGTACTTTTGAGCATGGTTCTTCTTGTACGATTTACTCTATCAAGAAGACCTAAGAACTTCAGAAAGTGGGTGAGAATTTCCCCTGCAACTTTTGTCATGCTTTATTGGGTCATTTCTTACATGTGAGATTAGTTGTTCATCATTTTATCTGTCATATGCAGGATCTATGGCAAGGCATTGAATTCTCTCAGTCAAAAGCCCAAGCTCGTGTGGACGTTAGTTTCTGCTTTCTCCTTTCCCATTTTCAATTTAGTGAGAGATTACAGGGTGTATAAAATGTTATTTCTCCTGCAGGGTTCAACAGGCGTCAGGTTTCAAGATGTGGCAGGAATTGATGAAGCCGTGGAAGAGCTCCAGGAGGTAATTTCGTTTGAAGTTTATTCTAAAATTATGTTGATCTGATACTAACTTATCATATCTCCCTTTAGCAAGTTCTTTATTTTGTTTCTGCTGTTTAGTTGGTTAAGTACCTGAAGAATCCGGAACTTTTTGATAAAATGGGAATAAAGCCGCCCCATGGAGTTCTTCTGGAAGGCCCTCCTGGATGTGGCAAGGTTAGTAATTCTTTGTAAGGCTTAGGCTTAGTCCTTAGAGTTACTTGGCTCATTTATAAGTATCTCTGATAAGCACAATTGGTTCTTTTCAGACCTTAGTTGCAAAGGCCATAGCAGGTGAAGCCGGAGTTCCATTTTATCAAATGGCTGGTTCAGAATTTGTTGAAGTTTTGGTTGGGGTCGGCTCCGCTCGTATCAGGGATTTGTTCAAGAGAGCAAAGGTGATGTTTTACAAGCTTATGATGCTCTCTCGGTTGTTTTTGTTTCCTTTGCTGTATTCCAAATATTGGAGTAAGGTTTAGAAGCATGTGGTGCACACTGCTCATAATTTGTGAACTTAAGCAAATTTCACTTGGTTGTTTAGTCTAAACTTTTCTAAGTACCATTGAAGAGTTCCATCATCTAGTAACTAGATTCATGAGTTGATCATCTCCTGCTCTCTGTCGCATTTTGTAGATGTAATAAATGAATTTTGGGAAATGAAAATGTGAAAATTTAGAAAATATTTTGAGTTTTCAAGGTTCTCTTATTGCTTATTTAATCTAATAAACAAAGTGATGAATCTGATATATGTTGAACTTTGCCATTTTTTTATCCTTTTCACAGGTGAATAAACCATCAGTCATATTTATCGATGAAATAGATGCACTGGCTGCAAGGTAGTTTCTTTAATAACAGAAATCGTGCATTTATTTGATTAGACATACCGTCCCAGAAAAAGGAAAACTATATATAGATATATATTCTCTGATGTTTTAGAGATGCTTTATGTTGTTCTGTGTCTACATTGAGAAAATATTCCCTGATACGTTTTCTATATTTGTCCTTTTTTTATTAAAGGCGTCAAGGAACATTCGATGATTCAGGCGTCGACAGTTACAATGCATCAATCCAAGAAAAGGAAACTACATTGAATCAGCTGTTAATAGAGCTTGATGGATTTGATACAGGCAAAGGAGTAATATTTTTAGCTGCCACAAACAGGATGGATCTGTTGGATCCAGCACTTCTTCGTCCTGGTCGGTTTGATCGTAAGGTCAGTATGGTCTAATCTGAAAAGTTATAAATTTATTTATTTGTAGCAAGTTTATATAATCTGCCATGCTGTTATACATTCACTTGCTTTGCATCTTCTCTTTCTTTGTTTCATTCGTGCGCTTTTCTTTATTTCTGGCAAAATACATTTGTATCTATTGTAGATAAGAGTCCGGCCTCCAAATACAAAAGGGCGACTTGCCATTTTAAAAGTTCATGCACAGAAAGTGAAAATATCCAAGACTATTGATCTGACAAGTTATGCTCAGAACTTACCAGGTAATTCTTTACTTTCTTTTCGAGTTGGCTTATTTTGTTGTAAGAATTTCTCTTGCTAGCCGGTGGTTATACGTATATTTTCTTGGTCAATCAAAAGTTTTTTCCCCCTATGCTACCACTCATTAGAAAGTTACGGGAAATGAGCTAAAAAACTAGGACTGTCGTTTTATTGATATCTCAGCAGTTTTTGAATTGTATTTTATGATTCAGGATGGACTGGTGCACAGCTGGCACAACTCCTTCAAGAGGCTGCTCTAATAGCTGTCAGGAAAGGTCACAAGTCCATTATTCAATCAGATCTGGATGCCGCAGTAGATCGACTTACTGTAGGACCCAAACGTGTTGAGATGGACTTGGGTCATCAGGGACAATGTCGTCGAGCAACAACAGAAGTGGGGACAGCTATGACCTCTCACCTGCTGAGGCACTTCGAGAATGCTGAAGTTGAGCGTTGTGATCGCATCTCAATTAATGCCCGTGGGCAGGTGATTTCCTTGTCCATTTTCAGTCAAACTTTGTCCATGCTGAACCATTCTTTGCTGAGGCACTTACAACAGCTCTTGTGTACATGCAGACTTTGTCCCAAGTCGTATTTCATCGTCTACAGGATGAGTCTTACGAGTTTGAGCGGCGTCCACAGTTGTTGCATCGCCTCCAGGTTTGAACACTAAGTTGACCGGTTTAAACTACATGTTTCCATATTTGATTGACTTATGTATATAATGATGTTGTTGAAGGTTTTTCTTGGTGGGAGAGCCGCAGAAGAGCTGATTTTTGGGCGGGATACATCAATGGCTTCGGTTAGCTACCTTGCTGATGCATCCTGGCTTGCTCGTAAGATAATAACAATGTATGTCTTCTTCAAATATAGTGCAATTTAGACTATTTCTTTCTTCTCCTAGACCAAAAAAATACTCTCATTTTATTTATTCTAATAGATGGAATCTGGAGAACCCAATGGCTATACATGGAGAGCCATCTCCTTGGATAAAGAAGCCGGAATTTGTTGGGCCGAGACTTGACTTTGAAGACTCACTGTATGAACATTATGGCTTCGTTGAGCTTCCTGTGAACTTCAATCTAGATGATGACATTGCAAAGAGGTCAGAAGAGTTGATACTTGAGATGTATTCAAAGACTCTGGCTCTACTAAGGCGGCATCACGCTGCTTTGCTTAAGACAGTAAAGGTATGTCTCTCAACCTTACAGAGTCATAACTCTTACTCAAAAGAAGGTTTTATCCTATATCTCATCTTCTATCTATTACCTAGCACACCTAGCACTCACAACGAGTATCGAACTTGTAGCCTCATCTAGCATTCACAATGTAGACAAAAGCAAGCTTTTTTTTTTTCTTTTTCTTCCAGTTGTTTTTGGTTTAAAATAGATCTTTCCATCAAAATGTTTGTATGTTTGCCATTTTCTTTTCCTCATTCTTTGAGGTAGAATGAACAGAAAGGACACTTCTTTTGGGTCATTTTTCAGGTGATTCTTGATCAGAAAGAGATAAGTGGAGAAGAAATTGACTTCATATTGAATAATTACCCTCAACATACACCTGTAAGCCTCGTATTGGAGGAGAAAGATCCCGGAAGCCTCCCGTTTTTCAGGGAAAAAGAAGAGAGAGATGATTATGAATTGGAGGAAAGCCTCTTGTCTGCATAAAATGCCGTCTTGTCTGACTCTCAGCTGCTGCTGCAGTGTGCTTGCACACGATGAGGTATGGTAAGAACAAAGACAGAACAATGGCATTCTGCAGAGAGAAGAAGAAACATGTGAATATCGCGCAAGTGATGACAACAATTGTCACAGAGCATGCTTGATCAAGCTCTAAAAGTTTTTGTCCTAATGCTTAGTATTTGCCAGTTTAGTGGGATTATGTGATACTTTTGGACAAACTGTAAATGAATTAGCCATTTTCTTTATGAAAAATATATGGACTATAAAAATATTATAAAATGTTTTTTACCCCAAAGGCTAATACTCTCAGCAATCCGGTCTGATTTGAAAAGGTATTATGATAAATAATAGTCTTACATTTCAATGACTAGAATTTTTATATCAAAATTTTGCACTTACCTTTATTCCTAAAAAATATAAAAAATATTAAAAAATATTAAAAGGATAAATGGAGTTTACCATCATTTAACTTCAATTTTATTTATGATTTTACTCAAACTTGGCATGTCTAGAATAATTGCATGTTCTTGCATTCATAATATATGTTATACACTAATTAATGATACCAAATAATTGTAAAATAATACCAAAAAAAATTATGCAGTAGCGTAGATCTTGACCTTGATCTACTGTCTGTTTGTTGTGGTATTCAAGACAGATTCTAATAAATGTGAGATATTCAGACTGGTTATATATATATATATATATATAACAGGTTCTCCATCATTCAGGGCAACTTTCAGATAGCAGAAGAAACACAGAATCTAGATGTGTGCAGTCATCAATCATCTCCTTGGCTTTTCCTTTTTCTTGCTGCAAAAAGTTTAAGAGGATCATCACAAAGTATGTCAAGAAATCAATGAATTCCTGTGTAATAATGTCCTGTCTATATGTATCCAAAGGAACTGATGCATCATGTACATCCACAAAGAGTAGAAGAAACCAGCAATTTGTTTGATACCAAAAAAACACACTCACTCCAGAAAGACAGACATAATCAATGGATGCAAAGAGTTGCGAAATACGTTGGATTTACAATGCCATGAAATGATTGGAGCAGAGGTTTCAATTCAAGACTCGAACACAAAACATATACTTTCAATTTTCAGTTCAAACAATAATATGTTTATGAAAGATCCAAAATGGAGTGGAAGTGCAAAGTGAAAGGGACAGAATTCTTTGAGGTATATATACCTTGTCTTAAGCTTGGTATCATCAATTGCCTTTGCAGCAGCTCTGTTCAATCCTCCAGAAGCAACTTCATCCATACTTTGACCACGCCGCTTGTACCTCCCGCCAGTGGCCAAATATGCAGGGCAAGGTCGGTATGCCTTTATCGGCCACCAACCAAATCCTGGAACTGTTGCTATTCCACCTTGAATTCTTCCTTCACCGTTACATCCTTTTTCAATTTCATCTTTTCCACAGGCTTGGCATCCGCTGCGTACACAACAATTCGTCAATTCTTCTTCCAAATAACAAAATAGGAACAAGGTAACAAAAATCTCATCTCAGCTTCTCAAATCTCATCTTATACCACCACAACCACAGCTAATTTAACCACACTATCAGTTCATACATCACCAATAATAGCTGTAAGCTAACAACAACAAAAAAAAAAAATTATAAAAAAAAAAAAAAAAAACTAACCTAATTAAATATATATATATATATATACACATTATTTCGAATTATCTGAAATTAATAAGAACCTGACTGATGAGAGATTCTGAGAAGGCTGGTTAAGTACAGATGGCTCTAATTGGAGAAGAATTTCATCGTCTGAAGAAGAAGCAATTGATTCATCATCTCCTTGCTTTTGATCTTCCTCCTCTTCAAGAATAGAACTCGAAGAAGTCGAAGCAAAACGGAGCGGAGGAATGAATTTTACTGTAACTGAACAAGTTGTTAGATGATGGCAAGTGGACAAGGATTCCGGATTCTTAATGCATACCAATTGTTTGTTAAGTGAACGAAAAGGTTTTTGGAATGGTGGCGTCGGCAAAGAGCGGAACGCAGAGACTCTGCTGCTGCCAATAGCGGTTCTCATTCTTCTACTCCTCTCTTTCTCTTTTCAGTGTATCCGCTAAGGAAGTGAGAGAGAGATAAGAGAGATAACAGCCAACCAACTTGCTTTCTCCCCAAAAAAAAATGCCCGCGCATCCAGTAATTACTTATAGAGAAGGAAAATTTATCAATTTAATTTTTAACTCTAATTTTTAATTATTATTTTTGATCAAATAATCATACAGTCTGAGACGAATAAATCTAAAAAAATCATACTATAATGATGGAGGAAATCCTAGAAATTAGGCAGTAACTTAAAAGATAAAAGAGGGGGAAGCACGTTAAAAATATCAATGAAATCTTTACGGCCATAAATGAGCAACAAATTTCAACTTGTACATTTGCAGTTAAATCCTTTGATGAGCATTCTAAAAATTCTAAGAGAATTTACTTGTCCAACTGACTGAGGTCATCCTATGCATATATGTATGTATATGACCACAAAAATGTTTCCAATAGGGAAAACTTGAGGCCGGTCACTGCCATTGCTTCTTCAGCATATCAAAGAGCTGAAAATGAGATTGAAAATCCAGAAGAAACTACAGCAAGATCTTCCCGATAATTGATAGACAGGAACTTTTTCCTAACAAAAGGGTGAGAAAGAAAAAAAGAAGAGAAAAAAAAACCTGTACCATTTTAAAATATTAATAAAATATTAATCATCTTTGTAAATTTAGATTCAATCGGCCTTGCTTCTTCTTCTCACTGCATCATTTGCTGCTCGGCCCCTCCGTGAGCCAGCATCACTGAACTGTGATGATGGACCATGTACCATCTTCCATTGTGAAGTTCATATACATTTGTCACATTGAATGGCCCAGTCTCCATGTCAACTTGAGCTTTCATGGTAACCCAGGCAACATCTGTAAGCACTCGTGCTCTTACGTCATGAATCTCGAAATTAACACCCTGCTCCCAGTTAAAAGCTAGCTGCCAGCTCTGCATAACTGCACGGTAGCTGCAATACAGAAAGTGCTCAGACCCCACAAAAAAAAAACAACAACAAATAGCTGCTTGTTTAGGTGAATGACAAAGCAGAGTAAATATCCAATTTTCTTACTCCTAGATCAGAAAAAGATGGAAATACATTGACACGAAACAGAATTCACAAAAGTTCAAAGGAACAAAGCTTGCAGGAAAAATAATCACCAAAACCAATCTATATAATATTATACTGCTAACAAAACCCAATAAGCAAACACAAAACTGACTTCAGAATCAACATCTCAGGTATACAAACCATAATTTGTTCATTGCTCAGGAACAGAGAAAGAGGCTATCCAGGGGCTGGTAAGAAATAAATATGATTCCATAATGACAAAACATATTATCTAATTTGGTCCTAGTAGACAGGGGACAGTGAGGTAAGTACACGATCTGGAGATTTTAGAATTCTATAATATGCAGGAGAACATGAACATGAAAATAGAGACTGCACATCTATGAACTCCTTACCCTGTGAAGCACTCTCCAGAGGCATGAAAACACTTCACATAATCTGCATTCAGCCAAAAATGACGCATTTCTACAAGTGATCTTTCTCTGATGATGCGGAAGAATGAACTATTGACATTCACAATAGCTCTTGTAGCTGCATAATAGGCCTTCCACCCACTGACTGGGGACACACTATCTTGCTCCAATGTGAAATCCTAAAAGTGATCAAGCAAAAGATTTACCATTATACAGACCATTTCAAGACTATCAGTCATGACTTATGGAGCTAAAATCATAAGGCCAGTATCCACCACCAAAATTTTAGAATGCGCTTTACCCACATATAGTTCTTCTAATATTATGCAGCATCAAATTTACTAGTCAGGTGAGTCCCCATAAAATTCTAGTTGACAGGTCTTCATGCTTTTCAAACTCATTCATAATTAAAATCACTCATAAAATTTAAATCATGCTGAAATTAATGTTGTTAACAATGCAAAACTTACTATCACCAATACAAAATAAAAATAAACTCCTAGCCCCTCTCCAGCCCATGCACATTATGTAATGATGAAAAAACTAACTGCAACGTTTTCAAATGAGCAGAATGTTGTGTCACATACCAAACAACAAAAAAGAGTAGAGAAGTTGTGACTTTGCCCTCTCAAGTCCTTACAAGCTATTGCTTTCTATTGTTTGGCTCAACAATATTTAGCCAGGCTACAAATATAATTTACTTAATGTTGCACAAAAACTATTTAAAGTTTATGCCACTACTTCATTGAAGAGACATATTCAAGTCATAAAAGTACCAAGACATAGTTTAGTCTTCTTTTAACACTTAAAGACTGCAAACTAAAAGGAAAAAAAAACTGAACTCTATCAAATGCAAAAGCTTAAGCAGTTTACTGTTTAGAGTTTTCTGTTAAAAAGCCAAACTAATGGTGCAAATTTGCTAGAGAGTTAAATCCCCAACTTTTCAGTCTCACTAAATGCAAAACAAAACATTCCCGCGAGGGCATGTATACTCTCCACCACCAAATCTAAAGTTTGCAATCTGCATTCTTAAAATAAGCACATGAGGGCGCAAGCAGGGTGTATATGGTTACCTTATGATAAAGTGCTTTCCAGGCACTGTCATCGTTGGCGGCCTTACGCATAAGCGAATTGGTCATGGAAAGTCTACAGAGGCTTGGATAGTCAAGATAACTCAATGCATGTGTTGTGATCTCCGGCACCAATTGCTCCATCATGGAAGCCCCCGTTTGCCTGTCAGACGGCACAGCAGCCACTTTCTCCACCATAATACCACTACAAGAGTCGCTAATTGCACCGTCCTCGTTTAACTCGCCAACAACACCGTTCAAATGCGCCGTTTCACCCAGCCTTTTCTCACTCCCAACACCAGCACATGAACAAACACAATTGCAAGGTTTTTTAATCGCCGCCAGTTCTTCACTACCGTCCGATGATGTCACTGACGTTGATCGAAATGTTAAAAGAGTTGCAGAGACACAACAAACAGCAGTGACTAGAACAGTTATAACAAGTAAAATAGGAGATGACAAGTTATATGAAAAGAAATTAGAGATAATAATCTCCATTCATAAGTCATCAAATCCTCGACTAACATGAAAATTTTAAAGAAATTAAAAACCCTAGAAATCTGTTGGTCGCCTGTTTCTCCAGACTCAAAATGTGTATTTTTTTTTTTTCTTTCTTTTATGTTCGCTAAGGAAATAGAGACAAAAATCAGTTCGGTTTCAACAATTACTCTAACCGAATTCTTGCCACCAAACCCTAGATTTCTTTGCTCCGGTTACTGAACTGGAGATTTTTTAATGCGAGGGATTTGAAGGTGGCAAAGAGGAAGAAAGTTCAAGTTGGAGGGCGATTGTTTAGATTGATACAGAACTACAGAAATAATGAGAAATTGACGTCCGTGTGCTTTCGTCCCTGACAATTAATTGTAATTTTTGTTGGGAAATTTCGTTAATTCAGCCTCCAAATTACCATTTTTACATCATAATAATAATAATAATAAAAACAATTCAATATTAAACAACATACTTATTGATATTTATTAAAATTAAAGAATATGACTTTATATTGAAAATACATATATTTTTATTAAATGCATATATAAAATCATGCTTATTTTTTTCTTTTTAATAGTTAAATTTTTTTGAATAATTTTATTCCACAACATGAAAATCTATTCAATATATTAATAACAATAAAAATATTAAAAGGAATTTCAAAAAAAAAAAACAAAACAAAAAGAAAAGACATATACATATCTAATCTTTAATTTTTTTAAAAAAATAAATATATCAAATGCTTGTCAAATTATTTCTTTTGTATTTTTATTAATTAATTAGAAATAGATCAAAGAATAAAATTTTGAGATTACATGATTAAAAAATATACCATAAAATTGTAGCATTGAATCAAACACTAACTTCTTTAAAAAAAAAAAAAGGTTGTTGGTCATATTGGCTATTTTTATAGCATTTCATGTTGGTTAGTACGGGGAATTGTGATATTTGTATTGAAAATTAATGGCATCACAAAACACAAGAAAAAGATTAAAAAAAAAAAAAAAAAAAAGAGAAAATTGACTTTGTAATGCCAAATAAATAAAAGAATGATAATAAGCCTAACAAAAAAAAACTACAAAAAGGGATACACTGAACTACTACTACTACTACTAATACTAACCGCTAGCTAACCAACAAGAGTAATGTGGTAATACTACAACTGCTGATAAGCATCAGAAACCAACCTCTGGATGTATGAAAAACTGTACTTGGAAGGCACAATCGAATGACTGCTGAAACATTACTTATCACAATCCTTAGAACTGCAAAACATACTACTGAAAAGCTCAATGTGAATGCCACGAGCTCTTTCTTTTCCAGTATTGTTTGGCTAATTATAATTTGTCTAATGTCTAATCTGTAGAAACATTTGTAAAAGAAGTTAATGAGAATCCAAATCTTGCCAAGAAGCTGAAACACACCAAACACAAACTCCAATCTTTCAAACTTAACTAAATAAGCTCTGTGCTTGGATTAACAGTCAAATTATCAGATATGAGCAAAAGGAAAGATGAGAGGATAACTTGTCTATGCTACCATAATAATTTGATTAAAATAGCTGAAATCTTCTGTTGTTTATATATAGACATTTAACCCTTTTTTAAGAAAATAAAAAATATATATATATCAGTCTTAGCAGTAAGTGAGATGTTCTAACCTTAAAAGTTGATTTTCTCTAGCCAGAAAGTCCATCTGTGCTAGTGCAGTAGCTTTCCATGACTCCAGTTCATCAAGTCCTTCCTCCTGAATTAATATAATAAATTACTTGAGGAACTTAAGGTGCACATAAACAGTCATCAAGGGAAGAGGGGAGGATGAGTATGGAAAGGGTGTGCATGCTTTTACCATTTTCTGTTTCCATTCCAAGAGATTCTGTATATCTGACTTGCTGTTTTCCAGAAGAAGTGCAAATTTTAGCATTTCTTTCTCAACTGCAGGCAGAATGTCCCCTTGCTTTTTGTTTATCACTTTAATGTACTCCTCCAGCACAGACAAGTGTAGCTCAAGTGACCTCACTCTCTGCAACAATATCTTAAGGACAGCATCTGCATGGATCCTTCCATTAGGCTGTTGTTGTCTGGCTATTGGCATGGGATCATCATGATTGCTGTTTTTAGCTTTTGATTTCTTGGAACTGTTAAAGCTAACTGGCTCATCAATGGTATCCATCAATTTGCCGGTGGACTCTGTAAAATTTTGAGTGGCCTCATCTGCTAGATGGATACCTGAACCCGATTCTACTGATTCTAAAGATGGCTTTGTGGAATTTTTGGGACTTCTTGTTCCATTTTTTGTAGAATTTCCAGAAGTCACAATAAGATCCTCAAGCATTTGCTCAATGGCATCAACACCATACACCTCCACTAAACTCAGGGTACAGTAAAAATCTGATCCATAGTGACTCATTAAATTAAACTTCAAGTATCTGATCCATTTTGGTTCAGACAGCTTGAAACATTGAGTCTGCTTCACATTTGCAGCAGTAAATGTTCCCAAGGAAGTCCACAATTCTGTTGGATGACTCAAACTCCCATATAACTCAAATTCCTTCAAATTCGAAGAGTAATGCTCAAAGTTTGCAATTTTCACATGATCAACCAAAGTCTCATCTGCAAGCTCAATTACAAAGAATTTCCCCTTAACAGAACAAGGGTTTCTGAGATACTTGTCATGATCCTCGAATAGTAAATTACTAGCACCCTTTGCTTCCTTATTTTTGTCAACCACTTTTGCACCCACGGATGCTGAGGCATAATTGTAAGGTGTTCCATCAGGATGAAGACGATGGGTAACATTCACTAGCTGGCCTGGAGAGCTCCAACCTGTGTCTTGCCTTGACATAGTTCTGAACTCATCTAGGTTAGGATAAGTTAAATTGCTTCTCCCACCATTCATTTCTGCTTTATTCTCCTGCTGTTCAAGTGGTGTTACTTCACAGTACATTTCAAAAGATCCTAACATAATAGAAATTATGTCCTTCTTTCCAATAACTACACGGGGCGAAATCTCAATATCTTTTGAATCATTTCCATAAATGGATAAACTATTATCTACAACAGATGCATTAAACTCTGAACACACTTTATTTTCGTAATGCTTGCTTTTATTTACTGGGGGTGGAGATGTATAGTTTCCCATCTTATCATTGCAATTGCAGGAGGACCCCATACTATCATTACAACAGCGTGATTGTGATTGTGATTGTGATTGTCCTGCATATAATCCATTGTTAAAAACCTGGAGAAAGAAAAGGGGGAAAAAGAAGAAAAAACCATTAAACCCCATAACACCTTCACAGACCAAAGTTCACCTTCATAAATTGCTTAACGATCCCAAACAGCAATCCTATGACCAAAGTAATTATCAAATTATCAAATCAGTCAATTACATAAAAATCCTAACCTTGTGATCGATCATATAACAATAACATATGAACTTAGACAGCAATTTTTAAGGAACTTTTGTGTAAGAAAGAAAATATTAAAGACACAATTAGAAAAGAAACAAAATCATTTCTGCTAAATTACTTCCAAAAATTTTTGCCGAAGAGAGCTGGAACAGAAATTTATGAATATCACAGAGAAACATACAAAATGGCATTAAAATAAGGTTATTATTTACCTTCAACACTGTGGACAATGCGAAATTTCGTGTAGAACACGAAAATACACACAAATGAAGCGAACACCATCAGGAATAGTTCAGAAATTCTCTCCCCATTAATATTATTACTAATTACCGGATTCGTTTTCCTTTGAAGCTTTACAATTAAGGTTCTACCATTGCTCAGCTTCTTCATCTCCCTCACGAAATCGTAAGCATTATTTCTTGTATATTCATAAGCAATCTTACGATGATTCATCATTTTTTTTAAGATTTCGATTGGTTCTATGAATAGAAGAAACAAAAAATCAAGAACGATTCAACTCCTTCCGCCATTGGCATATGCGTTCCCATGGATTCAAATTGTAGCTTAAATTTGTGGGTTTCGTGGTGATCAATTGCAGAGCAATCCCCAACTAGCGGAAACAACCTTTTTCTTTTTTTGTTTGGCCCCTTTTATTGTTAATTTCCCTTCTCACGTACTTTTTCCAGTACGGTTTTCTATCACGTGTGAGTTCTTCCCTTCTCCTCCACCTACCTTTTTTTTATATTTTCTTCTAAGTTCGTCCATTATTATTATTATTATTGTTTTATGCACAAACAAATAAATTAAAATATATCAATTCAAATTTCACGTAAAAAATTTAAAGTTATTTAAAATATGAATATTACATTTATTTTATTACTATAAGGCTTTTGGAGAGGTGTCCACAATAAATTATGTGAGAATTTAAATTAAAATAGATAAAATCATTATAAAATAAGAGTTAATATTATTTATTTTTTTTTTTTGAAATCAAAAAATAATATCTTTTAAATTGACTGTTATTATCCATTTGTATATTTCAAAGAATAATTTTATATTTTAAATTAATTAAAATATTAATTCCTAATTTAATTAGAATTGAGACAATCTTCAAATCCATCTATCTATAAATAGATTTTGTTTAGATTCATTTGTACTTAATTACAAAAATTAATTATTTTATGTCATTCAAATATTATTATTATTATTATTTTAAACAATTCAAATATTATTTAAATTTTATATTTATCAGTTTGATATATCTAGATTTTAAATACAATTACAAAAATATTTTTAAATAAATTAAATAATAAATCTAAAAAAGATTAGGACTCTCTTAATCTATAAATAGGCCAGTCATAAAGAGGAATTTCAATTGTGAGTTCTCGAGGAAAAACAATTGAAAAAACTTTCTTGTCGTTGTTGGGCAACATCACAGTTCATCACTGATCGGACGAGGTAATTACGTGTGTTTTTATAATAAATTATTATTGAAAAAACTATCGGTTTTTGGTTCTCCGGTTTAATTTCTCTCAACAATTCAAAATTATATTCCCAAATTCAGAAAGACGGATTGAAGAACAAAAAGAATTCTCAAAACCCTAGAAGAAAAACTCGAACATGGCATCGGAAACTGAAAAGAAGAAAATTGAAGAAACTGTTTTGGAGATTCTGAGAAGTTCTAACATGGAAGAAGTGACGGAATTCATGGTCCGAAAAGCCGCATCGGAAAAACTCGGTATCAACCTTTCTGAACCGACTCGTAAGAAGTTCGTACGTCACATCGTGGAGTCGTACCTCTCCGAGCAAGAATCTAAAGCTGAAGAAGGGGAGCAGCACCAGCGAGAAGAAGAGAGAAATATAAAAAATGAAGTTGAGGAAGAGGAGGGGAAAAAAACGAAGAAGAGAAAAAGCGATGATAGGGAGTACGATGACGAGGGCAATCTTATTGTTTGCCGGGTGAGTCACATTTCTTATTATTATTAGGAATTGGGGATAAGGGTTTCATAGTTCTTGTTTAATTAATGCGAGTTTCGTTATAATTAAATATTGTAATTTTGGGGTTTTTTTGAAATTGTAGCTGTCAAATAATAGAAGGGTTTCCCTTACTGAGTTCAAGGGAAAAACATTGGTGTCCATAAGGGAGTATTACAGGAAGGAAGGCAAAGAACTTCCTACTTCTAAAGGTAAGGTTTTTCTTTTTTTTTGTTCAAGTTTTTATGTGATCTTTTCCAGTTTAGTATTTAATATGATGTGCATTCTTTGGGTGTTTTGGCAGCGGTTTGAATCTCTTGTTCTGTTGAAATTGGATCTTATACACTAAGTTGGCTCTTATATCTTGTTGATATGGTGCTGGAAATATGATGGTTTAGTTTTGCTCTGCACTTCTTCTAGCTTTTAATTGTTCGATGATGTTTCTTTTATTTGTATTTTAGTGGATTAGTATCTCTAATTGAAATTCTTATATGTTTCTTTTCCTTGGGAGTATCTGTCATTTACTACTTGTTATTGCTGATCTTCTTGGTTAATACTATCATAATTTCTAGTTCTAATATTAGTTTTTACCTCAAAATAAACTGCAAAAAGAACCTTAATATTACTGCATAAGTTGGTTTAGAGTGATATTTTTTTTGGCAATGATTGAAACCTTCTAAGATTCATTTTTTATCCAATTAATGAGGACCAGCTGAATGTATAAAACAGATTTATTGCAAGCTTGCCAAATTAATGAAAATCCCAACATGATCATTTTAAGGAAGAACAATATTGCATGGGTATGATTTGAGTTCTCAGAAAAGGTTATGGGATATAATGGTCTTTTTATCAGCCTTTTTGCTGTGTTTCTTTAGATCCTCATCATATATATATATATATATGTTTGCATCACCCTTGAGATCTTTCAAGCAATAATATTTCAACAAAGAGGTTGTTATTATGAATCTCGGGTGGGCATAAAGGTTATTCTTAAGCTGTTATATTCTAGCATAAAATACTTAAGAACTAAGTCTCTTATTTGTCATACTGCAGGCATAAGTTTGACTGCAGAGCAGTGGGCATCCTTCTCAAAGAATGTACCAGCAATAGAGAAAGCTATAAGGAAAATGGAATCAAGATTGAACTAAGTTGTTACCTGGTTTTCATTATGGTCTGGGCTGTATCTATTTTTGTTAAGGATGCATCCGGTAACATTTACCTAGCCAGTTGCACGGTTGTGGACTCACTTAGGTTTTTGTACTGGTTTTTTCATATCTAGTCTGCCTAATTTTGGAGCATGTCTTTGAACTTCTTGGCTGCTCTAATATGTCCATCTTTTTGTCCATAGATTATATTATAGTTGGGTGAGTAAATATATAACAGACTTTCTGTAGCAATGATATGATGAAAACAGAAAAAAATTTACTAAAACAAAGACTTTTAAACTAAATGTTGTTTATTAGAAATTGTTCACCTTTATGGTCATTGATATCAACACTTTCTGAGTTACTAATTGAAAAAGCCTCACAGATCATGAGCTTCAAATTACAACATCTTAGGTAACCCTAATAAGATAAAACAAACATATCTTAAAAACTGCAAAATATAAAGATCAACTACTAACTAGATTTGCTTGGGTATTTGTATACAGATCCACAGTCTGTATTACTTCTTCTCCACCGTTTTCTTGATTTTCATTTGCAGATTTGAGTAACAGTACATTTGCAAGAATTGGCTTCCAAATCAATCCACCCCAAGAACTCTTAGTTCTTCTCCTAGGAGTAGTTGTTGTTGTTGTTGTCAAACTTACAGCAGCAGCCATTCTCATTTGTTCAATCAAAGCCTCTGTATGAACTTCTTCTGCTAAAATCTCTTCAAGTTGTTTAGGACTAATGGCTAATTTCACTCTCCAAACACCCTTTTGTGGAGGATTCAACACTTCCATGGCTGCACTTGACACCCTCACTGGCTCTCTTCATTCCCTTCATCCTTCTCAGCCACCGGATTCTGGTGCTCCTGCTGCTTCTTTGGCTGATGACGATCGGGAAGGAGAGGGAGAAGATAGTAGAATTTACCACCCACAAGTTCTTCGTGATCGAACAATGGTGTAGAGAAATGACCTTGTCCGAAAATCTTGTACCCTGGAAATGAATGAAGAACTTCTCCAACCAATTTAGGCCCTTTTAACTTGACTATCTCTCCTGAATCTGTCATTAAACGAATGAAATTGAAAGTTTTTGCTGTATCAGTCACCCCTTTGAGACTGCAATTCCCCATCCCCACCACTGTTCTTTCTTCTTTTCCTTTTTCTCCTCAAGTAATTATAATAGGAGGGAAATCTGTATAAATCCAAAAAGAATCTTAGAACTAAATTCAATGTCTCACGGATTCAGAGGAGAAAGAAGAGAGGACGAGGACAAAGAAAAGGTGCAGTAACAGACATTTTTTGGTACTGGTTTTTTTTTTTTTTTTTTTGAAAGTTTGAATGATAATTAAAATTCTCAAAGGGATTAGACCGTTGGAAGAATCAATAATAATTATAAAACGAGTCTGGTATTAAATTAAACAATGTTGCATGTGACAACAATATTTAGATAGATCTATGTATGCATTTGGATTCCCTCAGACAACCATAAATTTTAAAATTGAATCCACTACACTACACTACACTACACTACCAGATTTTATTTACTTCAAATTAATATATATATATATATATAATTGGAGTATGTGAAATAAATATGAATTTTTTTATGTAAGAAACAATAATAGTGGTGAATGAGTGGTAGGGGCGGCAGAAGCAAAAGCAAGTCAATTAATTAATAGCGACTTTGCTGAAACATGCAGCCAAATTTCCATTACTTCCTTTTGTCTATTTCCGGAACTATGATAGCGATCATTATCACAATTCAAAAAGCATCTTTTAAATACGAAAAAATATAATAATTTTTTTACTTTAATGAACAAAAAAGCTTTTATTTTTAATTCACATTTCTTCGACTTTAATATTAGTTATTAGTAACATAGTTATCAATTAAACTATATTACAAATAATAGGTGATATAACTCTAGGTACAAATAAATTAATAAGAAATTTATATTTTAAAAAAAATTAAAATTCAAACTCAATTCAACTTTAACTGTTTAAATTTTAATAACACAAATTTTTTTCGATAATAAACTAAAATAGATGCTTTATCACAATATATATATATATATATATATTGGTATTGTGTATTAATTCACGTCCCACCATATAGCTTGTTTTAATGCTCGATGTAGAAGTTTCAAAGCATGCCATCCACTATCTCTTCTAAATGTTAATGTCCTTATTAGAACCACATACAAAATCCATCATAATCTATGGCCAAAAATGAATATTAACAATGAATGGAAGAACAATTATACAAATAACATCTTAAATCCCAAGGTGGTGGCTGATTCTCCTACCTTTAATTTTTAAGTGATTCAAGTTTTTGAAGTGATAAAGAATAGATTAGTCTAAACCAGTTAGCAAGCAATTCAGTTTTTTTCTAGAGCGAATGATCAAGAGTTCGAATTCGTTCCAACTTAAAAAGCTTTTGACCAAGCTCTTATCTTCGAGTAAAAGTTGAACTATGTAAGAATTCTACAAGTCGGATGATCAAAAGTTCAAATTCCCTTTAAAGTAGATAGCTCCAACTTAAATAGACTGGACCAGACATTCACCCTCGAATAAGAATTCGAGTAAGAATTAAACTCTGCGAGAACTCCATAGGCCAAATTAGTCTCACCAAATGTGAGACTCACCCTCGAAGGCGAGGGAATTAGTCCAACGAATGTGAGAACACCAGACACTCCGAATGGGTAGAATAAAAATTAGTAGATGAGTCTCTCTCATAAGATTGAAAGGTTAAACTCAATATTCACCAGTATAAATGTAATTTTCCTACAAGAAATTTATTTTAGAACTCATCCAAAATTTATTAGGAAGAAAATAGCTACGTGCCCTCCCAAGATCCATACATCCAAAACCTGTCAAATTCTTAGATTTTGGATTCTATATTAGGATTATTTGGGAAAGCAACGCCACTAAAAATACACTCCAAGATAAACCCCATTATCTCAGCCACAAGAACAGTTATATACAACAAGAAGCATATCCCCACTTTTGCATATTCCAATCACTACCATTTTATTGGATACTACTTAGTTTTAGTCTCTGTGTGTGTGTGTGAAGAATTAATTAGGCAAAAAAAGGTGGAAACGGTATAGAGCAGGAATTAATATGGGTTGTTCTTCATCTAAAAGAGTGGAGGCAGCCATTGATGTATACCGTCCACCACCATCGAGCTTTGCAGTATTCAACATCAACGCCGTAGAAGAACCATGGCTAAAGGCAATGGAAGCAGCACATGAGCAACATGAACTTGATGATCAGAAACAAAGCACACATATCGTCCCTTCACAAATTATTGACAAGCTTAATGCCATTGAAGATGCTCCTCGAACATGGGAGGAAGTTAGCAAGGCCTTGGAAGACATTAAGCCTTCCCTCCATAAAATTCCACCAACCACCACTGACGAGCAGCCACCCAAAACCAAGGCGGAGCAACCGCCTCCGCCCTCTCCGTTACAAAATTATAATAACGAACAACCGCCGCCGCCGAGGAAGAACTTCTCATTCCATACGCTGGAAGAATTCGACTCCAAGCGATCCCCTAAACCTAATAATCAATTGAAGAAATCCGAGTCGATGCAGGAGTTGAAGAAACCACTACAGTCAATTAACCCAAAAAAGAAGGGTATTATTTCCGCTACGGGTCCTGATTCGGGCCCAGAATCAAAACCCGCCCCAACACTACCAGACGGATCCAAGCCTAAACCCGTGAAAGACAACATATTCATACTGAGAGACAAACAAGAAAGAGAAAAGGAAGGCAAACCAGCAGCAGTAAATTACTTCTTCGACCCGCTGAGTGAATTCCCGGAGAAATGCCCACCGGACGGAGCCGATTCAGTTGTGATCTACACAACCTCATTGGGAGGAGTACGGAGAACGTTCGAGGAGTGTAACAAAATAAGATCAATACTCGAGTCCCACCAGGTGGTGTTCGACGAACGAGACGTCTCGTTGCACAGCAAGTTTCTGAAGGAGTTAAGGGAGATTCTGGAGGAAGACGGCGCCGGTGGTTGGAGTGTGCCGAGGATGTTCGTGAAAGGAAGGTATATAGGAGGAGCGGAGGAGGTGATGGGGCTGAATGAAACGGGGAAATTGAGAAGGATTTTGAATAGGGCAAGAATTGAAAGAGGAGTTGGGAGATTAGCGTGCGATGGATGCGGCGGTGCAAGGTTTGTGCCGTGTTTGGATTGTGGAGGAAGCTGCAAGATTGTGGTTGGGGATGTTAAGGAAAGATGCCTAAAATGTAATGAAAATGGGCTGATTCTTTGCCCTCTTTGTGCTTGAGTTTTTTTTTTTTTTTTTCTTTTTCTATATACCAAACATATAGATTATTCTCGACCATTTTTATTTATAATTATTAAATATTACATAAATAAAAATTACTAAATTTTTAAACAAATATATAGTAGATTGTTGTTCTTGATGAGAATTTTGTGTGTTTTTATGTAATCATGTTGTTTTTTTTTTTTTTTTTTGAAACCAAAATGTAATCATATATATATATATATATATATTCTTTTTGTTTTTTTACTTGTTGCATATAAGAATATATCAAATATAAATATAAAATTGATATATGTATGAAGATAAAAATAATATAATTTTATGCTCAAAATAGTAAGAAAGTTAGATTAACGTTTAATTATCATGTTAATATTCAATTTATCTACACATACAATGAAAAAAAAGGTGACAAAAATTTAAGTACAAAAATAAGGCTTACAATAACTAGGTATCAAAATAAATATTTATTAAAGTTTAGATAATTTTAATTATTTTCCAAAATTAATGTAATTTTTTATTTAATTATACTTTTAGGATGGTCTAAGATGTCTACACTTAAAAGAAAGATAAACAAGTTAATCATTAGTTGAAACTATTAATTAAAAATTAATATATATATATATATATACACACACCGAAACATAAAAAAAAATATTAGAATAATTAATAAGAGAGTGAAAAAAATTAGAATTAAAATAAAATATTTAAAAAAATATATTAGTATAAGGATGTGTTAAGATATAATGTAATAAAATATAAGAAAAAATTAAATTAAAGAAATAATAATAGGTTTTACAACTATGACTAGTACTTGGATTCTTATAATTAATTTAATTTTTAAAAAACTAATTCAACCTTAAAAACGAGTGTTATTTATTATAATATTTTTAACAAAAAAATATATATTATTTTTATTTTTATTTTTTTGATTTATTCTTATGTATATATATAATTGCACTAATCCATTTCACATGCAAATTCATTTTCAAAGAAAAAAAATTATTTCATTTTCACTAGTGGATGTCAATTATTATTATTATTATTATATAAAACTATTGAAAAAATATAACTTAATATATATATATATATAAAGAATTTTTTAAAAATAATAATAATAAATAAACAAATAAACAAACTTCTCCCCCCATCCACTCAATTTTTTTTTTGTTTGTTTTTCTATATTTAAAAATATAAACAAAAAATGTATAGAATTTGTGTGTGGTGTTAGGTTGTCTCTGTTTGGTATTTGTTGATCAGTTCACATGGCTGCCATTTTGGACAAACTCAAAGTAGTACATTTTTACAGATCAGAGAATGAATTCCAATTCCATACAAGAAAAAGTAAAACTAAGGGATTCGCTGTACCAAACCAATCTAAGATAATCAATCCATCCACCCATCCATCAACCAACCAACCATTAATTTAGATAGAAAAAAGAAGAAAAATGGGAAAACAGATGGCCATTTTCCTTGGATACCTTCTGTCAAGAACACAAAATGGTCAAAACCCTTTAATTATCCCAATCGCTTTCCCTGTTCATTTTAACCTTTTTTTTTCTTGCTAGACAATGTAATCATGTTAGGCCAACAAAGTTGAAATAAGAGTTGGGGGAAGAATCTAGAGTGTGTCATTTGACCAATTCAATCCCAACCCTTTTTCTTCTTTCTTCAAAAACAGAGCTAACAGAGTGAAGAATCAAGAATCCCTTTTTACTATGTATATATCATGGAGAGAGAGAATCAAAACCAGTTAACTAGCACAAGCAATAAGAGAAACAAAGAAAAAAGAAACAACAAAGTATTACATAAATAAGCTTTTCACTTTATTACATTTCTGTATATATAGAGAACAAAAAAGGAATTGCAACATGAGATGTTCTGTCTTTCTTTTAGCTGATACACAATATTTACAGACCCCTTGTAGTTTTTGGATTTTGTAAGTGAAGAACACACATTCCATAATACATAATATTATCTACTATACTCTCACACACTCTGTATTTTCTTGTCTCTCTTTCTTTGATTTCATTCACTGTATATAATCTCTGTACCGTTTACTGCTTTCTTTAAGCATATTAAGTAGCTGCTCACTTGAGATTCAGGGGCTATTCTCATCAAAGATATCCAATAGAGAAAGGACCTGAAAAAGAAAAAGAAAAAATCCATGGAATAATTCAAAGTTAGATTTGAGAATAATACAAATTGGCTGCCCTTTGCTAAGTCTTGAAGATGCAGAAGGAAGGAGAATTTTACCTCAGGAATGTTTAACTCCAGACGGAACTTAGGTCCATCGTAATGGTGAAGAATTGGCCTGAATGAGTCCTCCTCCAATGGTTCACAGATTTTCCTCGTCACCACCCGGACCTGTACATATAAACCTCAATAGTTATTACACTATATGAAAAAATGACATATTCATATATATATATATATATATAGATTCATGATTACTGGCAGTACATATACCTGAGCAGGGAAACGAGATTCACCAGGGTTCTTCTTGTCCTCCCAGGCAGAAGGGTCAATATTAGTTCCACCAAAGCTTGCAGCCTGATTCAATTTTTTTTCCATGTTAATATAAGCAGAACAAACAAGATTTGATTTTTAACCTTAAAGAATTTACCTAACCAAAGTTAGGATATTCTTGTTCAATAGATGTCTTAAAAGCAAAACAAAACAAACCTCAAAAACTCCGTGGAGTTGGTGGGTTGAGTAGTTGTAGAGGAACAAAGGCAATCCAGGTGTTATTGCTCGAACAGAATCTCTGTATCGAGGAGGCAAGCCTGAAAACATAGACAACAACCAGAGATTTTCTATTTCTTTTATTTCTGATTTCTTTCAGATTTTCTGTACTTCAAATCAAACAAACCATTCTAAAATAGTGAATCCTAAACAACAAATCAGAGGTTCAAATAAGAATGGTGACCATTGAAAAATCTTGGGATAATATTCCTTAGTATCACTCATTAATTCCCCCAAACATCCATCATACTAAAGCAAACTCAGTATGTAAAACATGATTCCCAAATTCCTAAATCAAGAACATCAAAATATGGAAGAATCGAAAGAATTAGGAAAAGATAATAATTCAATTAGAGCACAAACTTGGATAATTTCCATAATCTAAGCTCTACATAACAAAAGAAAACCTAAAGAAAGAGATGAGAACTTACCAAAGAGCTGTCTTTTGAGATTCTCCTGCATAGTATCATTGTTGCAGACAAAAATATAACCACCGACCGTCTCATTTCTGGGCAAAGATTCAGAGGGAGGTAAAGTCTTGAACCTCTTATCTACGGCATTTTTATGATCAGAATCAGCTTTGTTACTATTATCCTTGTTGGGATCCTTGTTCTTATTCTTCTTCCCAATCTTACTACCCCCATGACCTAATGCGTGAATTTCATCAACCTCGTTACCTTTAACACCCTTTCCATAAATACCTTTACTATTCACCACAACATTATTAGTACCCTTACTATACCCAAAATTCATCACAGGATTATTATAAATCCCTTTGTTAAACCCTCCATTTAACCCAACTCCAACATCAACAACACTCTTCCCCGAAGAACCCAGAGATCCATACCCATAATTGTTCCCAAGTTTCCACCCATCGTTACTGAAACTGTTCAAATTAGTCTTCAATCCGGAAACGGAATTACCTGAATTCACCTCTCCACCAACTCTTATATCAAAATTGCGTCTATCTTCAGTCCTCTTGGACACATACGAATTACTCCAGATTGAATCATTGAGAGAAATATTACCCAAGTTGTTGGTCTGCAAACGGAGTTGGTCACTGAATTGCCAAAAGGAGGACTGATTGTTCTCCATCGGAAAAAAAACAAAAACAAAAACCCTTTTATAACCTGAAATTAAAGGTCGAAATTCCCGTGCAAAGACTGTAGCTTGGCGATTATTTGGTAGGAGATGGGGGTTTTTAGAGGAAGAAATGAAAGAGTAAAGGAGGAGTGGGTGAGTATAAAAAGGGTGGAAAGAAAAGAAACGAGGAATATGAAACTTCGTAGAAACTGTAAAAGAAGAAAAAATGGAGGGGTGTGGAGGAGAGAGATAGCGTGTAGATTTGTCAAAGGTAAGAATGGGCCATTTTCGGAAGGAAAAAAAAAAAAAAATAATATATATATATATATATATATATATCGAGTTAAAATTAGAAAATAAAATAATTTAATAAATAATAATATATAATAAATCAATTATGTAAGATTCGTTTAAAATATCCGAATCACAAATTAAAAATTGAAGAAAAAAATAAAAGGAAAATGGGATGTCGGTATTAAATAAGGATGGTTAGGTGGACTAATTAGAGATAAACGGCTGTAATAGGACTGAGACTTTTGATATAGACTAATTATATTATTATTATTAATAGGAAAACAAATATTACTTCTTTTTTTTTCTTCTAAACAGCTGTAAATAAAAATTAAATTAGTATTAAAAAGTATTTGATTTTTCTTTCTTTTGAAAAATCTGAATTGATATTGTAATAAATTTGTATCTTTGTAATAGATTTTTTTTGGTTTAAGACATTTCGAAAGGGACTAAAATCGCGGTGGAAAAAAAATATATTTATAGGAATAATCATACAAGATATTTTATTTATCGTATTTTTATTTCTATTTATGAAAATGAAATCAAGATTCTCTATACAATTTATATATATATATATATATATTATTTACATTTAGTCATATTTTGGAACAATATTTAAAAGTTTCTTTGCCTACGTGTTAAGTGAAGTAAGAAGTGGTAAGAAAACTCGTGCAAAAATATTTCCTTTTTTTTTTTTTGTCATATTTGTAACTTTATGTCACTAAAATTATAGAAACGTAAATTTAAATAAAAATTACTATTTTTAATTTTTAAACAGAATTTATTATCAGCTTGTGAAATAGATTTTTATTTGTTCAAAAGATTTTTTAGTGAATAATATATATATATATATATATATATAATTTTAAAAAAAATAAAATAGATACAAATATATATGTGTAATAAAAAAAAAACGAAGGATTATCTAGAAGGTCTAAGGTATCCCCAGTAGTTTCCAAAGAAAGTGGTGAGTTCACACTATAAAGAAAATAATTTTTTTTTTTTTTTTTTTTTTTTTTTTTGGTGAGAGTGGTTGGTGGGTGGAAGATAGTGGGGGTGGAGTTTTGTTTTCCTTAGATTCTAAGGTAAAGGTGAAGTTGGGGTATGACTTGGCAATAACACGTGCTTGCCAATGGATGATGGTGGTGGCAGGGGCTAGTCATAGTAGCAGTAGTAGGCTTTGATTCAAATAGTCCAATTTCTAAATGGGCCGGACCCAGCCTAATTGGGCTGTACCCTCCTTATTTGAAAATTTAATAAAATTCGGTCATCATAATAATTGTGTTGGTTTGGTCTCCATTCGTACATTGGCTTGGACCGAATCTGATTTAACTTAATTCAAAGTGACTATCGGATAAGTATGAATTACCAAAAAAAATTATAATAATAATAAATTTTTTATAGTTTGTGAACTAATTTCACTAAAAAAAATAATAATAATTTAGGAACGAATATGTATAGTTTGAAGATTATTTATGTCAATATATTTATTATTAAATATATTTAAATAGTATATTGACATATATATTCTTGAAGTTACTTTACCGATGATTTAACGAATTTTTAACAGAATGATCAATATCATAATTCTTTTATTATTTGGGACCAATTTTACCAAAATAATAATTTGGAGATCAATATTATTAAATCTGGGTACTATATATATATATATCAATTTGTCTATATATATATTATATTCTGGTTATTTATTGGTCTAGAAGAAATTTAGTTTTTTTATTAGATTTTAAATTTAAATTTGGTCTGAAATTTAATAGATTTTAAATTTTGATTATATTGTTTAAAAATGTAAAATTAAATAATGATATATATAAAAATAATTTAGGAGCTAAAAAGCGGTGAGGAAGAAGGAATGCATGGAGAAAGCACACGCACACACACGAAGAAGAAGAGTTACAGAAGTCCCGTAAATCCATGGTATATTATGGAGAAACACAGTTTGTATGAGGAAAAGGGAAAAAGAAAAAAAAAAAAACCCCACTTGCGGGATTGGCGAGAGAGTATTGAACTAAAACAAGAAACAGCTGTAACCGAAAGATCAGTTGGAGGGCATTCATGAGCTAGCTACCTTTATTTTTCTTGATCATTCAATTCAAGGCAAGAGAGAGAGAGAGAGAGAGAGAAATGGAGGGTTGTTTGTTGTCGATTCCATTAACTGTCAAATAAAAGCTTGAAATTTTGTGCCATGTCGTCGATGATCCTTTAGCATACAGAGTATTATTACTTCAGAGGGATTTTCTTTTCTTGCATTCATCGTCAAATTTGTTCCGTACTGATTTTTTAAAAAGTCAATAAGTTGGGCGGAATACCCAACTATTTTTGATACCAAGAAACTATATAATTACTTCATTAACTTGGTTATAAAGGGGAAAAGGCTGCGAGTTTGTTTTTTTTTATTATTATTATTTAATTGTTTGTGAGGAAGAAAATATGGCTAGCATTGCTGGTATTTGTTCTTCCGGCTTGATTTTCAAAGGTCAAGATTCAGGTAGACGAAATGGGGTTTCATTTTTTCAGTACTCTGGCTTAAGAACAACAATCGACGGCACCCAATTGGATTCCAGTAGTAGGCAAAATGGGTTCAATTTCAAATCAGGTTTGATCAGCATTGTTTTGTCCATTTTGCTTTCTGGTAAATTCTTTGTTTTCCATGTTTGTTTGCTTATTAGAAGTAATTTTGAAGACATTTTAAGAATGTCCTAATCATATCATGTTCTAGTTATTGGATTGAATGTGTTTCATGAATTAGGGATAATTCAAAATCATTTTTAATCATTAGGTAGGAATTCAGGAAATTATGTTCTTGATCAGTGCCCTCATGATCAGTTGCTTTCCAGAAGTTTTTAAACAATTGATGGGTATTGAAAGTTAAAAAAGCTCTGCAATAATGGTGTTTGTTCATGTTCTGCTAAAATCTGATTTGATTTATTGCTTGTGATCAGCTGGAAAATGTAGGAAAATAAGAGCAGTTAGTACACCAACAGTTTCAGCACCAAAGAGAGAAAAGGATCCCAAGAAAAGAATTGTCATAACAGGGATGGGTCTAGTTTCTGTTTTTGGCAATGAAATTGATACATTCTATGACAAACTTCTCCAAGGAGAGAGTGGTATTAGTTTAATAGACCGCTTTGATGCTTCGAGTTATTCTGTTCGATTTGCTGGACAGATTCGTGGTTTTTCTTCCAAAGGCTATATTGATGGGAAAAATGATCGTCGTCTCGATGACTGCTGGCGATACTGTTTAGTTGCTGGTAGGAAAGCTCTCGACGATGCAAGCCTTGGACAACAAGTTCTTGAAACAGTGAGCCTAAGTTTGTTAAATATGGTTAAAAAAAAAACTGTATTGTTATGTTTTTTTTTTTTTTTCTGATCAAAACACATGATGCTACACAGATGGACAGATCAAGAATTGGAGTCTTGGTGGGCTCTGGCATGGGAGGTTTAACAGCTTTCAGCAATGGAGTTGAAGCTTTAATCCAAAAGGGATACAAGAAAATCACTCCATTTTTCATCCCTTATTCAATAACGAATATGGGATCAGCATTGCTCGCTATAGATACAGGTTTAATGGGTCCTAATTACTCCATTTCAACAGCTTGTGCAACTGCAAATTATTGTTTTTATGCTGCTGCAAATCACATAAGAAGAGGGGAAGCAGATATCATGGTAACTGGTGGTACAGAAGCAGCTGTGATGCCTTCTGGTGTTGGTGGCTTTATAGCTTGTCGAGCATTATCCCAAAGAAACGACGAACCTGAAAAGGCTTCAAGACCATGGGATAAGAATCGCGATGGTTTTGTCATTGGTGAAGGTTCTGGTGTACTGGTATGTGAATTTGCCAGTTTGCTCAAATTGTTAGTAATATTTTGTACATAATTTGATTGAATGGTTCTGACAGGTAATGGAAAGCTTGGAACATGCTATGAAAAGAGGAGCTAACATTATTGCTGAATACTTGGGAGGTGCAATTACTTGTGATGCTCATCATATGACCGATCCTCGGTCTGATGGACTCGGAGTTTCATCTTGCATATCCAAGAGCTTGGAAGATGCCGGAGTTTCTCCAGAAGAGGTAATATAATAACAAGCTGCATTTTTCGAGGATGGCATTTCACTAGTTTCACTGTGATATATATATATATATAGGTGAATTATATCAATGCTCACGCAACATCAACACTTGCTGGAGATCTGGCAGAGGTTAATGCCATCAAGAAGGTGTTCAAAGATACATCTGAGATAAAAATGAATGGAACCAAGGTGAAAATCCTGTATCTGTTGTTCATCATCATCGACTGTATTTATTTATCCTCGAAAAAGTGAACTTAATTTCTACTTCCATGTCTGTTACAGTCGATGATCGGACATGGACTTGGTGCTGCTGGTGGATTAGAAGCCATAGCAACCATTAAAGCAATCAACACTGGCTGGTTACATCCAACAATTAACCAATATGTACTAAAACTTTCTCCTTTACAAATTTGATATATATATATATATATTCTTGTATAAGTTTTTATCTGTATCCAAACTTTTGCAGAACTTGGAACCGGCTGTCACCATTGATACTGTCCCAAATGTAAAGAAACAGCACGAAGTTAATGTTGGTATGTTCTACTGTACACACATATTAGATCTCGTTATGAAAATTACACACAATTTATCTCCATTTAACAGTCAAATTGTTGATTATATGTTTATGCAGCAATCTCAAATTCCTTTGGCTTTGGTGGGCACAATTCAGTTGTGGTTTTTGCACCCTTCAATCCCTGATGATGTTCAGAAGATCATTTTTGAGCCAAAGAAATAAACTTCTTTTTTCTTTTTCATTAAGTTTCTGGTAAATCCATTTAGGGTTTTCAGATTTTGTAGATTCAACCAAATCTCCTTTTGGTCAGTCCAGAAGACAACAGAGAATGGGCTCTCTTTTTAACCATTTGATGCATGAGATGGAAAGTAATGAACAGTCTTTTTACCATCTCTTTGTTTTTGTTGCAAATATTTTTTGAAAATGGACCAAATTAACTAATTTTTCAAAAAAATAAATAAAAATATTTTCAAATAAAGATGGTAAGGATTATTTATACTCTTTTAGGCTTAATCAATTGACATAATAATAATCTATTACTAGGGTGGTTTAATTATCAATTTTTTATAAAATATAATAAATATATGTATATAATATGTTGCTTTTTGTGATGTACCTAACTATATATAGTAACCAAGTTGGAAGTTGGGGAAAAGTTAGCCATGAATTGAGGGTTTAGACATTTTCATTACTTTCCTTTTCTTTGTAAAAAGATTCTATTTATGGTTATATTTATGCCTTGTACCTTTCTTATTTATTTATGCAAACTCGAGACTGTGTTTTAAGTTTCATAATGCATTTGTGTTATTTATATATATATAATTATCAACTTGTGCTGTATGATTGGGAATTCATCAGTGATATATATATATATGTAATGAAAGGTGAGGCATTTGCATTTATCATCAGCCTCACTGGAAAGGGTAGAAAGAAAGAAGGGCAAAGTTATAAAATAATGGGTCAACAAAGTATTTGAGTAGTCTGAAACACACTGGAAAATTTTGTGTTCTCCAATCATGCCATTAGGACAAAGATGATGATCAGAAAGCATTAGATCCAATGCTAGTGTTCTGTGGACCTAATTTTCTCCACTATCTTTGATCATGGATTTCATTTTTTTTTTTTATCCACCAATCACTTGCTCTAAACATGCCTCTTCTTTTTTAATTAAATTTTCTTTATATATATATATATCAATAAAACATAACTTAATTAGTAATTGTTTCACTTATTTATGACTCTAAGTATCATAAATTCTAGATATATTAAATGTTGATAATATCGTGTACTTTTATATCTATAATCTTTTCAAATATTTATTTCATTATAATATTTTATAACTATTTTAAATATGAACTAATCCGAATACAATTTAATATTTATTATTAGGGTTGTTGAAATGGTACAATTCTATGCTAGTATCTTGTATGTATATATATATATATATATATATATAACTAATTGATGTAATTGGAGTCTAGATTAATCAGATTTTATTGAAGTGATTAAGTGGATTGAATAGTAAACTTTGTGTTAGGCAATTATTAAATAAGGTTAACAAGTCATTTCTCAATTATTTAGTCTAATATCATCATCAAATCTGCTTAATAGGTCTAAATAAAGCAGTGTCCCCCTTAGTTATGTGAAAATCTTAGTGTAAATTTAGTCCTTGTATTTTATTCTATTTACATAAAGAGTCCTTCACATTTGAGTATTAACATACCTAATCCTAAAAATGATTATATTTAAGTTAATTTTCAAATTAGTATAAAATATAAATTTTGATCTAAATTTTAAATCCGAAATTCGAATTTTTAGTCAAAACTAAAAGAGGAAAATGGGGACCAAAAACTCCACTTTCAATCACAAAACCAAAAAAAAAAAAAAACCCAATTATTTCCTCACTCTTCAAAACCAACTTTTACTTAAGTAGTATTACTAAATATAAACCAAACCATGTCCACCTTAGAGAATTTGTCCAAACATGTCTCCAATTCTATTCACCATCTATGTGTATATATATATATATATATATATTGTTGACCAACCCTTGTGATTAATATAGAATATTAGGTTTATATTTTTTATATTTAAAGTTATATCTATGAATATATATATATATATATATATATATATATATATATTAATTTTAAAAATCCTAGGAGATGGGGAATTTTTGGGCTAAGGAACACCAAACAAATTGGTCTCCACATGGGGTGTGCACTCAAAATCATTAGCACTGCCAATCATCATCTTTTTGTCTCTCTCTCTCTCTTCTTCTTTTCTCATTCTAATCGCCTAACCTTTGATTATATTAAGGAAACAATTAAGTCATCATGTCCCTACTTAGGCTGTAAGAAAATACATACATACATACATATATATATATATATATATATATGTATGTATATATTCTATTATTCCAATGTTTTGAGGGTAAAAAGCATCCATCTTTCCTTTAGCGGACTTGTGTAGGCAAAATAATAAATAAATAAAATAAAAATCCTTTTTATTGCTTTGCCTTTGTGTACAATGTTGTCAAAGTGACTAAGAACAACTGTCCTATGACTCGTATATTTTGTCATTTCTAATTTCCTGAATTATTTGATATCGTTTTATATGTATTTGATATTACATAATTATATATATATTAAAGAGAGGAGGAGTTCGTGAAAGAAATAAAAAGGATTGTCAACCCTTCTTCAAGGGGAACAAGGGCCGCTAATTAGAAACATTATTAATTATCTTTTAATCTTACGGAAAAGCATAATTAAAGTATTGATTTATGTACTAATTGGACAGATGTCGGTCGATAAAGCGATTTTCGCTATAATTTTTGTTATCTAATTGCCTAATTATGTACTATGAAGACAGTCGAAAACACACAAATCAGCTACTTGATTGGGTTGTCTTTATTCTCCTCCATGTTCTTCACAAAAAAAACTTCTTTTATTTTTTTAAAAGAAAAAACTTATATATATATATATATATATATATAATATATATATTAAAACAGTTCATCTTAAGACTCTTATCCACTCTATTAAAGCTATATATACATTTTTTTTTTGTTGATAAACATCATTCGAATTTTTTATATTTATGGTTATAAATAAAATGGTTTTAATATTTCTTTAAAAAATAATTCATTTTATTTTATTATAATCAATAAAAAAGAATTTGAGTATAACATTTCTTATGTGTATATATATATATCATAGAATGCGTGTATGTGTGTGAACTCATGATATAGCGTTAGATATGAATACAAAATTACAAGTTGCCAAACTGTTGGATTTAGGAAGGTATCTTTGTTTTTATATAAATATATATATAATTAAAGTTGAGGGGAGGAGACAAAGGGTTGCTTCGTGTGTGGAAGATGCAAAGTGTCCCTTAATATATATATATATATATATATATCCCCAAAGATGATGAGAAATAATTAATTGAAAGAATGAATACATTTTTATTTTATTAAAGAAATGAAAAATTTTAAAATAATTTATATTAGGGATTAAAGTTATAAAGGGTGAAATTTACCATCTAACTTAATTTTGAAGTATTTGATATCAAACTTAATTGTATAAAAAAATTATGTTTGCATAATACAATTCAATTAAACTTTTTATTTCAGATTCACGTGGATTTTATATTTTTAAAAAATATTATTGAGTAAAAAAAGTTCGTCCAACTATATAAAATACAAATAATACAAGAATATTGTAGAAGATTATATATATATATATATATATGGATGGTGTCGTAATTTATATTAAATTCAAATTAATTAAAATAGTAATTTTAAATATAAAATAATTTTAGTTTATAAAAAAATAAAGAAAAAAGAATTAGAAGAACCTCGAAAGATGCACACATATGCACGCATGTAGGCAGGTATGCGGCCAATGGTGTTTGTCCGTACGAACGCATTGAAAAGATAGGATGGAAGAATAGGAAGCACAATCTTAAGCCCTAAGAGCACTGCCTGTTGGTTGGGGATCACTGCTTGGTCCACCTCACACACACACACATATATATATATATATATACAATTATTTATATACTTTATATAATATCCGTTTTAAAGTAATTCTACAATAATATATAAAAATAAATTTAAATATTTATAATTAATTTAAAATATTTATTTTAATATAATTAAAATAATATTAAATAATTAATGATAAATATTATCAGATTAGTTAGTATTATTATTCCAATACACTATTAAAATTTTTAAATTAAACCTTTTCTTTATATAAAAATATATGTAAGATCCGTTGTTCATTGAATTTAACACGTTTTTTTTTTCAATTATTAGCTGTAAATGCTTGAAATTTTATTAGAAATATATATATATATTTGTACATGCAGACATATAATCGTAGTGATTGTCCTAAAAAAATACCATATGCCTTGCTTTATCCAGCATCACTAGTGAGCAAAACCAGTAGTACCCAACAAAAAAATAATAATAATAAAATCTACTATTTTCAAAATTTAAGATCATTGTCAGTACCATTTCATTGTACCTTAGAAAAAATATATATATATATATATATATTAAAATATAAATTATGAATATAAAATTTAAATCTACGTGACAAAATAATAAAAAAATTAAAAAAGAAAGATGAATTGAAAGGGGAAAAGAAGACAAAGAGAAACCGAGAAGAATCGGTTTATCTAAAAGAGACGAAGAAACAAAATGGAATTACTAAAAAAAACTTCCTCTTGAAGAAACCGATTTCCTCTATGAGGGCGACATTTATGTTTCTTTAATTCCTTTTTGTGTCTCCATTAATAATAATAAATAATTCCATAATTTAATCTTTCTATTAGAATATCTATATATATATGTATAACCTCATGAAGCAAACCACATTTGAATTCAGACAATAAGAAATGGTCAAATATATATATATGTATGTATGTATATGAAAGTTACAATTTTTGTTTGCATATTCTCTCCCAATAAATTCCTTCAAGTAGAAAATTGGTAGAAAAGTTTAGGCATAAGATCCAAGAATAGTAGGATATAATATCTTCTTATATAAACCTTTCACACACACACACACACACACACATATACATATATATATATATATATATATATATATGTGTGTGTGTGTGTGTGTGTGTGTGTATGTATATGAAAGATACAAATTTTGTTTGCATATTCTCTCCCAATAAATTCCTTCAAGTAGAAAAATGGTAGAAAAGTTTAGGCATAAGATCCAAGAATAGTAGGATATAATATCTTCTTATATAAACCTTTCACACACACACACACACACATATATATATATATATTATATATATATTATATATATATATATATATATGTAATTATTTAAAATTGAAAAAATGTAAATTTTATTTTTACTTTTAAGTCTATTAATAAAAATGACGCGGGTTTGAATGAATATAGGAAAGGTAGAAGAAGTCTAAACACAGACTTTCCAGATTCAAGTTGACTGTTTGAGTCAAGTGGAAAAAGAAATGCTCACAGTTTTATTTACTAATAATTACTGAGTGGAAAAAAAAAAAAGTTACGGTAAACATTCAACGTCAATAAATTGAATTCAACGGCACCACCAAAATTCAGGTACATCTGTATCTCCATCTCACACGCTTCAAATTAAATATAAAAACAATATATACATTATATTTTGTTCGTATTATTATTGTAAAGAGTTTTAGCCATAAAAAAAAAAAAAAATTTTTAAATTTTTTATTTGAAGGTTTAGTTGGTTCAAAAGGGGTTAGGAAATTAAAATTGAACCATAAGATTTTGTTGGAAATGGTTGGAAATGAAAGGAATAGTTACTCTCCATAAAAGGGAAGTTGGACAGATAAAAGATGGATTATGCATTATTTTGTACTTTTTTGCACTGTGAAATGGACAATCATCCCCGTCTCTTGCTGCTACCATTGTCGGTCTAAATGAGTTGAGTTGATTATTGGACTTTTTTTTTCTTTCTTTCTTTCTTTCTTTTTTCTTTTTAATTTCTAGATGTATTTTAAAGAAATTTGAATTAAATTTTGTTATTTCTTATTGGTTTTGATAATTGTGTATTATTAAGCTAAGGTTATGTTGCATTTTAAAAGTGAGAGTGTATTTTTTTTTTTGAGATTATAAATTTAAATAATATTTAAAAAATTGTAATTATTTATGAAAATATAACAACATCATAGAAAAATTGGAAGAAAAAATATAAAATTTTTTCGGCAAAAATGTAAGGCTACTATCCATGCTATACTATGTGTAGATATGAAAAACTACCCACTTATATGCCATCTAAATTTATCACACACATGCTTCATAATGCCTATACTATATGGTATATTTATTTCACGAACTACTATCATAAATATATTTTAAAATCATTATTTATTAAAATTTTTAATAATTCTTCTCAAATTTTTTTTCTTAATATATATAAGTACGACATTTATTGTGAGTATAAGATATTCGACCAAATAAAAGTTAAATTTTATAACAAAAAAGTGATAATCTAATTAGTTTAATTTTTTTTATTTAAATATGTCACTTAATTTATCAAATGAAAGATCTTGAATATGAATATGGATCTACAAAATTAAGGTAGGAGTACCAACTAGGAAGTACCATTATGATGTCTCAGTCATTGGTACCAAAAACCATGGAATGGGAGAAGGAAGAAGAAGAAAAGGTACCACAATCACTGAGCATGGTCATTTTTTAAAGAATAGGGTTTTTCCATATCACGAGAGTGTCCTACTCACGGGTCGTACGACATCGTTTCCCTCATTGGAAACGGTAGTAGCTTATTCACACCAACCCATCCTTCACTCCTCCCCTTCCCTGACGTCGACTGCTCCAACCTTTTCAGATAAAAGATTAGAATGGACAACGACTAAGCTCAAACGTGGCGGGCCATGTCCACGTGGAGCCGTCAGATTACTTGTACCCTTGTGGACCACACGTTTTTTCAGCTTATTTTATTTTTTATTTTTTTGCTTCTCATTTTATTTAAAATTATTCCTCCCATTAATATAAATTTATATATATTTTTGATGTAAAATATAATATTACACTCATATAATTTATTTTTTTTAAGGATATAGATAAAATATAGGTCCCACGTGGTTACGTGGGGCCCACTTGAAGAGATATAGGGGTATTTGTGTAATTTACTATTGACATTCCGAGTCAAACAAAAATTTCCACGAAAAAAAGAAAAGGAAGAATTAATAATAATAATAATAATAATGGGTGATAATTGTGGAAAAAATTTGGTTGTTATAGGTTTTGAGAGATAGAGAGAGAAATTCTCTGCCGGGTTTACTCAAGCCAACTCTGTTGCTTGCCGGGAAGCAGACAACCAATGAGACGTAACTGAAAATAGTAACGGTACTTACGCGCTTCCCTATGCTCCGTTACTCATTTTAATTAGGGGCTTTTTCGGTATACCACTCCTTATATATATATATATTTATTTTATTTTTTAAAAAAATATACAATTATACTCAATTATCATGGATGAAAATCTATATAATATATACATACGCATATATATTATATGTATATATTTGAGAGAGAGAGAGAGAAAGAAACATGGAAAGATACAAAGGAATCTTAATATTCATCTCGTTCTTTTCTTTATTTTTTTAAATTATCAATGTTATAAATTATATATTTTTTAAATAATATTAAATAATTAATTATAAATATCGTATTTAAAATATTAAATTTATTTTAGTGTGTAATAAAAATTAGTATACTAATTTTGTGATTGAAATAAATTTCTTTCTAAAGTCAAACACTAATTCATTACTATTTATAAAACAATTTTACTATAAATAAAAATTATACATGAAAATAGAATAGATGACCTAATCTATATAAAAAAAAGGGAGAAATCATGACATATAATTTTGAAATGAAGAAGAAAAAAATAATTATAAAACACTTGAAATTATGATGTTTTCGAAAAAATATAGTAATTTCAATTATGTAATAATAGTACGAATCTTGAATGAAAATAAAAAAAAAAAGACAAGACAACTCATTCTAAGTGTATTCGGCATACAATAAAGTTACTATTTTTAGATTATTTATTTTTATAGGAAAAAAAAAAGAAAAAAAAAATTCCATTGTCCACCACTATATTCAATAGTAAATACAGTTTTTTTCTTTTCTATTTTTGGGTGAATAAAAATTAGAGAATATATATATATATATATATATATTATATCTTGCCATTTATTAGTCCACATAACTCAATTCTTTTAAAAATAAATTATAATCACCAAAATGTGTTAAATTCGTTTAAGAAAATATAATTTAATTAATTAATTAGTTAAAGTTTATAAATTTGAAATATATATATATATAAGAAAAAAATCTTGCCATCCCCACTAGAGAATAAAATAAATAGGTGCATTTCTACTAGACCAATTGAAAGTTTAGACAAAAAAAAAAAGAAAAGAAAAAGAGTGAAGTGGAAGAAATGTGAGACATAATAAAATATTGACCTTATTGGTGACAATTGGTCTGAATTTGACGTAATAAAAAAAAAAGATTTGAAATACAGTTCGGATTATGTCGAATTAAATAAAATCATGATAATTTTAAGTATTAGATGATATAATTTATGGTGAATTAGTATAATATTAAAAAATAACTTTATATATTTTAATTCTTATTTTATTATATTAGTGACAAATACAGAATTAGGTCCGACTAACTTCGTTAAAGAAGGACGAGGAATACTATGTTTAAAGGTGCCACGTAGGAAGGGAAGAGAAGGAAAGCCGTCCGATTGTAACGAAAAAATTCCAACCATAGTTTGGTTAGGCTAACGTTACATTTAGGAAACAAACAAAGTATACATACAATATATACATACGATACACACAGTAGTATGAGTAGTAGGCCACCAGCAGAAGTCTAAAGTATCCCCACACTAAGGTACTATGCTAGACACTAGCCAACACACAGAAAAGCAACAACCAAACCACGTTCAGTGAGAGAGAGAAGAGAGAGAAGAGAGAGAAGAGAGAGAAAGCTTTCTTCCCCCAACCCCCACCCTTCCATCCTGACTCCTCCTGAGAAGACTCGGATAGAGAGAGAAAGCAACAAATCGAGGCGTATATTAAGCTGTTTTTGTTTTTGGGTTTCTGTAACGCCGTTTCTCTCTTTCCTTTCGTTTCAATTTTCAACTACTACTAGTGTTAATTTTAAGATTTCAACTTTTTTTTTTTTTTTTTTTTTCTTCTCAGGATTTTCTTCTTCTTCTAATTCTAATTCAATTTGCCCCTGTTTAACGATTTAGAGGGAAGTGGGAATTTACGGTTTTGAGGGTATCGTCGGTGGAATTGGAAAAGTTTTGCTGCAGCTTTAACCGAAGGCTTTTGTTGTTGCAGTTTCTTGTTTTTTGTTTATTTGAGTGGGGTTTTATTTTCTATCTTAATTATTGGGCTGTCCTTACTTGAAGTATTATAAATGTGAAATAAAGTGGGAATTTAATGAAGTTGAATTTAGTTTGGTGTAAAGAAGAGGAGGGGTTGTTCTTATTAGCTTTTCCGTCTTCGTGATTTTAGATGCCTTCTTCTTCTTCTTCTTCTTTTACTTTCTTTCATTCTTCAAATTAGAGCTTTCTTTAATTAGTCATGGCGAGTAGTGGGTCTTCTTCTCAGCATCAGCAAGCCACCAATGTCTTAGCACAAGGTGTTTGGCGAATATTCATGGCTTGTTTTGTTTTTGCTTTCTCTTTTTTCCTTTTTTTTTCCCCTGAATTTGTATCAGCCTGTGTTCTAAAGTAGTGCTCTGTTTTTTTTTTTAATGGAGGAATTTCAGGTCCGGATGATCTTTATACAGAGTTATGGAAGGCTTGTGCAGGTCCATTGGTGGAAGTCCCAAAGGTCAAGGAGAGAGTTTATTATTTCCCGCAGGGTCACATGGAACAAGTGAGTTGTTCCTTTGTTCTTTGTATTTTCTTTCTGGGATTTTCGTTTTTTTCCCCCCTTTTTTCATCTGGGAATTTGATTTGTTTTACTCTTCATTTTGGGGTCTTGAAATTTGGGATTTATATGTTCTTCTGCTTCTTGGATTTGGTTTAGTTGGAAGCATCAACAAATCAGGAACTAAGTCAGAGCATTCCGATGTTTAGTCTGCCCTCAAAGATTCTTTGCAGTGTTGTGGACATTAAGCTTCTGGTACGGATCTTTTTCAGCTTTCGATTGTTCCTATTTCTTCAGTTACTCTTCTTTCCTGTTTTTTTTTTGCCCTTTCGCTTTTCTTTCCTTGTTTTGGGATTGTCATGCACAAACTTGCTTATTCTGAAAGAGGGAAAAAGGGGGTGACTTGGTCTTCTTCGCTGTTAATCAGGCCAAGAAGGTCAAGAAAAATTATGTATTTTCTCCTTCTGAATTCTAATAACTGCAGTCCGTAGGCTGTTTGCCATGCTAAATTTGTTCCCTGTTGGCAGGCTGAACAGGAAACTGATGAAGTTTATGCACAGATTACTTTGATACCGGAACAAGAAGTAAGAATTTGATTTTGATATTTCAACCTTTTTCTTCTTTTAGAAAGTTATGCATCTATAATTATTTTCTATTTTTTGGATGGAAAAAATAATGTCCTGATCATATATGTGCAGCAAAATGAACCAAAATCTCCTGATTTGTACCCTACTGAACTTCCAAGGCCTGCAGTTCATTCATTTTGCAAGGTTTTAACAGCATCTGATACAAGCACTCATGGGGGCTTTTCTGTTTTCGGAAGCATGCCAATGAATGCCTTCCTCCTTTGGTAACTCATTTAGTATCAGTTTGTTATTAAAACATTGATCTTAAGGTACACATGATTTTCTTTAATGTATAATTTGTTGAAGTAACATCATGATCTTGTTCAGGATATGACCCAGCCTGTACCTACACAAGATTTGGTAGCCAAGGACCTTCATGGAATCGAGTGGCGCTTTAAGCATATATTTAGAGGTGATAATTCTTTCTTCTTTGGATTACTCAAAGTGGTCTTGATTTATTTGCTCTTCATTCTTTAAGGGTTTTTCCCTCTTTCATAAAACTAAACAGGGCAACCGCGGAGGCATTTACTTACTACTGGGTGGAGTACATTTGTTACTTCTAAGAGATTAGTTGCTGGAGATTCTTTTGTATTCTTGAGGTATTTACTTAATATCATGCTTAAAATGTAGAGTGTGCTGCCAATAACAACTATAGACAAAACATGGTTTAAATATGTCTGTAATGCAATACATTTGGAAAAAATAACATGAGATCATGATGGATTATGGGGTGTGTACTGTGACTTGAACTATGGTTTAGTTTGGTGCAGCTACATATATGCTTTCCACATTGAAATTGAATTTACCAACTGCAAATGTGCACTTTTCAACTATTCTTAAGATATCTAGAGGATTACATTTTTGTTCATGATGTTCTTGGTGGCGGTCTTGTTTCCAGGGGTGCAAATGGGGATCTGCGTGTTGGAGCTAGACGCGTTGCTCGTCAACCGAGTCAGATGCCGTCTTCAGTGATTTCAAGTCATAGTATGCACCTAGGAGTGCTGGCTACTGCATCTCATGCTGTTTCAACTGGAACTCTCTTTGTTGTTTACTATAAGCCAAGGTGCATATGACTTTTCTGCATCGTTCAAAAGTTTCCCAATTAGTTTGAAAATTTCCATGACTTACATTGCGACAAAAATTTTCAGGACTAGCCAGTTCATCATAGGCTTGAACAAGTATCTCGAATCTGTTACCCATGGATTTGGTGTTGGCATGAGGTTCAAGATGAGATTTGAGGGTGAGGATACACCAGAGAGAAGGTACCAAGGCATATGTATTACTGTTATATCTACTGTTATTTTGATGTTTTTCCTCTTGTTTTGGATAAAAGGTTGATTTTTCCTAGTGTTTTCCAACTCTCTTTCCAAAATTGTTCAGGTTTACTGGTACTATTGTGGGGGTTGAAGATATGTCTAGTGAATGGGAATATTCCAAGTGGCGGTCATTGAAGGTTATTGAATTTAGTTGGTTGTCTACTGATTGTGAATTTGTCCTTTTTTTGAAGATGAAAAACTTGATCCTTCTTGCCCTTCTTGATTTAGGTTCAATGGGATGAACCTGCATCCATTCCAAGACCAGATAGGGTCTCACCTTGGGAGATAGAGCCTTTTGTGGCTGCAATGCCTACCACTGTGGTTCCATCCGGGCAAGGCAAGAATAAAAGGCTCCGATCACATATTGAAATTTCACTTGCTGGTGAGACAAATTAATGCCACCTTTCTTAACATTATTCGTGTGTATCACAACTCAAAATTTGCTTCATATCTGTTCTTTGTAGAAACCGTCTCTTCTCCTGTATCAACTGTGTGGAATCCATCTCATGATTCACATATAGTAAATGGAAATCTCGATGGACTTAGGAGCCAACACATCTCTTCACACCCTAGTCATATAGATATCAGTACTGATGCAATGCATGGGAGTAGGAGCTCTAATATGAGGACTCATGCAGAGGGAGACTGGCTATCCTCTTCTCATGTCAATTCTTCGTTGAGCATGTTTACTGACGATACAGAGACCAAAAGCACTCTTGCTTGGTCAACTTTTTCTGGCACTTCAGCCACTCCCCCCGGCAAAGTGAGTGATAACTCCACTACTCTGCTTAGGGATGGAAGGAAACCAGATTCAACTGTTGCAGCTTGCCGATTGTTCGGTATTGATTTGAGAAGTCCTTCCGCTGGTGCCCCGGTGAAAGAGAGCTTCTAAAACCAGTCAGTACTGTTGCCAAAGATTGTTCACCGACTACATTATCTGCAAGTGATTTGGAACGTAAATCTGAATTGACAAAGGATTCCAAAGATCAGATCTTTGGGCAACCTCCTGTTCCATCAAAAGAGGTGCAAAGCAAGCAAAGTGGCTCAACCAGAAGCCGTACCAAGGTATCCTATGTCTGAAAGAATAGAATTTTATCTCTCTAGTTCCGGTAAATATGATTAATACATGAAATTAACTTTGGTGTTGTTGGTTTGCATTCACAGGTTCAAATGCAAGGTGTAGCAGTTGGACGTGCAGTGGACTTAACCACATTGAAAGGGTACGCTGAGCTGATATGTGAACTGGAAGAGATGTTTGAAATCAAAGGAGAACTTCACCCTCGAAACAAATGGGAAATTGTCTTTACAGATGATGAAGGGGATATGATGCTAGTGGGTGATGATCCATGGCCGTAAGTGTTCCTGTTCATGATCTCGAGTAAAAGTGTTTCCTTTTCTCTTTATCTATCACGTTAACTAACAGCTGTCTATACAAATATGCATTGCAGAGAATTCTGTGGCATGGCGAGGAGAATTTTCATCTGTTCCAGTCAAGACGTCAAGAAAATGCGTGCAGGAAGCAAAATTCCTTTATCTTCTTCTGATAATGATGGATCTGCTTGCATCATGGAAATGGGTGAAGAGTGAGCAAGATGAGATCTTTCCATAATTCTCTCATATATTTTCTGCCTTGCATCTTGATTCTTTTGTTGGAAGACGAGGAGGATTACATTAGAAATGTTTTTGGGCTTATCTTGTGTGTATTCAACAAGAATGAATGCTTGCGGACGCATGCCCTTGCCCAGATAGGAAAAAAATAATAACAATGATAATAAAGACTAGATCTTTTAGCTAGTTTTCAGCTCAGTTTTGGGAGTTATCTCGAATTCAATCTTGGATTGAAGTTTGGAATAGCTACAGCCAGCTGGTACTGGAGATATGAATGAGGGAAGAGAGAGAGGGAAAGGGGTTTTAGTTGGGTTAGAGTTTTGTGTATATCTTAAGGATTAACTAGAGTTGTTCCTTTTGTGGATGGATGGATGGATTTGGTTTGAATGCAGCATTTTGTACATATACGTATTGGTGTTTGTATTGCTTGCAGTACTAAAAATGGAAGTTAGAAATTGCAAGCTCTCTCTTTGTCTTTTGTAAACTTGATCCAATATTTCTTCTGTTAATGGAACAGACTCTGTTTTTTTCTTTCTTATCAGTTCTCTCTTTAATGGTGGAAAACTTTTAATTATTATTATTATTGCACGTGTTATAAAACAGGTGAGAAAGTGACATTCTTATGTGGGGTTTTTTTTTTTTCCCTTTTTCTTAAATATGGGAAAAAAGGGAGGAAGCAAAAGAGAATTTTAAAGGTGATAGTGACATTCATTTATTTGATGGCTATGGAGGAAGAAAAATATGTTCTTTTTAGTCTTTTTAAGTGTAATATTTTTATTTCATTAAAAATATGACAGAAAATGGAGGGGAATACAAAGAAATGGATGATTCTTTTGATTCATGCATTCAAAAATGGTAGGCTGGTGGTGGAAGAAAATCTAAAACACACGTTAATAATAATGGGACGGATGTGACAACCATCGCTTCGTTTACCTTTTCTTTCTAAAGTCATTTATTTGGTAGTCAATTTCAACACCGTTATTCATATATTCTGTTTCCCAAACAATGTGCTGTTTTTTTTTTTCTCCTTTCTATTTATAGGTGTCTGTCTCCCTGCCGTGTTGGAACATCCACAACATTTTCTCAATTTTCTCCGCCGCGTTTTCCCTTTCTTTAATGATTTCCTTTCTAACACAAATAATACGCACACATTTTCTCCCACATCGATTAAAAAGAGAATACATATATTAAATTTATAACTCGAAATATTCTTTTAAATGAGTAGTAGTTGATTGTAGATGAATTCTTCTCGTAACACATTTATTTATATATATAAAATAATCCTTTTTGTCTATATTTTTTTTCCATCCGAGATTCTAAATTTAACTATAATAAAATAGTTTAATCAAATAAATTTTTGTTTATAAAAAATTTAACCTAATATTTTCATTCAAAAATCCCAAACTATCTATTGGGAGATTCTTCAAAGTCCGAATTTGGGCTCATTATGTCCATTTATATACGGGCTGGATTAAAAAATTTGGGGTTGAGTTATTACTAATTTTCCTTATCATTTAATGGGCCAAACTTTCTCATAGGCCCGCAGGCTAATTATATTCATATAATGGGCCTTATTCGGCCTAGATCGACCCATTTCATATTTCAATTATATATATATATATATTACTAAATTTGCATTCATAGATAAAATTTTGGGAAAATTCTCTAATTGATTCGAAGACAAAGATAATACTCAAATTTAAATCTCATTTGTAAAAAAGGCATATACAAATTCTCAATCTGTTTCTGTAAAACAAAATGGACGAATTAATGTCTGTTTTCTGATAAGAAAAAAAAAAAAATGAAGAAAGAAACTTTTGTGGGGTTAAAACAGAATAATGGCCTAATTGATAATCCCTGTTCACCTTCTCATGTATCATGTGTTTGAATATTGATAACTACTGATTCTAACTCTAATAAATTGATCCCATTTTCAAATACACCAGAATTTCTTGATCCTGATGATGATGATGATGATGATTGTTCATGAGGTACTATCTGCTGCTGCTGCTGTTCTGTGCAATTATTGTCTATGCTCAAACCTACCATAATTGGATGTTCTTGCTGTTCCATTCTGATTCCGACTTCTGTGGTTTGGACAACAGTTTCATCATTAGGCCTGCTGACATGGTGAAGAGGTTCGTCGGAATGGCTGCTGTTTTTGGTAGTGACAGAACATCTACAGAGTGGACAAGTTGTGTTTGAATGAAGCCAGAGACGAATGCAGTCCATATGAAAAAAGTGTTTGCAGGAAGGAAGTAAGTGAAGCTCCTCATTTACCTTGAATTCTCCAAGGCAAACACAGCATCTGAAATAGTAAGTAATTTTGTCAAATTCAATCTCAAATATAAGTAATTAATGATTCTGGGATTTTTTGTTTGATGATTCTTACAGAGTTTCTCTGGTTCTTGCATCTTCATCGAATAGAATTATTGGAAGCTTTTCTTTGATCATCCCTTTGAACCTGAATCACTCTGCAGAGGAAAGGAAAAACTGAATGATCAGAAAACCAATTAAAACAATTTCTTGGAAAGAGAAAAGAGGGTTTTTTGTTTTTGTTCTTACTGATAAACCAGGTGAAAATGGATCATGAATTGAGCTCTCATGAAATGGTGTAGATGAAGAAGATGATCCAGTAGGATTTGTTCTTTTCTTGAGGTAAAACAAGTAAAACAACAGAAACAGGATGATGGAAAACAGTATTGGAATAGAGAAGATGAAAGCTTGATAGAGTTTTAGCTGAAGTTCTTGAGAATATAATTGGGGAGGGCTTGGAGTTTGAGGTGGGAACCCCATGACTCAAAGAAGCAAAAAAATGAAAATGGACTAATGAGTTTAGAAGAACTCCCTGCTATACATACATACATACATACATATATATATATATATATTATATCACCATCATCTTCATCAAAGATCACCATGAATGCTTAATAAATCAGTCAAAACTATTAATAAAGATTAAAGCTCACTTACTTTATAGAATAGTACTTTCTCATATCATTTATATAATAAAGTGGAAAACAAAAAAAGAAATGATAAAATTTCAATATGGGATTCTTTTTAACTATTAAATTCCTTCCCTCTCCCTTTGTGAAAATATAGATTTGTCATCTTTCATATCTACTTTCACAGATTTGATGAGAATACAGAATCCATTCATATATATATATATATATATATTATATTTAAAGTTTAATGTGTGATTAAGAGAGTAGAGGAGATAATACATGGATATAATATAATTAAATAAAATAAAATAGAGAAGACTGCTAAGATCTTTTCAAGTGATCAAGAAAACATCATCGACTAACTTTCACTTTTCCACTGATGATGTGACAATTTTCAATATTTTCCACTAAGGTTTTCGATAAAGATCCCTCCATTTTTTTTATTTTGTGATCTTCAATTTTCTTGTTTTTTTTAATACTAAGACAAAAAGAAAAGAGAAGAGGGCATGCTTGCATTATTGAAGGGTCGAGATGGGGTGGGTTGGAAAGAGAAGAAAAGACATTCTTGATGGATTCTTGAATTGAAGAAAAAAAAAATAATAAAAAGATTGTGCCTTTTTTTAAAAAAATTTAACCTCTGAGTTTCTTGTCATCATTACTCAAAAAAGGGATTGTAGATGAAAAAATGGAATAGGGAAAACATGCTTTTCTAGTTTCATCAAGACAGTAATCTTAAACTTAGGAAAGTGATCATATGTTTTTTTGGTTTTTTTAATGAAACTTCTTGTGAGAAATTCCAGTGTCCTGGTTGTTGTTCCCTGTTATCTGCACCATACATTTTGACTATTTTTCTAATCAAAGTAGTGGTCAATTTCTAGGATTACCCACATTCTTGAATTAACTAATTCAGAAAATCTTAGATAATCATAAAAAAGCCATCTTTATATCTATCCATATCTATCTTTCTTTCAATCAGTGGCAGGTGACCCCTATCACTGTCTTCAAGTAGGCAACCTGAAACAATTAGCAATACATACATACATACTATATATATATATATATATATATATATATATATATATATATATATATGCATATGTTTCTGTAAAACTTAATGATACTAAAAGAGAAAGAAGAAAGTTTTTCAATATGTTAGGCATGATATTTGTACTAAAGATTACAAAAAAAAAAAAAAAGGCAATATTTATGTCTTCTTTTAATTACAGGCTCCTTTGTCAGGTGTTTTAGAAAGCTGTTCTACTTTTTATCATTCACAACTGAAAAAATGCAGTTTTTATATATATATATATATATAATAATAGCAGTAGAAAGGTTAGAAGGATAGATTATTAGATTATAAAGAATAAGATTATTATAGTGGTGATCTGGAGGCCATTTAGTTTCAGGTAAAAAATATCTTGACTTACAAGATTACAAGGCCCCATAATAGTTGCTTTTTCTATCATCATGCGCATATACATTATATATATATATATGTAATATTTTATATTGAATCCCTTTTAATTTATATAAATCCAGAATCTTACCCTTTTGTTTACTTTCCAGAATAGAAATCTTCTTGCATTTTCTGAATAAGAAAAGTTCAGTTGGCACAGATTTCACATAGAAAAAGAGGATGATTGTCCTTGCAAATCTTGAATTCCCACAACTTGCTATCTTTATAAACATCTTTACAGGATGCTATTTTATGTGGGCTTTCTTCATTATAAAAAGTCAGTTTAATATATATTTCATATATATATATATATAATTGTAAACTGTTTATGATAGAAGAGCACTTTTCTGCTGCTTTAATTTTTGTTTGTTTTTTTTTTCTATTGATAGAGGAAATGAGGTGATGTCTCACAAACTGCACCACAGAAGTATGATTCTCAAGATATGGCAAAAGGCATCAAGCATTTGTTCATTATTTCACATATACTAAAATATTTATATTATCAAGCAAAGTGCTTCTAACTTTTTCCACAGAGAAGGAGAAACTAGAGAGAGAGTTATTGAAGTTGAGATTCTAAAAGTTTAAAAAAAAAAAAAAAAAAAGAAGAAAAGAAAAAAAGAAAGCAACTTGTGACCCCTCCAAAAGATTTCGTCTACTGTCATTTTGGAATAGAAAACATAATTTAATTGCCACAATTATTGTTGAAAATCCATTAATTGTTTAATGATTGATTAAATACAGACTTTCAAGAAAATAGTTTCTTTTATTAATTATTTAATATTCAAAATCACTAAAGAAAAATAAATAAAGATTGTTTTTTTTACCAATCCTCCACTTGGTAGTTGATATAAGTGGGGGGTCAGGATTTTAGAGTTGCATATGGAATGGTGGAGGAAGCCACCCTTTTGTAATCTTTCAGGGAATCCACCAGCCAGCAGGAGGCCATAACTTTTTATTTATTTATTTGATTGGATGGTAAAAGATTAAGATCCACCCTTCTTTTATATATATATATATATATATATATATATATATTGAGAGTAACTGGAGAATACTAGGTTAAGAAGTAACAGAAGTGGAAGTTTTATTCAAAACCTAGAGAAAGAATCTGCAGGTCTGCCTATGCAAGCAAATAAGGGTTGGTATGTTTTTTAGTATGATTGTGATAGGGGTGGGCACAATTGAGCTTTATCTAAAAATTGCATAATTAAAACTCATTCAAAATATGCAGTGCAAAAAAAGATTCATACTTCCAAGTTGATCAAGTTTGACTTCTTTTATAGATGAATCACTAACATTATGGAGTTAGTTAGTGATGAAAAAGGTAGTAAATGGAAGTATGAATCTTTTTTATTTCTTGTGCAATTTGCTGCCTACTTGATCAACTTGTCCATAACTATCATACCTTTCATTTCTCAAATATTATTACAACCAGATTAGTCTGCTGCAAAAAGATTACAAATAAATAGAAATGAAAAAGATTTTGGCAAAACTAGACAAAAGAAACTGGATTAGTACTTTCTATTCCTTACCTTGAAACTCACTGAACGAATAACATCGTCATCTGTTACCAATGCAGACTCAAGAACTTCCATTGCCTCAGGTTTGGTAAAGTAGGTGAATAAAAGGTAAATACCATCCAAGTATGTGTTGGTTTCTCCTGCTTTGTTTTTCTTTCTGATGCTGTATGCAAGAGGAATGACTCCTCGATTGAACACTTCTACGTACATGCCACCACCAGCAACAAGCAACTGTTGGAAAACATAAACACATAACGAATAGAGAGAGCTTTGGGAACGATTTTTCCCCACTGTGTGGAGAAACATACTAAAAGTAGCTCAAATAGGTGTAACTCATTTCGAGGCTAGATATGTCAAATCTGTATCTCTATTTAACATATCAGATGCAAGGAAAACTATTAGAAGAAAGCAGGCTGGAATGTCACGAAGGTGATAGTATTCCACGAGCTTATATATATGTGTGTGACTGAAGGTCAATATCAAAGAGGATGGCATTAACTAAGAAATGAAGTTGTAAGTACAAGGGCAGACCATCCCGGATAAAGCCTAATGTTCCACAGTAAATGAATTAGGAAACTAAGAAAAAAAAAAAAAAAAACAAAACCAGGAGTGCTTTCTTTGAGGTGCAAAGTGAGTATGTCTAATCTAAGAGCAGCTAAGATATGCACTTTGAAGTAAAAACTGAAAAAGGAAATATGTGATATATTGGTTATAAAAGGAAATATATGAATCCATAGTGTGACACAAGAGAATGATTTATAAACATGAAGGTACATCCATTCCGCTAATGTTCTATTTGCTCATTAATACACTAAAAGTAGATAACAATCCATCACTTGGACACATCAGACACAATAAAAGAAATCTAACTTCCAACAAAAGATTATGCATGAGGTGTACTAAGCATAAAAAAACACTGCAAGCATCAATTGGTTATGTAATAAAGGAAAGGGAAAAATAAGCAACCCCTAACCAATACTTCTAACATATGCAGTTATCATAATTAGAAGGAACTGATGGTTAATTAGAAGAGAAAGGAATGCCGAATGAAGAGTTTGTTCCAATTGCTACTCCAACAACACATAATTAAGCATCAAAGTTCAAAACTGAAGAAAAGTTCCTAGTTTTAGTGGAAGGAAGGCAAATGCACAATTAATGGACTTTTTTTTCTTTGTTCATGAAACATCACTTTCTTAAATACTCTTCCCACAACTAGATTCTTTCTTCCTTCAATCACTCTGAAATTCTAACTACAATATTTAGCTACAAATGAGCAATTGATTTCTTTCTTCATAGTCTTCCCACATGTTTAAAACAATAATCTTGAATCTATATATTTCCTTATAATAAACATCAGCAGCAATGAAATTCATACGTTATTAACATATCTTAACAAGAATGATATTTCATACTTTTGATCAAAATGCATATTTGAAAAATGCAATTGATATTACCTCCTCATACTTCTGTGTAAGATTGAGGCGTTCGTCCTCAGACATATCAGGTCTCAAAACAACCATAGTTTCATATTTGCGAAGCCCAGGTGGGCATTGGGGCTCCTCTTTCTCTTCAATTGCAATGGATGACCCGGGAATGATTGGGGGCTCATCCTCCCCACTGAATCCACCTTCAAAAAACGTACTCGAAAAATCCAAGGTCTGTGCTTTGATTGATAATCTGGAAATTCTCTTCTGCTGCTGAACAATCTTCTGCGATGTGGGAAATGGATTCAGAGAACGATTGAACGAAAAAAGTGAAGGTGAGCGTGAATTGAGAGCAGCTGGATACATCAGAGAAGAAGAAGAAGCCATTTTTATACTCAGAAGCTCTGTGCTCAGATTCTGAGCATTCTTTTCGGGATTTTTGAATTTGATGTTTTGGTTTGGATAGAGAGAAGATAAGGAGACCGCTTATTACCAAAAAAGCGTTTTACTTTAACGCTTTCTTTCCTCTTTTTTTTTTACTTTTTAATTTAAGCCACGTCATTTGGTCCACGTCAATTTTAATTGGGCCGAATAAACATATCCAATTTTGGGCCTAATTCAATTAATTGGGATTTTATATTTAGACATCAATCAAATGGGCGAGGAGTATTCTTGTCTCCGAAGAAATAATTTGAAGAAAAACGAAGAGAGAACGGAGACAGGGAAAGAACTGTGAGAATGGATCCCCAAATTACTGAAGTTTCACAAGTTTTTGAGCGATTCAAAGCTGCTTATATACGTAAGGATTTCGATACCTGCGACAGGCTGCTTTCGCAGCTTAAGGTAACTTCATTTTTTCCTCGGTCTGCTTCCATTTGACAAACCCTAAGCATTCATCTTGGTTGCTCCCTGGATTTCTTTTTAAATATTTTTTTTAAAAAATTGAATTATAATTTTTTACTTTGTTTGACGTAGATTAATTGGTTATGGTTATTTTCTGTTGGAGGAATTTGGCAATTAAGAGTTTGATGGTATTAGTGTTAATTCTGGGGTTAAATATGGATATACGAGCACCGAAAGATGTTTATATGGTTTGAGTTGCAGTGGTCTTGCTGATGTTGTATGGTAACTGTGATTTGTCTAAAACCTAATACATTTATGTTTCTTGCTTGGATCTGGATATTGAACTGTTATTATGCTCTGTGGTATATGTAGCTGGGTGGCGGTGAATTTAGATTGGAAGCTGAGGTTTAATGATAAGAATCCTGATTTTACTCAAATGAGCTGGTAAAATGGTAATAAAAGTAGATAATTCAATGTTAAAATATATAACCTCAAGCTTTTGAACCATAGTTCAGGAGTGGGTGGAAATTGGCATCTAGTATTTATTGCATGTGATTTTGCATCTTAGAAGTTATTGTCTTCTCGCCCTCTCTGGAATCACATTTCACAGAAACTTAAACTATTTTGTTGGAAAATCTTGTGCTTACGATCATTAGCTCTTTGTGTCTGTTTAGATTGATTAATTTTCTTTTTCCTGCAGCAAATGAGAATTCAACCTTTTTTTCTTCTAATTTTGCAGGTTTCCTTGACAAAATTTAGTAGTCTTCCTCCATTGTTTCAAAATACACCAAATGCTGTTCATGAATTAACATTAGCAAGTAATGTTCTTCTCTTACAATTATTTGAATATACTATGTTCTATCTCATAATTTTGTTGTTGAATTTTTTATCTATTTATTTTATTTTTGATATGTCCATCTTTTGCTATTGGGGCTTGTTGGGACTGTGTTCAGTAGCGTTTTGTAGAGAAACTCTAAAGATACATTAGTTTTTCTTTACCGTTGGTTTCTTGTGGTTGTACTGTTAAACGCTTGATATTGTTTATGCATGTTGCCTATGCTCATTGGTTGAGTATGCTCAAACAATTATGTTTGATGATAGCTTCTATTCGCTGAAGTAATTCTATCTGTATTTTTTCCTATCCAAAAACTTTCTATTTTTCCATGCACATTTGTATGATTATGATGTCATTGCTATCATTTTCTTCTTTGTATACTTCTTTTCGTATCATCTGCTACTTTATGAAATTCAGGGGACATATATGAGCATGCAGTTGTTCTAAGTGTGAAGATTGAAGACCAAGATGCCTTTGAGAGGGATTTCTTTCAGCTGAAATCTTACTATACTGATGCACGGTAAATGCTGAATTCAAGCACTGATTTTTCGATTTTTTTTTTTTTATGTGTCAAAATAGAGTTGACAATGACTAAGGTTTTTCCATCAAAAATAAAAATATAAGTTGAGGTATTCCTTTCAATGGTTCTCAGTTAATACTGTAGGTGATACTGCCTTACAGTCAGTTTTACAGCAGTTGTGAATAAAATATTCTGAATTGTTTGCTTACTTTAAATTGTGTTCTTTGCTTGGACACATCTATCTCAAGCATTCTTTTGTTTGTTTTATTCTTCAAATGTTTTGGCATCACACATGCTGTGATAGATACCATTTTATGCAAATAGGTATGGTTCTTGCATAATATGCATTTTATCTTCTATCTACTTAAAAGAAAAAAAAAAGTAAATAAATTCAGAGTTTGTTATTCCATTGGACTTTGCAATATTATATTTGAATGTTTTGCATGATCAGCTTGTTGTCTGTATATCTTATCGTTTTTCTTCTAAGATAAAAAGTGTTTTTCTTATAAGTCTCTCTCTTGTGGAGCAGTGATCGTCTTCCACCATCACCTCAGGAATACCCCATCCTAGGACTCAACCTTTTGAGACTCCTTGTGCAAAATAGAATAGCTGAATTCCACACGGAATTGGAGTTGCTTTCACCAACTGCACTTGAAAATCCTTGCATTAGGCATGCTATTGAATTGGAGCAATCTTTCATGGAAGGAGCATACAACCGTGTCTTAAGTGCTAGGCAAACAGTTCCTCATGAAACTTATGTTTACTTCATGGACCTGCTGGCTAAGACAGTCAGGTAAATTATTTTACGTTCAATTACTAGTCATGAATCCAAGTTCACTTTTGTATTGTTATCCTTGTGTCTTAATAAAGGGAATTATGAATTGAATGACTAGTCTAAGCTGGGTTTGTGCATTTACTTATTCGTTTGCATCCTAGGGATGAGATAGCTGGGTGCAGTGAGAAGGCTTATGACAGTCTCTCCATTAAAGATGCACAACAAATGTTACTATTTCCTTCAGACTCAGAACTACTGAAATACGTCACAGAGGTATTTCTTTTCCTAGTTTTCCATCTCAATTCTCCTCCCTGCCAAAAGGGTAAAAAGTGATATTTGTTCACAATTTTCAATGATATATGAACTCAAATCCAGCTTTGTGCATATCACATGCCCAGCTTGTTGGTTTTTCCACGATCATTTTTGTGGGCTTTCTTGGTTTTCTGTTTATTGCTGGACTGGCACTTGTTTGTTTATTGAGCTGATTTGAGTCTCAGACTTGGCTCTTGTAGTGCTGAAGTTATTCTTGAAGAACATTTGAGATTTTTTTTTTCTCCTCTTAGCGAGCAACCGCCATCTACTAATAGATACTAATTTCCCATTGCGCAGGAGCATCCAGAGTGGGAAGTAATAAATGGATCGGTAGTTTTCCAAAGGGCTAAAGAATCTACACCATGCAAAGAGATACCATCCTTGCAGCTTATCAATCAGACGCTCTCATACGCAAAGGAGCTTGAGCGAATTGTGTGAAGAAGAGGATTTCATAATGTGAAATGTGTTGTTAGTTCCTTTTTATATTTTTCTCAACTTCAAATGCCTTCTAAGGTAATATTGCAAAGGTCACTTTTAATTATTCTTAAGCTTCTACACCATGCGGAAACGAGGGCCACACATTTCTGTATTCTGTCATTTCTCTTGATTAATGTGTTGGATATTACTTCTAGTTGTTGCCGGGGATGAGTAAAATGGACAAAGAATTATGTGAGACTCTTTGTTTCTTTTTATGTTATTCAGTGATGGGACTACATATCCCTAGTACAGGGAGCTATACTATATATTTGACAAATTCAGCAGCCTGATAGAGAATTTCCAACCACCATATACTTCCATATCTATATTATTATTATTATAGATAATAGGGGCACGCATGCTTTGTCATTGCAATATTGTACTCTCTATATTATTACTTATGCCTTTTTTTTCTTTTCTTTTTTTTTTTTTTTTGGGTGGGGGGTTATGACAAGAGGTGCTTGGATGAGTTTCGAGTCTTATTAGCTCATCAACACCTTATGTCAAAAAAAATAATAATAATAAAAATTTAAATGTGTATTTATTTGTTGATATTTTAGTTCTAAATTAATATTTATTGTTTTATTCTATCCTCAATACTTCATCCATAAATCTTATTGTGAGTCTAATTGTGTTCTTATTTCATTATTTGTCGGAAAAACTATTGCGAGTCTAATCTATCGCTATCCCATTAACTACATTATGCATTTTCTTATAAATATAGATAGAAATTAATGTAGCAGCTACTTAAAACTAACCCATCCTCAACTATAACGTCTCCATCCTTCTAACTTTTTGACTATTATAGCATCCCTCGTTAATCCTATTCTCATTCCCACGATATGTACATCATATTTAAAGCACAGATGTTTGTTTTTGTAAGCAATTAAAAAAATAAATATATATATTTTTTGTTAGACTTGAAACAATATGATTACTTCTGTTTCCATTAAGGGTTTTTTTTTTTTTTCAAAATTTAATTTTCGTATTAGTGTATAACCTACATGTCACTCACCTTTGCTAACATTCATAAATTAACTTTTGGCAAGCCAAATGCTTCTATATATATATAAAAGATTTCATTTGAAAATTATTATCAATCCAAAATATGAACAAAATTTTAAAAGCTATTGAATTATAGTAAAGATGTATGTATATAAATGTTTTTGTTGATTGTGATGTTTTTCTTTTAATAGATGTGTTAGTCCAATAATTTGGAGTAGGGGGTGGGTTACCTTTGACGTCCATGACTTTGTCGGACAGAAACTATTCGTGCTTGTAAACCTTATGCTCTTCTTCGCTTCTTGAGGTTTGAATGGCAGATTCATTGTAAACCCCACACCCCACCCTGCCTCCCACACCCACACCCCAAGACGACCTCTCTATTATTGGGTTTTTGTCTCCTTTCCTCGTTATTCCAAGTACACAACCCATGATATAAGCCAGAAATCCATGCTTCTTCTTCTTCTTCCCATCACTTACAAATTTTAGTGCTTGCTTGGCTCACTCTGCTGTGTTCCTATCAAGAAAAAGTAAATCTTCTTACTCTTCAGTGAATTAAATGCATGATTTCTGGGAAACTTACTTGATCGTTAAATGTAATTAATCACTGTTGCAGGTCTAGTAGCTGGATATATATATATCTTCTTCATGGATAGTTTAAATCCGTGGTCACCTTCAGCTAATGCTCCTCCAAAAGGTTCCAATTCTGATGAATATTTTCTTGAGAACAGATTAGTCTTTACTGAAAGTCTCAAGGTAAAAAAAAAAATCAAATTTTACGCTGCTCGTTCCTCAAGATGTTTGTTTTTTCAATCTCTCACTGTCACTGCAAGTTTGGATATCTTCTTCTTCATCTTCTTCCTTTTTTTTCTTTGATTTAGGACCTAAAGAACATAAGGGGTCAATTATACTCAGCTGCTGAGTATTTCGAATCAGCTTATATGAATCACGAACATAAACAACTGTAGGTACAACACAAACACTGCGTTCTTTTTTCTCAGAAACTTTTTTCTGTAAGCAATTTTGATCTGTTGATACTTTTCTATTAACTTCTGTCATAGAGTGGAGGATACCCTTAAGGATTATATCAGTAGAGCTCTTATCAGTACTGTGGATCACTTAGGCTCAGTAGCCTCTAGAGTCACAGTTTCTTGGATGACAAAAGCAATGAAATTTCTTCTGCAACCCTTCGGTTCTCTGGCATTCAACAGGTACCATTATTGTATCCGATCATGCACAATTATGGGGGATCAGATACCCAGTGGACCCTTTTATTATTATTATTATTATTGAATACGGGAAAACACCTGAAAAATGTACTAACCTTTTCTTTCTGTTGGCAAATATAGAGAATAAGAACATTCACAGAAATCAGGGATGGCTTCGAGTTATTGAAGTTGCCGGTCATAGAAACACCCAAGCATTATAAAAGATACTCCATCCAGGCAATTATCTCATCCCTCTATATCTCTTCTTTTCTATCACTTCACATTTGACTATGATCCATTTCTATCTTTCTTTTGTTCAGTTTCTGATGCTGAAATCATCACAAAATTTAGCTCTATTCCTCCTAATGCCTGCATTTTATCTCCACAAGATGATATGCAACAAAATAAGCAACCAGGTAAATTTAATTTGGCACCATTCCATACATATACACTCATGTTCCTAACCAATTCTTTTCCCTGCTTAGATGATTCATTTTCCAAAGCATTTCGAGGAAATGTCACAAAGCCAAACCCAAAATCATTGAGGTAATATCTATTTAATAAGATGGTATTCCTGCAGCACTATGTTTGTTTATCAGCAGAGTAAATGTTGCAGAAGAGGAAATTCCAGGTTGCATTCAACACAACTTCCTACAACACCTCTAACCTTTTCATTCACTAGGCTTGCTTCAACTAAAGGAGGTGAGTATGAACATTCTAAGCATTGTACTGCTGAAACAATATGTCCCAATAATGCACTAATGAGTAATGGCACTTAACCTGAGATCAGGGAAACAGGTAGTTTCACCACTTAGCTTTCCATTCCGGCGATCTGGATCTATTGGTAATAGGTCAACTTCACCAGGATCCTTTTCTAGTAACAATACCAAACGAGTAAGCATCAAGACCTTTCTGCAAATATTCATTTGAAGTTCAGATTACAAGAGGTTGTTAAGGAAATAGTTAGAGATCATTGTTCCTGTACTCTGTCATATAAATTACTGATGATATTCTTGCAAATGACAGTACCCTTCTGAACCGAGGAGACCTGGTGCAGTTCTTATAAATCAAGAAAGAAGCCAAAGAAAAGAAATGGAACTGTACTCCTGGAAAAGCAAACATATTTTTAAAGCATTACTTACCATTTATCCATTAAGGAAGGAAGGTGTACCACACAAATTCAGGGATGGCTATTAATTTTTCGAAGAAAGAATTTCTTTCAGGGAGAGATCCCCCAAAACTATCTATGTTTAGATTTTTTTTTTTTTTTTTTCTTTTAAATTTGTACTTCCAGAATAAGATATCAAAATCTAAGATCAAAACTTGGAAAATTATCTGCTTCCCTTATGTTGATTTCCTGCTCCAAAATCTTTGAATTCGGTCCATTGCAGCAGTTGTCGCTAGAGGTACAATCATTTGCTTTCTCCATGCCAGTGTCATGATATTCGTCATCCCATCCAGCATCAACTCCCTCAGCACCTGCACATGGCTATACCAAGAATTGACATAAATCAAAACCAAATGAATCTTCATAAGTGCAAAACATAATATACAAAAGATTGTGCGACTTTATAAGATTAATCAGAAAAAATGCACAAAGTACAAAATAAAAAATCACTAAAACACTTGAACGATTATAGATGCCGTATACAGAGAGAAAAAGATCAGTAATTTTATATCCTTCGCTTGCTAAAATAACTTTTGATGCGTGAACATAATCCAGTAGGAGAAAAGTTGTATGTAAAAGTTAATGAGGTAACTAATAATGGCAAGATACCTGGTTCAGATTTTCGAAAGTTGCTTCCTCAACAGATGGAATGGTGATGCAAGATGTTATAGATGCTCCTCCAGTTCGTTTCTCTGCATAGCCAAAGTTAATTTGATTGCAGCATATACGCATTGAAGTGCTACTAACGTATGGAATATGACATAAGACTTGCCTCTGCAAAAGACTGGTTCAATGCGATATCCTTTTTCCAGAGTATTAATTGAGGAATCTAGCAGCACTGGAGCAAGTGTCTCTTGTTCTTTGAAGTCCACTTCCTCAGCAACCAAACCTTTTGGCTCTGCCATTGGAGTATCTAGGGGCCCCGCACTTCTATTAGTACAGCCTGTGTCATCCTTGTCATTGGAAATGCATCCTGATCTGCTATGAATCACCAGGAGTTGGACAGAGTTAAATGGTCAGGGGCTTAGATGTTCAACCACCTTCAATTTCCTGTTAAAAGCTGAATGTAAAACTAAAAGCCTAGTGAGTAGTCAAGATCCTTCCCATTAGTTTAGGCACGTTTAAACAATTGTAAAAATATATCAAAATATAAAACATGTTGAAACATGTAGGCTCAAAGTTCCACAAAATGCCTCTACTATATATCCAGCCTAACTTTAAGTCAAGAGGGCAAAAAAAAAAAAAAAAAAAAAAAAAAAAAAAAAAAACAAGAGAAGAATGTAATATTTACTCACCGACAAACAGGTATAATATAATGTGTTATATCCGAAATTATCTATTTGTTGAAATGAATTTGCCCTTGCTTTAAGAAAGTAAAGCTCTTCTGTAAGGATTTCAAACTAATATTGATATATACCTAATGTCATAAAAGTCTACTTTTAAGCATTTGTCCTAGGCCTGTAGTAGTGAAGCCATGTGTAGTTTGAAGTACTGTTTGATTTTATAATCTGATAGAATAAATTTTCTTTGATAATTCCAGTTTTGAAAATCCTACCTCCTCGGTTCATGGATTTTCTTACTTTCTTCACTTAATTCCACTACGTTTCTTCCTTCAGGACAGACATCTTGCAGACTTTGCTGCTTTCTCTGAGAAGATTGGAAAACATGAGACACATCTACAGATTTTCTATCCATCTCACTAACATTTTTCTGAGTCGCAGGTCTCTTCAGAACAGATAAGATCTCTTGGGCTGACATAAAAATCAAAATTGTCAAAGAAATTATGTTAAAACTGTAAGAGCATGAAGTCTCTCTGATATTCGGCTTGTTAGTAATGTCAAATGATCGAAGATAAATTTGTTTACCAGCACGCACGGGAGTTTTACTGACTGCCAGACCAGATATGTTTTGCCTGGCAATGGAGCTCTGAGTCTTTGAATTTAAATGCGTCATTGGAGAAGTTTTCTTTTGATGTTCTAGAATTTCAGTCCATGAAAAGGAAACCGATTTTAGGAGGCTATGGGAGAATCCATTATAGAAGTTTAAGATGCAAACAGAACACAGTCTTGAGCCACATGCCCTTCTGATAGATAAAATTAACAAGATGTGCCAAATGATAATTTGCTTTCTAGAGATACTTTTCACGAGTAATGTCTGTAATAAATTTTTTTGAAATAACTAGAGATTTTTTGTTCCAAGAGGGGGAAAAAATGCATGTTCTATGAGAAAAATTGACAGGAGATTTAGAAAGACCATGAGGGTACATATCATCCTCCAATATCTTGACGGAAGCTGACGAGTGCTTATCAAGGAAAAGTATCAATAGGCTTACCATCAAAAATGGGTTTGTGTGTCGGAATCCTCTGACTTAATTTAGTATTGTCCAAACAAGAGTCCCCTTTTGATGAATCTGTAGGCTTCCGGGATGAACCACTACATTCAAGTTTTTCTGCACACACAGGTTGCCAATCTTTTAGTAGCATGAGATATGTGCTGCTTGGTAGCTGAATCCAAGAATACTGAAGAAAAGACAAATTGGGTAGCATGATTGTTACCTTTACAGCTTGTCCGGAGGTCTCCAAGTTCCACTAAATAGTTTTGCAGCAGCAAAGTACTTCCAGATCTTATATTTTCTGATTCTGATGACTGGAGATGTCTATGGCTCAATACAATTCCATCTTGTGTGAGCAAAATAACCTGCAGGCTTCAAGGATGAGTAATAATGCAAAAAAATTGAATATCCTATTGCCACAAAAAAAAAAAAAAAATTTACCAAAATGAATCATAAAATTGCCGGACAACAAACTGATGGACATATCAAAAACTTTCCTGACTTCAGATATATTAGACTAATAAATCAGTAGACCATAACAGGCTGCAAGGTGCAACCATATAAAATTTGCCCAAATTTAAAGTGGGAAGGAAGAAATTTAAGTACCAAGCACAAAGTGAAAAAAATTTAGAATCAGGTAGCCCAACCTCCTCCTGTGAATTATGAAAAGATGTGCACCACAATAGATATTTTATTTGTTACTGAATTATGTCCTCATAAGAAAGAGTTACTTTTAGGTGAATGGACAAGAGTGGTAGTTTGTAAAAGTCAAGGACATCTCAAATTTTCAGATAATTATTCAATATAAAGGTTTGGTGTAGAAGCATTCTATCTGCTTAAGGTTTCCTAACTCCATTAGACAAAGCAAATACATGGAACAGGGAACGTAATAAGTATGCCACTGACTTGCATCTGAAAGGAACCCAACATTGCAAGTTTGAGAATCCCATTGTTGTATTTCTTGGACTTTTGAGTTACTTGGGTTGTGTATATGGCTTCCCATTCTGCAATGAGAGGATTAGAGCAGAAAGAGTGAGAAGCAACACAGCTAAGCAGAAGGATCCTGCCAAGAACAGAACCAAGATGATGGCAAGAAAAAGTATAACATATTAGTAAAAGCTGCTTTGATAATGATGGAAGAAATACGTAACAAATAGCCTCTCCTTGCCAAGTCACTTCAGGCAACTACAAGAGCAAAAATGAAGGCTCACGAAGAGTGGCAATAACTGGCTGAAGTTTTTAATATTTTTTAAATACATATATTGAAAACCAGAACTAACTCTTCCTAGATTACACTCTTAAGATTTAATTCTACATGGGAGAAAACAATAGCCCCAAATCATGGCAGAAATGAAAATATTTAAGTATAACTTAATCAAATAGCAATAAACTCCCCATCCACTCCCAAAATGGAAAAGTTTCCACATTTGTTGTATGCCTATAGATTTGCACATGTTTTTTTTTTTTTTTTTTTTTTTTTTAAGCATTGATCAATCTAGTTTAACATAATGTCTGAAAGCAAAAGTTTTCTAGGAAAAAGGAGTAGACAATAACTAATATCATTTAGATGCCAAAACAATTGTGCCCTAGTAGTACCAAAGAAACCATGTCAATCACATGGAAAGAACTCGTTCTCCTACTTGAATAGCATGGGCAGAAAAGAATGCTTCGCTAGAAGCAACAATTCCACAAAAAGAATAAAAATGGTCCTACCAATAGGAAATTTTTCTTGATCATAGATACTTTCACATTGTGCTTTCACTTTTTGATCTAAGTTGCAATTTTGTCCTTCAAGATTCAGTTTATTATCTCCTTCACATTCTCCGACATCCACCAGGTGACCAGCAAATGTGACTGATTCACCGGAAATGATTACTTCATCCTTTCTAAGAAATCTGCTATCTAAGAGTCTCCGATTCAAATCGTAGAGCAATATCTGATAGAGACCCACAAGAAAAAGTCAAATGGCAAGTAAAGACCATAGATCCAAATTAAAAAGAGAAAACCAATGTAATAAGAAAACCAAAACAGGGAACCAGGTATTCCAGAAGCAAAAAAGTTTTATAAATTAAACCTGCTTTTGTGAACCACAAATGAGAAGTTGCAGAATCCCATCATGATACTTCTTGACCTTTTGAGTAATTTGAGTTGTGTATAAGACCTGCCATTCTGAATTACACTTGGAAGCAATTGAGGTTTAGCAAAAAGCAAATAGACCAACTTTGTGTCAAAAATAAAAAGGAAGAAAGAGGAAACTAGTTTTTACTAAAAGGTTTATACAGAAAGAATGTCCAAATATTCAGTAAACCTATATGTTGTTGTTTCAAGGATATAAAATTCTAGCCAGGACCCAATAAAGAAACTAATGGCCAATCAGGAAACTAACCCATTTTGCTGGATTTGATTGTATCAGAGCACATTGGTGAAGTGCCATACTTATCCATTTCACTCTTCTTGAACTCTGAAATGTTGAAAGTTGACATATTTAGATATTTCACGTACTACAGACATTCTGAAGAAGTGTATATAGCCACATCTGAAGCTGAATGATGCAAAAACAATTGGGACCATGTTTCAAACATTATACCTTTTAAAACTTTTAACTTAAGCAGAAAGTGCCAAATGACTTCACCAACCCTCAAGTGGAAATAAAATAAGCACAAGCATGGACTTCTGGCCAACCATTAAGTAAATACCTCTTATAATTTTCTGTGATGGGCTCAGATTTCTCTCCCGTGCTTTACCCATGCCCAATTTTGGCTTCCTATCTTCTCAAGGGAAAAGGAAACCATGTCAAAGATGCATCCAGTCAAGTTTGGTTTCCTATTCCCAAATTTAAATTGCAGGGAGCATAATAGAAATAATAATAATAATAATATATAGAAGAAACAAAAATTAGGACAAGAAATAATATCGTTGTCTTACCAACAGAGGCAGTAGCAGTACCAAACTTGGGAGTCTGAAATGACTTGGATACCATAGTAACCTTCTTTTCAAACTTAGGCAAAGGTTTCCGATCTCCATGCAGATCACCGATATCAACCAGATAAGAATCAAATGCCAATGTCTCACCCGATTTTATGATATCATCTTTCTTCACAAACCTACTATGTAAAATCATATCGCAATCATCGTAGAGAATTACCTGCATATAGCAATCAAAATATTTTATATATATATATATAAGTTCTCCACAGGATAATCCTTTTTTCGTACCATAAATTCCTCTAACTATATACTGAATCAAATCACAATTCTCAATCTCAATGCAAAGCGTTTGTAAATTGTAATTCAAATTTCTTCAAAATCTAAACCATCAAATATTCCATATCCTAATAGACTAACTGAGCTAGGTTGATAAAGCTACAAGCATGTTTCTACAAAGACAGCATTAAAATAAAATTCACCAAAATGCAAATAATTAACGACCGGTTGTACTTGAAAATTCATAATTTCTACTGAACTGGAGGTAATACAAATGCATTACATACATAATTTGGTTGAATATTTCGAACAACAAAGAGTTAGCTAAATCGAAGCGGCGGATTTACCTTATGGCTTGAAGCGTCAAGTTCTAGGAATCCATCTTGGTAGACTTTCCTCTTCTGCTTGATGTGCTTTGTGTAGGTTACATCCCATTTCTGAGAGCTTCCCATCACACTGAAGCAATTTATGTGCTCCTAATTTTAATATATTATATATATACTTCAGATTTCAGCGGGAAGCATAATATTCTTTCATATTTGGGCTTCATACTTTATTGGGCCCATAAGTAGTTGGACGCTATTGGGTTGAATATTTTTATATCTAAACATTGGGCTTTCTCCAATATTATTTTTGTTTAAATAAATGAATTTTTGTTTTTATTATTATCTCTATTTTATTTTTAATTGGACAAAGATAGTCTTTTTGTCAAATTTTATTAATTTCTAGTCACAAAATTCACATTGTGAATGAGAAAAATATTAGAGAATAGGAGAACTTCCTAATTTTTTTCAAATGAAATAGGAAGAAAATGAAGTCTCATTAAAATATAATTTAGTTAATCTCAAAACAAAATACAGAATAATTGATAAGATATTCTTTATAAAATTAATGGTTTAATATTTAATTTATACACTAATTTTTTATATTTTCGGATATAATTTTCAACTATTTAGTGCTAGAAACAAAATTTTGTCAAGAAATAGGGCAATATATATATATACATACACACACATACATGGGAAGAAATTTTATATTGTTATTGTCATTCTCATACTTTGAAACATATTTTATGATGTCGCTTTCTTTTTGTACACTTGATAATCCTCCACCTTTACACCTTTGTGACAGAAATTCTTGAGCTCACAATATATATATATATATATATATACCAAAAGAATCCAAATAGACTAATCAATGGTGCACTGGTCGACATAATAGAGGCAGGTGGTTGGTGAAATCCATCCCTGCCTTTCTAGCAAGTTGCATGTCAAGCTAATCACCACATCATTCATTTAATAAAATCCTTAAATCTAAGAAACAATAAAAACAATAAATAAAGAGAATATGTTAAATATATATATATAATAAGTTATGTAGGATAAATATCGAAAAAGTAATACGTAAACATATAAGTGTGAAATTGTGATAAATGTCTTTAATTTTTTTTTTCACTGAGAAAAATGCTTACAATGGCTTAAATTCTCCCATATATAAATTATTATTAATAAGTTTTAAATATGTGATCATTAAATGCGTGTAGAGATTATATTTTATAAATGATCACATGGGAGACCATATAAATACAAATATATCGAAATTAATATTATTAAAATAAAAAGAAATCACATAATTTTTAGATTTTCAAATATATTGGAGAGTAATTAACGTAAGCACTAGTGGTGGACTAAAGTAATTTGTCAAAGCTATATATAGAAGACAAACTTGCTTGCTCATTCAATTTATTTTATTTTATTTAAAAAGTTGACTTCGAAATTTACAATTTTTCTTTCCATATTTACTATTTTAAAATGGTTCTATTGATTGATGTGTTCAGCACTAATTAAAAAAAATGGTAATCTTACTTCACAATTCATATTTAAGCATAAAGTTTGGTTTATGACTCCTTTTTCTAAAAGTATACATACATACATACATATACATATACATATACATATACACATATATATATATATATTATATTGCTCACTCCACATTGTACAATTTCTTTATAGTATATTTCTTGTCTTCAATGTGATGCAAGGCTTATCTTTTATGTTTTATGTCAGTGGCAGTGTTGGAAATTTGCCGAAAGTTGATTGAGTATATATATATATATATACAATATAGATACAATATATATAGCCCATTTTAATAAATATTATTCCTTTGAGCTTTTTTTAATATTATTATATTATTTGATATCTCGAGGGATCTAAAGAAAAATAAATAAATAAAGGAGGTGAAACAATCACATATTCTTCATCCTTAGATTTCCACTTTCTTCATTGAGAAGTTTGAAGATTTTGGATTTTATGCTCCATTGAATATTCAAAAAAAAATCTTGTTTTAAAATTTTAGATAGTATTGATATATTTGTAGTAAAAAGCCGAATTTGGCAACCATTCCTGATTTGTGTGGGATGGATTAATTCTGAACACACATATTAAGAGGAAGAAGAAGATGAAGTTTAATCCATGGATAAGATGCACATTTTTCTATATATTTTTTTTTATGAACAACAAAATAGAGAAGAGTTGTAGACCACACGAGTCGGGCGGGGACCACAAACAGCCTGGTAAAGAGGGGAAAGGAAATAAATAAATAAATAAATGTAAAGAGGACAAAATGTGGGGAATAGGTAAACGGCCTAGCATCGTGAAAGCACACTAAAGAAAAGTTTAAAAATTGAAGCGAACAAAAATATTTTTTTTATTAAATGAACAAAAAGATTACGACCATATTTTTGGACATTTTAAAAAGAAAAAATTAAAAATAATTTAGTGAAATTATTATTTAAAAAAAAAAGTGAATAGATAAAATTTATTTTAAAAGGAAGTGAACTTTAATATCATTATATTATAAATTTGTTAGTATTTATACTTAATTATTTAGTATTATTTTTAAATATAACATTTTATTTTTATAATTTAAATTGATTATTAATTTTGATATTCATTATTACAAATTAAAATAAAATTTGTATAAGTACTATAGTTTGATAACATTTATAATTAGTTATTATAATTTTAGTTGAATATTCACTATATACTAATTATCACGATTTGAACCTATAAATTTATAAAATAATTATATATTGTTCTTATTGTGAAAAGTATACACAAATTGTATATGATTACTTATACTCATTCTTATATATCATTATACATTCATAATATCACAATATATCTTAATTTCAAAAAAAAATTATTTTAGTAAAAGATTGACCAATTATTATTAGACTACAATTTAAATGTAACTAAAATTGAATAATTAGTTTAATAAAAAAATTTAAAAATAATGGTTTACCAAAAAAAAAAATTATTTTCTAAAAATATTGTCGTTATAAATTTTGTTTTTGATCAGTTAAATGATTTTTAAAAAAATAAAAATAGTTTTAAGGAATAAATTAATGATTTTTCTATATTATTATAAGATGCTAGATCCTTTGACCACTAAGGGAGCAGTAACTCTATTGGTGTGGTCTGCATGTCTTTAGTTACACGAACAAATCGCCTTGTGTCACCTCAAGTTAGATTTTAAATTCTCATTTATATATATATTATACTAGATAATGTGTATTATATTATTTCTTCTAATTTCTTTTCATATATGTATATATAATTAATAATTAAATTTAAAAATACTAATATACAGTAACTTATTATAACTTAATATTTTATATTATTCGATTTATTTATTATTCAAAAATTATTATTTAAATAAAGAAAATAGTACCAGATGGAGATCAGTACAAAATCTGTACATATACCTAAGCGCTTACGTCAGCAGTATGCATGTGCCATGTGGCTGTTGGTCTGAACATCCCCACGTGTCCTATTTTGCTACGTAGGCGGAGTTTCGTTCGTAATAGGTAATACTACTCGAGAAAGCATTCTGAATTTCCTAAAATATCTTATTTTTTATATATATAAATATATATATTATTTAACAGTAAAACATACTTCAAATTATATTTATTTATTCGTTTATATTTATGTTAAAAATATTCGGTGACTTTTCCCTCCTTGTAATAATAATAATATACGAATCTCCTGATAAAGACGTTGAGGGGAAAAAAATTAATTGGAGGTTAAATACGACCTTTCCCAAATAGAACTCCACACTCTATGGAGAAAAAAAAAATGTAAATATTTTTAAATTGTTTGAAAAATTATATACATATATATATATATATAGTAGATGTATAATAATTTTGTGTGAGAGAGAAGCAAAATTAATTATAGGGAAAATAGATATTTCTATGGGGGCCAATGGTTTCTGTTTAAATAATGTTCTATTGATTTCTGTACCGGGAAAAGAACCTAGAAATTCTATGTTTATATATGGGGACAAAATTATGTATTAATTTTATAAATTAATTGGATTCGTTTGTGTTTAATGTATTAATAATATGTTTTGGATAAGATCGAAATTATATATAATTTTATAAATTATATATTAATTTTAAAAGAAAAAATTAATTTTGAGTCGAGTTAAAGAAACGAAAGGTAACAAAGTGAAATATATGGTCACGTAAATACAGGGAGAATGACAATCTTGTTTCTCACATTCTTTGTAACAGTATCTAAATAATTAGATAGATTATAAAAGTAATATGACTTTTTTTGTGATGAGCTGTGAATAATTAGAGAGATTATAAAAGTGACATGACTTTTAAATTACACACAATTTTCATTTGTTTGACTATAACTCCGAATATATATATATATATATATATATGAAAACTTTTTTATTAGTCATAACTAGTTGCAATTTGAAAAGCTACAAATGAAGTTTCATTTTCAGTAGGGCGGATAAAAAATAATTCCATCACTTTCAAAATGGCTGTCCATATTTGTGATTTTCTCCTCGATACTATCTATCTACACCTATCTACTATCATATAAAATCATACCAGTATTTTTCTATTATTAGTATCACGAGATTTCATTAATTGTTTAATTTCTCAGCAGATATTTTGTCAATCATTAGGGTACCTTCATATTTATTTCACCCAATATTAATTTTCTTTTTTGCCTATAAGTTTTTTTATAAAAAAAATTTAGTACATTTTGTAACAATATATCAAATTCATAATATTTTAAAGTCATAAGTGACACTATTATGAGTTGAATTACACTCAAATTAATATAATACATTTTATATTGAATAAAAATTTTAAAGTTTTTGTGATATTTATTATGTATTAAAAGTTATAATGAATGTCTAATATTATATAAAAATGGATTTAACTATTGATAATGAACTTGAAATATATTTTTTATGTAATGATAATAATACTACTAGCTCTGGGTCTAAATTATAATATATATATATATATATATATATATTATGTAATGATAATAATACTACTGGGTCTAAATTATAATAATATATATATATATATATATATATTATGTAATGATAATAATACTACTAGCTCTGGGTCTAAATTATAATAATAATATATATATATATATATATAATTAGGGCTATTATGTGATTCCAAGGAGTAGGAAAGGGGAGGGGAGGGGGGGGGGGGGGAGCAAATGAATGATTATCAACTTGCATTATTGTCTAAATCATCATCCATTATGTTTAATGAAGCACTTAAGACATTTTTATAGTAGTTTTAAGGCCTTAATAAATATTAGTCAATAAAAAACGACACCGAGTTCTCCGTATTATCACTCAAAAGGCAACAACTACTTTTCCAATAATCACTTTTACTTTTTCTAGCAACTTGCAAAGCAACCCATTCTTTTATTTTTTGTTTATAAATAAATTATTCCCAAATAAGTTAAAAGCAAGTCACTTTTTTCCCCTTAATTTATTATTAGTAATTATTTAATATTCCGCATAAATTTTTTATAATTTCTAGCTTATAGAAGGATTCATAATTTTTATTTTTTAAATTTATTGGCGAGTGAGTTTCTTATTGGTCGGTAGGGCTGACACCAATAATGAACGAAAATTCCCCAAAACGGGAAAGGTTGGCTTTCAATCCTTAATGCACGGGGACAGAGTAAAACCTCCCACTTTTAGTAACTTCTTACGAAGTTTCTTTCATCTGTTTCTTGGGAAACTATTTCTCCCCGCACCAAAACAATCCTCACCACTCATCTCTGATCATCAACAAGTATAATTCTCCAACTTAATCCTTATTCAATCTTAATTTTGTGTAATTGAATTGTATTTATGTATATATATATATATATATTTTACAGTGGGAGATCACGGTTAAAATGAACGGTCAACGGGGGTGATTTTGAATTGGAGAAGGTGTGAAGCGGCGCAGTGGGGGAATATATATATATTTTACAGTGGGAGATCACGGTTAAAATGAACGGTCAACGGGGGTGATTTTGAATTGGAGAAGGTGTGAAGCGGCGCAGTGGGGGAATCATTTTCCCAATATTATAATCTGCAAGTAGTACAACTATTAGATTCCAATTCTCTATGGAATCACAGTCTACAATTCACCTCCTCCACCACCACCATTTCTCCCATCCTTCTGCTACTTTTGCCCCCACTGCTTTTCTCTCTCTTCTGCTTACCACATATAGCAGCTATTTTAGAGAGTGAGAGAGAGGTTTTCGAAAACCCCCCCAAAAATAACAAAGAAGATTTCCACGAGGGGAGGTAGTTAAAAATGGCGGAACTGGAGGAACCAGAAACGCAAAGGAATTTTCCTCCCAAGTCAAAGGAGATGATACTCAATTCATCTCAAACGCAGACGACGCATACGGTGGTTGGTGTGGAGAGGGAAAACTTAATGATGGATCTCGATCTTGATCTCGATTCTTCATGGACTTTTGATCAGATCTTCTCGGCTGCAACTAACTCTGGGAATCCATTCCTCGTGCCTGCTTCTGAGCAGCCGTGTTCGCCTCTTTGGGCGTTTTCCGATGAGAATAATGAGGATAATAAACCTTCTGGGAACTCTACTGCTGTTGGACTCAGGCTCTCTGACTATCCTAGACTTCTCTCTTGTAAGCTTGTGCTTGAAGCTTTTGACTCCCATATTTTTTTGGGGTTTGTGGCTGAAAAATGAATTTCGATATTAAAGTGTTCTGGATTTTAAATTGATAAGACTTTTTTGAGAATAGATACGAATTCTATAAGGATTTTAGCTCAAACCTGGTTTTTCTGTAATTCTCTTTGGAACATAGTTACCTCTTTTATTTGCTTCTTTTTCTTTTCCCCCAAATTTCGTGAATCAATATTTGGCAGAAACAAAAGCAGATAGAGAGAGAAAACAAGTCTAAGATTATGAAATTTTATTCATGAACCGTGTTTTACTGAAACAAATGTTTCCTTAATTTATTACAGAGCATATTTGAGGTGCATTTGTAAAAGTTTATAATGGCGGCTTATTGCAGCAGATAACTTAGACAATTTCCAAATATTTCTTATGTAAAAAGGTTGTCCCTGAAATGCAGTATAAGTGGAAGTAAGAGGGTTTAATAATCTTTCCCTTTTCATTTTCGGAATTCTGATTATTGCATGATAAATGTATACACCAGGTAATCCTGATTCATTTATGGGGAATCCATCTGGGAATGATGAGAAACGAAAGCTACCTACTCCAATTTTGCAATTGGCACCACTAGACTATCCAGATGGTCTTGTATAATAAAGGAGCGAATGACACAGGCTCTTAGATTCTTCAAAGACTCAACTGAACAACATGTATTGGCTCAGATTTGGGCTCCTGTGAGAAATGGTGGTCGTTATGTACTCACAACTTCTGGGCAACCTTTTGTTCTAGACCCCAAAAGTAATGGGCTTTATCAATACAGGATGGTCTCTCTGATGTATATGTTTTCTGTGGATGAAGAGACGGACGGGGTCCTTGGACTTCCAGGGCGTGTTTTTCGGCAAAAGTTGCCAGAATGGACACCAAATGTGCAGTACTATTCTAGTGAAGAGTTCCCCCGGCTTAATCATGCCCTCCACTACAATGTTCGGGGACTTTAGCTTTGCCTGTGTTTGAGCCTTCTGGGCAAGTCTGTGTTGGTGTACTGGAGCTCATAATGACCTCCCAAAAGATCAATTATGCTCCTGAGGTCGATAAAGTATGCAAAGCACTTGAGGTTGGTTCCTTGACCTTACCCAACGTGAAATTCAAATCTCTCACATGATATTCTATGGTCTAGAACCCACATAGTTGTTCAAAAAGCTGAAAATAATCTATGTTCTTATGCTATTCTTTTACTTGATTTTTGCTGCCATATCTTTCTGGTAAAATTAGGGGCCGTAGCTCATTGTCTTTGATTAAAAAATAAAAGGATTCCACAGTTACATGTTTTCAGCTTTTCTGCAGGCCGTAAACTTGAAAAGTTCAGATATCTTGGATCATCCAAACATACAGGTATGGTTACTATGACCTTGAAGAGTTTGGTAGTTGTAAGAACCTTTTCTTCTGATTTATGAATAATCTGTACTTTGTTACCTTGAAACCAGATATGCAATGAAGGTCGTCAAAATGCACTGGCTGAAATATTGGAGATATTGACGGTGGTATGTGAAACTCACAAACTACCCTTAGCTCAGACATGGGTTCCCTGCAGGCACCGAAGTGTTCTAGCAAATGGTGGTGGTTTTAGGAAGAGCTGCAGTAGCTTTGACGGAAGCTGCATGGGACAAGTCTGCATGTCCACCACTGATGTAGCATTTTATGTGGTTGATGCTCATATGTGGGGCTTCCGTGAGGCCTGTGCTGAGCATCACTTGCAAAAGGGACAGGGTGTTGCTGGGAAGGCATTTGAATCACAGAACTCTTGCTTCTGTAGAGATGTCACCCAATTTTGCAAAACCGAATACCCATTGGTGCATTATGCACGCATGTTTGGTTTGACCAGTTGTTTTGCCATATGTCTGCGGAGCAGTTACACTGGAGATGATGATTATGTTCTTGAATTTTTCCTTCCTCATCTTATGGACCATGGAGACCAGCAGACCTTCTTGGACTCACTCTTGGTTACAATGAAACCACACCTTGGAAGTCTCAGAGTTGCTTCAGGAAAGGAACTTGAACATGAATGGGGATGTATTGAAATTGTCAAATCATTGGTGGGGGAAATTTTGATTCTAGAGCTAGGTCTTCAACATCTCCTCCTGTTCCCATTGCTGTCCTGAACAGAGAGGTGGCCCGTTTGAATTCTGTGGCCGAGCAGCAGTCACCACGAGTTGAATCTGTTACTGATGAAAGAAACATCTGTGGGGCAGTGGGACTCCAGAATACTGCTTCTGTCGCTCAAAATAAAGATGCAGGCAAGAAGACAGAGAGGAAACGTGGGAAGGCAGAGAAAACAATCAGCTTGGAGGTCCTGCAGCAATATTTTGCTGGGAGTCTCAAGGATGCCGCTAAAAGTCTTGGTGGTAAGTTTTCTGTTGTCTGAACATCTTTGTTTGATCACAATGTTCTCCTTGTTTGTTCATTTTTGCTGGGAGTCTCGAGTATGAGTGCACTAACCAGATTTAACTTCTTGCAGTTTGCCCACAACAATGAAGCGCATCTGTAGGCAACATGGAATATCCCGATGGCCTTCTCGGAAGATAAACAAAGTTAATCGGTCTCTTACGAAGCTAAAGCGTGTGATTGAATCAGTACAAGGTGCAGAAGGGGCCTTCACTTTGACTTCTTTGGGTAAAACACCAATCCCAGGTACAGTTGGTTCAGTTTCTTGGCAAACAGAGGTTTTAGTGGCGCCAATCAACAAGATCAATCTGGTGCTGGGCTGTCTGAATTTCCTAGGGATAGAAATGATGAATCTCCTCCAGTTGTAGGATCAGGATCTGATGAAAGGGCGGAAACATCAAATCAGTTACTAGGTGGCGGAACCGGAGAAAATGAAGAATTCATTTCTAAATCTCTACGGTTTCTGGCAGGTGAAGGTTCACACAGGTCCAAATCCCGAAGTGGCTCAAGGGAAGAGAGCATTGGGACGCCTACTTCCCAGGGTTCATGCCAAGGTAGTCCACCCCCTATTGGAATGATTCCTCTCCCCATAATGATGAGCATCGTGTTTCACCTTCACAAGAACAACAACAACAACAGCTCATGAAAATAGGTGGATCAATGAATTTCAAATATCAACCGACAGGAGAGATTAATCTTTCATCTGCTTTCTCAATAGATGCTTTTATGACTGCACAAGCCCAAGAACCATTTGGAGCCATGCTAGTTGAGGATGCAGGAAGTTCCCATGATCTCAGAAACCTTTGTTCAGCAGGAGATGCTCTCTTTGACGAACGAGTGGCCGATTACAGTTGGAACAACCCAATGGGGGGAAGCGAAGCAATTCCTAGAAGTTGCATGGGTAGTAGTAACCCAGGTGAGAGAATACCACAGTTTGGTGCTAGGCCAGAAGTGAAGACCATAACCATAAAAGCAACATACAGGGAAGATATCATAAGGTTTAGACTACCTCTAGATTCTGGGATAGAGAAGCTAAAGGAAGAAATAGCAAAAAGACTGAAATTAGATATAGGAACGTTTGAAATCAAGTATCTTGATGATGATAACGAATGGGTTCTAATAGCTTGTGATGCAGATTTGCAGGAATGTGTCGACATCTCAAAATCATCAGGTAGCAATATGATCAGATTGCTGGTTAATGACATAATGCCAAATCTTGGCAGCTCCTGTGAGAGCTCAGGTGAATGTGGTGTTAGAATGTAAATAAGGGTTGGTTAATTAAAAAGGGGTAAAGAGAAAAAGAAAATAAAGCTGGTAGAATCATTCTTTGCAGTGTTAGGATATGCTTTTGAAATGTTAACTGTATATCTCGGGTGTTGACAACTTCTCAGATTTTTGAGAAAATTTTCCTAGCTTGCTGCTTCTTTGTCGCAAGGCTTTTAGGAGAATAAAATTATCTTTGATCCTTTTTCTTCCTTTTTTAATTTGTACATAAGAAAAATACTTTAATTTTTCTTCAGATCATTCTGTATTTCTACCGTAAGTTTTTTTTTTTTTAAATTCTGTCATCGGTAGCCACTTTGTACAGTTAAATCAAATTCAAGTGGAGGAAGTTCTTTCTATACTATTTTTGTCTTTTATATTGATAAGATTGGAACTCGAACTTTAGGAGGAATCAAATATTTTTTCACATTTTTCTTCTTGCGAATGGAGAACTAACTTGGTACAGTAAAATTTCTTACCATTCTTTGAAAAGTATTTTAGTGGGCTACTAAAAATAATGGGCTTAGTGGGCTTTTTTTCTTGTAGTCTCTACACATCTCGGATCCATTAAACATGCAACCAAAATCAGTTAAAACCCAAAATATATATATAGTTATCCATATCGGTTTGCCCATAACATATACATATACATATATACATATATATATATGTTTGCAAGTGTGTATGTATATAGCTATTAGCTAACAGTACATACATATAGATATAGCTATCCTTAACTGCTTAAAAATGTGATTTAGAATCAATTCCAATTCCAAATCCCATGCCATGATGGCCTCGGATATATATTTTGGAACAAATTAAAAATAAAGAAAAGAAAACTAAACAAGTCCAATTCCAGGTGGTGGAGCATCTGATGATGATTTGTTCTTTTCAGTAAGACCAACTTCTGCAGCTTTAGCCTTCTTTTCTGTAAGCTGTCTTTTTGTTGATTTGTAGAATGTTGCATACAGTATTAGCTGAGCCAATCCCAGCACCGCTCCAGCTCCGTTTGGTGCCTGCACTTCACTTATATACTAACATCATTGGTATATATATTATTTTAGTTTAAAGAGATAATTATATTTAAAAGAAATTAAAAATTAAAATATTGTTAATTCTTAATTTATAAATATAAATATAAGAATTTTCGGAATAATTCTAAAAAAATAATTTGAAAAATTTCTAATCTGACAACATAATCATAATTACCACACTTAATTATATAAAATTAGAATTTGCACTAATATAAAATAATTTTTTTTAAAAAAGAAACCAAATATATAGAATTGAGAGAAGTTTCTATTAGAAAAAGGTTGATTAGAGAACAACAAACCGCAATATAGGGATCGAAATGGATCATGGCATAAGCCGTCCAACTAGCTCCACTGAGAAAACCAAATAAAGACGGAAAAAATGGCATGTACTCTACACTCTTTGTTGTGATCACCAGTTTCTGCAACAAATAACATCTCATGTTATGTATACGTATTTGAAAGGATTTAATAGTAGTCGGACTACAGTGAATTTGGGAAAGGTTGGAATACAGGAGACCGTGCACATTGAACTTCAACCTACAATACGGTCATAATAAACTAAGTGTCAAATTTCTCCAATCCACACTCCGAATTAATGAAGCTAACATACTAAATAACGGAGTGCAATTGAACCATGTCACCTCTTAAAGAAACATAGATCCTTGAAGGGAAATGATAATGCAAGCAGACAGGTGTCCAATGACTCATCAGGTAATAATATTCTTCATGGACGGGTGTTCGATGACTCAGCAAAGGTTACTCTCTAAGGTAAAAAGGTAAGTTTCTCACTATAAAAGGTAGAGGGAGAAAAATGGGAGGATAAAAGACTTTTGGATTCTTCTACCTTTGAAAAAGACCTTTACTCCCCAATTTCCTTTGCTCTATCACATTTTCATTATTTGTTCTTCTAAATATCAATATTCTAACAAAACCATTGGAGTATCATCTTCGGGAACCACCGTCACGTGACTTCCGTTTTGCAGGTATCGAATCCAGATCCAACTACACTCAAATTTAAACTAGAGCCAAATTTTACCCGATCAACATATATATATACATATTTCACAATATATATATATAGATATATAGAGAGAGAGAGAGAGGGGGGGGGGATGGAATTACCATTACAGCTAAAGGAGAAGCATACATCATGATATTACCAACCATGCAAATACTTCCAACAATGGCAGATCGGAGCTTTGTGGAATGTGTTAGAGTGAGAACAAGAACAGCAAGAATGGATACAAAAAGGAACTCAAGAAGAATGATTAGTATAACTTTGATCTTTCCCTTTTTATCAGAGTAAAGAACAAACATAATCAAGTAAACAAGCTCGATCAAAAATCCTGCTCCGTTTATTGTTATTACGAGTAGACTGTGTAGATGAACTACCGGTAGTCCGTACAGTATCCATAACGCGCAATTTATGAACGTTGCTAAGTATGGTACCGGAGAAAATTGTTCCACTGATTTCTTCTTCCTTATCACATGAAATGTTGGCCTGCATATATCATTTCGTATATTTAAATCAAAAGAATTTCACATTAACTCTTATATATTATAAATATCAATATTTATACCTATAAGGAGTTTGATTTCTATAACTCTTATATATTATAAATATCAATATTTATACCTATAAGGAGTTTGATTTTTATACCTAACATTTCGAATTTTGTTTTAGTTGAAATTTGTAATATTTATAAGGGAAAAGAGTTTAATTTCTATATGTAACGTGAGTTCGAATTTTGTTTTAGTTGGAATTTGTTGTTTTGTAAGCTAAAAAAAGTTTTTTTTTATACTGAAAGCCACAAAAAAAGGGGAATTCTTTTATCTGTCGTTGTTAGAGAAAAGAAAAGAAAGGAAACTACTTACACTGGTGACAAGAACAAGATGAGAGCAATAATATTGCCTGCAAAACCCACAAAAAAATTTTATAAATTAAATTAAGTGTATTCTTGCTTTTACTTAATTAATCAAACATGCATGCTAGAAAGACCCTTCAATTAAATTTGCACAATGAAAAAAGAAAAATAAAGAAAAAGTTCTCAAAACTCACCTATGATACCAACCACTGTGCGAACAGTATCAGTGGAGATCATGACTGATATATATATATATATATGATGAGAGAGAGAGAAGGGAGAAGAGAGAGAGAGAGAGAGGAGAGAAGATATATTGGCGGTGTTAAGATGGAAAGGATGAAGTGAGGATAGTGGTGGTTTCTAGGTGCTATATATATATATAGAGAGAGAGAGAAGGAGTAGCTAGTAATTAAGTAAATTATGGAGAAATAAATGGGTTAAAAACAGAAGCAGAGTTTTGTTTTTGTGTATGTTGATCAAAATTAGATATCACGAAATAAACGTGCATGGAAATTTTGGTTCTTGGACTTGCATGACAGATGTTAGCTACCTAGCTAAGGTTGATCATTTTATTTTTTTTAATTTTTTTTTTCAGACAAATAAATTAAGAATAAAATGTAAATGAAGAGAGAGAGAGAGACAGAGATTGTAATGGCACTGTCTTCAAGAATTTTGCACAAAACTGCATGCATGCATTGAATGAAATTCTTGAAATAAAAATGTGTAAAATAAATTTTAAAATATTCTTTTATAAATTCTTACGCTATTTTTATTTTTCATATTGACAAGGTTAGAGCGTTTATATTGACAAGGTTAGAACTCGAGAGTTTGCGAATGAGAGGAATCAAATTCTTTTTTTTTTTTTAAAGAATCAAATTCTTTTGATTTTTTTTTCTTTAATGAAGATTTGAATTCAACACATGGAAGAATTAAAATTCCTTCCACTTAGACCAAATTGGTACAGTAAAGTTTCTTACCATTCTTTAAATTGTTGGAGTATTTTAGTAGGCTACTAAAAATAATGGGCTTAGTGGGCTACTAAAAATAATGGGCTTAGTGGGCTTTTCTTCTTGTAGTCTCTACACATCTCGGATCCATTAAACATGCAACCAAAATCAGTCAAAACCCAAAATATATATATATAGTTATCCATATCGGTTTGCCCATAACATATACATATATATATGTTTGCAAGTATGTATGTATATAGCTATTAGCTAACAGTACATACATATAGATATAGCCATCCTTAACTGCTTAAAAATGTGATTTAGAACCAATTCCAATTCCAAATCCCATGCCATGATGGCCTCGGATATATATATTATGGAACAAATTAAAAATAAAGAAAAGAAAACTAAACAAGTCCAATTCCAGGTGGTGGAGCATCTGATGATGATTTGTTCGTTTCAGTAAGACCAACTTCTGCAGCTTTAGCCTTCTTTTCTGTAAGCTGTCTTTTTGTTGATTTGTAGAATGTTGCATACAGTAGTAGCTGACCCAATCCCAGCACCGCTCCAGCTCCGTTTGGTGCCTGCACTTCACTTATATACTAACATCATTGGTATATATATTATTTTATTTTAAAAAGATGATTATATTTTAAAAAATTAGAATTTAAAATAATGCTAATTTTTAGTTTATAAATATTCAAAAGGTAAATGAGTTTTGGGATTCAAGAATCTTGGTAATAGTTCAAAAAAATAATTTAAAAAATTTTTAATTGGACAACATAAATTATAATTACCACGAATTAGGACTAATATAAAATAAATTTTTTTTTTAAAAAAGAAACCAAATATATAGAATTGAGAGAAGTTTCTACTAGAAAAAGGTTGATTAGAGAACAACATACCGCAATATAGGGATCGAAACGGATCATGGCATAAGCCGTCCAACTAGCTCCATTGAGAAAACCAAATAAAGACGGAAAAAATGGCATGTACTCTACACTCTTTGTTGTGATCACCAGTTTCTGCAACAAATAACACTTATGTTACGTATACGTATATACATATATATACATATTTTACAATATATATATATATATATATATATATATATATATATATATATATATATGATGACTCATAGAGAGAGAGAGAGAGAGGGGGGATGGAATTACCATTACAGCTAAAGGAGAAGCATACATCATGACATTACCAACCATGCAAATACTTCCAACAATGGCAGATCGGAGCTTTGTGGAATGTGCTAGAGTGAGAACAAGAACAGCAAGAATGGATACAAAAAGGAACTCAAGAAGAATAATTAGTATAACTTTGATCTTTCCCTTTTTATCAGAGTAAAGAACAAACATAATCAAGTAAACAAGCTCGATCAAAAATCCTGCTCCGTTTATTGTTATTACGAGTAGACTGTGTGGATGAACTACCGGTAGTCCGTACAGTATCCATAACGCACAATTTATGAACGTTGCTAAGTATGGTACCGGAGAAAATTGTTCCACTGATTTCTTCTTCCTTATCACATGAAATGTTGGCCTGCATATATCATTTCGTATATTTAAACTAAAAAAATTTCACATTAACTTTTATATGCAATATTTAACGTTATTTGTTTTAGTTGAAATTTGCAATATTTATAAAGCAGAAGAAGTTTGATTTCTATATGTAACGTCTCTGAGTTCGAATTTTGTGTCAGTTGGAATTTGTTGTTTTGTAAGTTAGAAAGACGTTTTTTTATACTGAAAGCCGCAAAAAAAGGGGAATTCTTTTAATTCCATCTGTCGTTGTTCGAGAAAAGAAAGAAAGGAAACTACTTACACTGGTGACAAGAACAAGATGAGAGCAATAATATTGCCTGCAAAACCCACAAAAAAAATTTATAAATTAAATTAAGTGTATTCTTGCTTTTACTTAATTAATCAAACATGCATGCTAGAAAGACCCTTTAATTAATTTGCACAATGAAAAAAGAAAAATCAAGAAAAAGTTCTCAAAACTCACCTATGATACCAACCACTGTGCGAACAGTATCAGTGGAGATCATGACTGATAGAATTTAAGTGAAGAGTGTGAGTATATATATATATATATGATGAGAGAGAGAGAAGGGAGAAGAGAGAGAGAGAGAGGAGAGAAGATATATTGGCGGTGTTAAGATGGAAAGGATGAAGTGAGGATAGTGGTGGTTTCTAGGTGCTATATATATATATATATAGATAGAGAGAGAGAGAGAGAGAGTAGCTAGTAATTAAGTAAATTATGGAGAAAGAAATGGGTAAAAAACAGAAGCAGAGTTTTGTTTTTGTGTATGTTGATCAAAATTAGATATCAAGAAATAAACCTGCATGGAAATTTTGGTTCTTGGACTTGCATGACAGATGTTAGCTACCCAGCTAAGGTTGATCATTTTATTTTTTTTAAAATATTTTTTTTTCAGACAAATAAATTAAGGATAAAATGTAAATGAAGAGAGAGAGAGAGAGAGACAGAGATTGTAATGGCACTGTCTTCAAGATTTTTGGACAAAACTGCATGCATGCATTGAATGAAATTCTTGAAATAAAAATGTATAAAATAAATTTTAAAAATTTTAAAATATTCTTTTATAAATATTTCAAACTCCATGAATATCAGGAAATACTAGAATATTTGTTTACTAGCTGTCAAACTAATATAAACCATTAAAATTTCATATATATCTACATACAGTAATATGAAAAAATTGGCATCTCTGCATAAGAGAATTCAGGCCATTGAAGATGAGCTCCCATTCATCCATGAAACTATTCATAAATTCTTGAATTTATGACATGAAATAATTGAAAGAGAAAAGGAAAGAAAAATTCAACAAATATTGTCTTTTTTTTATTCCCTAATATAACAAGGAGAAAAACACATGAAAATGTACATAAATTTGTTGGTAGTTAATTAAAACATGAAATGTAACATGAAAGTTTGGTGCATTGTTTATTTTACGTGATAAAATAGAAGCTTTACATGTGATAAGTTCCTAGAAATATATGTATGATTCTCTTACATTTTGCCTTTCAGAAAGAGTAACTAATAAAACCAACTACTTAGGACTAACAATTTGATCCTTCTATTTAACCGAATATCATCTTTCTTGCCAAGTGGGTTTTTTTTGCCAAAAATCCCACTTGTTTGTTTGTGTTTGTAAGACGTTTTTGTATGCTTTGAGAATCCACAGAAAGAATTACCATAACACATGTGCACCACCAATGAAACAATTCTTGTCTGCATTTGGTGCCTTTGGTCGATTAAGAATGTTTTTTTTGAGTCATTTCTTTTCTAAGACAATGATACTTTCTCCCATGTGAAAACACAACCATGAATCAGTTCATCACCTTCCATACAGTTGATACCTATCCAATCTTGTAAACTCAAAAATGGAAACTGTTCACATTTATACTTGAAGCAGGAAAGATGGTTGGAAATTGAGAAAGCGAAATTACCAATGCACACCATTCCCTGAATTGATCAGACAGGTTGCACATGGTGTGGTAGATAGATATTTCATTACATCTCTCTGGCTGAAATAGAAAAGAGGGAGAGAATCAATCACATTTCATGAATAAAATAAATGGATACACACCTGCCAGCCTTTCTGAAATTATTGCACATCTGTGTATTTAGAGAATATTTTCTATTCTTATTGTGTATTTAGGGAATATTTCGATTAGTTTATAATTAAGGGAATTTAATTAGTATTATTACCTATATATATTGTATTTTTGTTCAGCCATAAGGGAATATAAAAAATACTTTAGAAATTCTCTTCTTTTTTTTCTTGTCATGGTATTAGAGCCAAAATACTGAAATCATCTTGTGTCCAATTTTTTGTCATCCTCAAGATCTTAGTGTTTTGATCTTATATTTCTCGTATTCAGTTTCTTGTCTTTTTGGAAGATCTTGTATTTCTCGTATCCAGTTTTTTGTCTTCCTCGAAGATCTTGTATTTCTTGTATTACTCTTATTTTCTTGAACTTGTTCTCTGATTGAATCATGTCTTTGGAACGATCTGAACAATTTTTTGTTCGATTTAATGTTAAAAATTATTCTGCTTGGTCATTCCAATTTGAGATATATGTCAAGGGAAAAGAATTATGAGGTCATATTGATGGGATTGCTCCTGTTCCTAACAGAAGTAATGAGAAAGAAAAATACTTGAAATGAGAGGTGAAATATGCTCTGATTATGTCTTGGATCCTTGGAAGTGTGGAACCCTCCATACTTCTCAACCTCAGGCCTTATAAGAATTCTAGAGAAATGTGGGGCTATCTGAAGAAAGTTTACAACCAAAGAAACACAGCACGAAGGTTCCAATTGGAACTTGAGTTGAGTCAACTCAATCAAGGGAGTATGTCAGTCCAAGAGTTCTATTCTTCCTTTGAAAATCTTTGGCTGAGTACACTGATATTGTATATGCAAATGTTCCTCCTGAAGGGCTCTTTGTTGTACAAACTATCCATGAAATCAGCAAACGTGATCAGTTCCTAATGAAGTTAAGAGGTTTGCGTTTGAAGCAATCAGATCTAACCTAATGAATAGAGAGCCAGTTCCTTTGTTGGATGTTTGCGTAGGAGAGCTTCTTAGGGAAGAACAACGACTCATGACACAGGCTGTCTTGGAGCAGAAAACTCAAAATTCTGCTCCAATTTCTATTGCATACGCTGCTCAAGGGAGATCTAAAGGAGGCAGAGATATGACAAGAGTCATGTGCTATAGTTGTAAAGAATTTGGTCATATTTCCACTAATTATACTAAAAAATTCTGCAATTACTGTAAGAAAACAGGGCATATCATCAAAGATTGTTCCATTCGGCCTCCAAAGAGATCTGAATCTGCTTACAATGCCTCAGTTAGTTCTTCAAATGTCTCTAATATTAGTCAGTCTGCTATTACTCCTGAAATAGTTCAACAAATGATAGTTTCTGCTCTTTCCACTTTAGGTCTTTCTGGTAACAAAAATTCTAATTCTAAGTTTTGGTATTTTGATTCAGGTGCATCTAATCACATGACCAACACTACTTTGCCCTTAACTAATGTTCACAATAATTGTACCATTCAATTTTCAAATTCTGGTTGTCTTGTGCAGGATCAAGTGTCCGAGAAAATGATTGCGAAGGGACCTAAAATAGGACGTCTTTTTCCTTTGTTTTTTCCTCCTTTTCCAGTTTCGAACCATGTTGCTTATAATGTTGTCCAATGTAATAATCATGTATGACATAAACGTTTAGGACATCCTAATTCTCATATACTTCGAGTCTTGCTTAAATCTGGTTTACTTGGAAATAAAAATTCTTCTTCTAATAATGATATTGTTGATTGTGCATCTTGTAAACTTGGTAAGAGCAAAACACTTCATTTTCCATTACATCAACCCCGTACCACCAAACCTTTGGATCTAGTACATACTGATGTATGGGGTATTGCACTAGTGATTTCTCATGAACATTATAAATATTTTGTTACATTTATTGATGACTTCACTCGTTTTACTTGGGTATATTTTCTTAGAACTAAAAGTGAAGTTTTCTCAGTGTTCAAAGTCTTTTTTGCTTTAATTGAAACACAGTTTTCTGCCAAAATCAAAATCTTACAATCCGATTCAGGTGGGGAATATATGTCAAATGAATTTCAATCATTTCTTCAAAGTCATGAGATCATTTCTCAGCGTTCTTGTCCTTTCACTCCACAACAAAATGGTGTGGCTGAAAGAAAGAATCGTCATCTTCTTGATGTTGTTCGCACTCTTCTAATTGAGTCTTGAGTTCCTTCTCATTTTTGGTGTGAAACTTTAGCTACTGCAGTCTATTTAATAAATAGATTACCATCCCCCAACTTGAACAATAATTCACCCTATTTTTATTTATTTGGACATGTACCAAATTATTCTAATCTTCATGTTTTTGGTTGTGTTTGTTTTGTACATCTTCCTGCCCATGAGAGGAATAAACTTAGTGCACAATCTATTAAGTATGTTTTCTTAGGATATGCTGTAATCCCAAAAAGGATTTTTTTGCTATGATCCTCATGTACGTCGCACTCGTGTCTCTAGAAATGTCATTTTTTTTTAAATCAGCATTTCTTTAGCACACAAACGCCTCCAGAACTTCCTTCTTTATCTACTTTACCACTTTTTTCTGCCTCACCAACACTTGCACAAAGATTTAAACCTGGTTATGTTTATCATAGACGCATTTCTCCTGCATCTGATGGTCTTCCTATGGTCCTTTCCCATCCACCTGCGACAGTTGATCCTATTTCCAGTGATCCTCCTCCACTTCGTAGAAGCTCTAGATCTCACAAACCTGTTGAAAGGTATGGTTTTTCACCTCCTATGGCTATGCCCACTGTTTTATCTTCTATCTCCATCTCTACTTGTTATAAAGAGGCTATGAAACATCAGTGTTGACAACAAGCAATGGAAGCAGAACTTCAAGCACTTGAAGAAAATCACACTTGAGACATTGTTTCATGTCCTCCACATGTTAAGCCCATTGGTAGTAAGTGGGTCTATAATGTGAAACTGAAGTCTGATGGCTCCTTAGATCGCTATAAAGCTCGATTGGTTGCTCTTGGGTATAAACAAGAATATGGTCTCAACTATGAAAAAACGTTTGCTCCAATCGCTAAGATGACTACCGTGAGAACCATACTTGTTATTGCATCCTCTCAGTCTTGGGCTTTACATCAGATGGATGTAAAAAATACCTTTTTGAATGGGGATCTTAAGGAAGAGATTTACATGAAACTTCCGCTAGGTATGTCAATGACGAATGCTCATGAGGTTTGCAAACTAAGACGTTCTTTGTATGGGTTAAAGCAAGCACCTAGAGTCTGGTTTGAAAAGTTTCGCAACACTCTTCTTACTTTTTCATTCACACAAAGTCAATATGATTATTCACTTTTTTTTTTTCACAAGACAACTAGTGGTATGATTTTTCTCTTGGTGTATGTTGATGATATTATCATTACTAGTAATGATAAAGAGATGATCACTAAGCTTCAAAATATGTTACATAGTACTTTTAAAATGAAAGATCTCGGTGGTCTCAATTATTTTTTAGGACTGGAAGTTCACACTGGAGATCAAGGTTTGTTCTTAAATCAACATAAATATATCCAAGATCTTGTAGAACTACTCGCTGGCTTAAAGGGTACTACGGCTGTTGATACACCCATGGAGGTAAATGTGAAATATCGAAAAGATGAAGGCGAACTTTTGCCAGATCCTTTGTTGTATAGACAACTTGTTGGTAGTCTTATCTATCTAACAATTACAAGACCCGATATTTCCTATGTTGTTCATACAGTTAGCAAATTTATGCAATCACCTCGACATCTCCATCTTGCTGCAGTTCGTCGTATCATTCGATATTTAATTGGGTCCTCTACTCGTGGATTATTTTTTCCCTCAAATTCTAATCTTCATTTGACTGCATATAGTGATGCCGATTGGGTTGGCTGCCCCGATACTAGGAAGTCTACCACAGGATGATGTATTTTTCTTGGAGATGCTTTAATTTCTTGGAAATGAAATAAGCAGGACAATATGTCTAAATCTTCTACTGAGGATGAGTATAGAGCCATGTCTGCTGTGTTCAGAAATTGTGTGGTTACGTGGCCTTCTTTCCGAACTTGGATTTCCTTCACATGCTCCTACTCCACTTCATGGTGATAATACCAGTGCTATTCACATTGCTGCAAATATCATATATCATGAACGCACAAAACACATAGAGGTGGATTGTCTCTTCAGGGAAGCCTTTACTCGAGGTGTTATCACTCTTCCTCATCCTACTACTTCTCTTCAGGTGGCTGATGTCTTTACAAAGCCTTAACCCACCAAAGACACAAATTGCTCAACAGCAAATTGATGCTCATAGACTTACCAACATCAATTTGAGGGGGTGTCAAGATATTTCTATCTTTATTGTGTATTTAAGAGATATTTTCTATCTTTATTGTGTATTTAAAAGATATTTTCTATCCTTATTGTGTATTTAAAGAATATTTTAATTAGTCTATAATTAAAAGGATTTAATTAATATTATTACCTATATATATTATATTTTTGTTCAGCCATAAGGAAATATAAAAAATACTTCAACAACTGCGTCAAAAAGGAAAAGAAATTACTTACTTCTTCAAGATCACAATGATAGAAATCAAACAACAGAGATTGAATCAATGGAATACAAAGGCCAAGGTGAAGAGAAAAGAAATAGCGTCATAAACTCAGAAATAACCTCTATACACAACATCTATGTTACAGGTATGCAGGTGTGGATATATTAGATAAATTTCTTGATGAAAAATGATAATCAACTCCTAAACCCGAATGCAGACCATTTCTTTGATGTCTCTTTATTCTTTGTTCTTTTAGAGTGGGGATCAATGAGATTTTCAAGTGATTTTGCCTTTTTGTTCCGAGACCGGCCTGCTTCTTTCAATAGTTCAGCAAGTCGCTTCTTTTCGTCATCAAAATCTGGATTTGCGGTTCCAAGTTTCTCTTCTCTCAATTTTAGAACATATTCCAGTATTTCAATAGCATCTTCGACTCTGTAAGTGTTAAGGTACCATTTGAGTAAAGAAAATTTTAGATATGAATCATAAGCAGAAAATTCTCATGTTATTACATCATTCACTCTTTAAGAACAAAGTGATATGGACAATATCATGCTCCAAACAGTTCAAAAAAATATGAGGAGTAATCTATCAGTCAAAAATTTCCTAGAATTAAGCTGCCAACAAAAAACTACTCAACTCCAAAAATAAATGTCTGAGTTCCTATTGGTAGCAGAAATTACTAAGCAATCAGGATTCAGAATATCAATCTGCTCGCACAGGTGACAACAATAATTTATCATAAATATCCCCCTTTCACCACTAGCAAACAATCATGGATTATAAAGTTTATTTACAGTCTTATTCATTTTATGTCCAAAAATTTTCCATATGGAATAAAACGCTCATTTATCCTTCTTTTTTTTTTTTTTTTTCTAGAAATGCAGCACATTCAGATAAATTAATAAATATAGTGGTTAAGCATATACTACAGTTACGACTAAGTTCATTTTTTAAACCTCTTTATAGAATACTCTAAATAAAAATATTACCTTCCCATAGCATCATAAGTTGCTGCAAGATTGCTGTAGACACCAAGGGTATCTTGATGACAGGGACCGCATTCCTGTTCAAGTATCTCTCTTGCTTCTTCAAACAACTCAGCAGCCTCATCAATCCTAAAGAGCTGTACACAAGCCAATCCCATTTGGTTCAAGACAACACCAAAGAAGGCTGATTTCCTCTCACCACTAGCTCTAAGTTTTAGTATAGCATTCTCAAAAGAGCATCGTGCTTCTTCATATCTTCCGATCATGTAAAACATTACACCCATCCTTGCTTCGATTCCAGCAATTGTACTATGCTGCCCTGGTTTGTCCTCTAATAATTTCATTGCCTTTTGCAACAGTTTCAGTGCTTCCTCAGGTTCATTGAATAATTCATAGATAGCTGAAATTTCACTCATCCCACTTGCGATTTCTTCTGCACTGGTGCCTGGTACAGGTTTTGCATATATTCTCAAAGCATTCTCACAATAGGACCTGGATTCCCGAAGTTTTCCCGTCTTGTAATACAAGTCAGCAAGCCGAACAAAAACAGAAGCAACTAAGGGATGATTATCCCCTTTAGATGATTTAAAGACAGTCAAAGCTTTCTGGTAAGAGAAGACAGCCTCATCAAAACGAGATAGGGACAAGTAGATATTGCCAATGCTCACATCAATTGCTGCAACCTCATTGTCTTGTCCATTGGCAATCATTGCCATGCTGGCCAGTACAAGGTGTTCAAGAGCAGCTTCATAATCTCCTTTAGCCTCACATATGAGGGCCATCAACCGTCGATCAGCAGCCTCTTCAAGAGATGCAGGTGGACTGTGCACTCGGTGAATTTCAAGGGTTTTCTTGCACAGATTTTCAGCTTCATCAAATTGCATTGCTTGCACATGGGCCTCTGCTAAGTATCTGCAGTGGCGTAAACACAAGCACCAGAGCAAATTGTCATCAAATCATTACAAGTTAAAATAAAGCAGATTTTGATCATACGAGGAAAATTAGTAGAAATCTGATACATTTACAACTTGAATAGAAAATGTTTGCATGTAGCTAACAGGTAACCAACTAATATTCTTAATGAATTTTACTAACTAGACGTGTTGTTAGTATTTCTGCTTAAATAAAACCCACACTTGTCTTTTCCCGAAAGTCTCTTTCTCTCTCTTTCAAAATAAGGATTCAGTTTATTATAGTAGATCTTATTCTAAAATGTTTATTTCCCCATATAGAACAGTCTATAACAGTAAATAGCCACTGGTAATAAGGCAGCCCCCAAAATTGTTAAAATCCTAGTCCTTCAAT
>CM049929.1:890000-957500 GCA_027405835.1 Asclepias syriaca | reverse complement strand
TTCTAAAGCATGGTGGAATGAAGAGCAATGCAAGTCAATATGAGAAGAAATGATACATCATTTCAATGCCAACTGACAGAGATCATGCCAGTAACTTTATAACCATGCCAACCATTCTTCAAAAACGTTAGGCACTCTTTGATTAGAAAACAAGAATGAAGGCATCACAATTCACAACAATTGATTAGCAAGCCACAATTAGGTATTATATACATCATCTGCTGGAGGCTGTACGTATTTAATTGGTATTAGAATGTGTATGCGATGGGAAGCATTCTGTCATGCAAGAGCAATTCCAGAAATAGCAGCAGCAAGTAGTGAAGACTGAGTGCCGTCGTCTCCTCGAGAAGCATTGAAATTTGATATTTGTCTCACAAAACTGGTAAAATTTAAAAAAGTGGCATTTTCGAGGAGATCTTTGTCCAATCTATTAAAATTGAATGAGAAAGAAGATGGTTTGTGTAGACCATCTGAGCAGAACTTTGACATGTTCAACATCTGTTGAAATGATTTCTTATCCAAATTACAATCTGAATTTTCCCCCTCCAGAGGGACACCATAAGCCCTTGCAGTGAGTATGAGCTGTCTAAGCAATCCTTCAGGACTACTGAATCTGTGTACCTTCTGCTGTTCCAAATCTTCCATTTCAAAACCTGAACAACACAAAGTAAAACCATGTCTAGCAAACATGCAAGCAATAGGGCTGTATCCGTTTCTCATTATGGTATTATAGTAACCGGCTGTTAATTCTGATGGATGGGATACAGTGTTGTAATGCCAGTGAACACTAGCCACTTTTCCCGATATGGAAACTTCTGTACCACGAAAGATACTCGCTGCTTCCCTGCAGATTCTCTCCCCATGCAGAATCAACAAGCCCGTGTACCATTCAAGGAAGAATTTCCCACGTGGGGTATCCCAATAACCATCACTTCTGAAAAATTGTAACCTTTCAGGATCACATGTCGTAACGTAATCCTCAATAATAGGACCACCCTTTCCCCATTCAGGCATTCCCGCCAACTTAGCACAATTATTTAGAGATGTTTGCATATACTGGAATGTTGAAAGAAGAAACCCTTAGATTAAGAGAGAATTTGTGTAATAAGAGCAATTAAGAGAAATATAATTGGTCAAGCTGTCATATACTTACCGTGTCATAACATTGGAATTCCCCAAGTTCTTCAGCACCTACAACTGATGTTAAATCTTGATGAACAGGCGAAGGATATCTTAGTTCACCTCCAGGACCCATGCCAACTTGAATACCCTGAAACAGAACTTGTAGCATCATAAAACTAACAACACACCCATGTTATCAGAATATAAAGAACATCAGGGATCAATCATACGGTTATGACACCACCAAGGTATTGCCGAAACATGTCTCTGAATTGCATCATGAAATCAGCATATGCTTCAATTGGAGATCTTCCACAAAGAACAGGTTGATGATCACATCCAAGGGAAATATATTCTATACTCATCCTCCCAAATCTGTCCCTATATGCTAACCCGTTATTTTCTTTAATCTGTTTAAGCACCCATTGAGGAAGAGGAATCCTAGGCACATCACAACCAATTTCATTTTCAGAATATGCATACAACTAGTTAAAGAAATATTAAGTTTTTTAAGGAGGAAACAGTGCTCAATGGTGCAAATTACAGGTCTTACTGAAGGAGAAAACCTAAGTTTTTAAACTTGGTATTTCATTTTTTGGGAATCATATAGTTATTTTGCTTTTCTAGGACAATACTTTTTGAGAACTTTTGAATTGCTACTTCAATACGCTAATTGCATCAATACTATAATCTAGGAGAGATTTGAATTTCGACTCATATTATAAAAGAATTGGGGAACAAAGTCTCACAAGAAATGAATGTAACAACAGATGCATCGAAAACTACGTGGACTTACTCTAGCATTCACAATATAACATCTAAGATTAAAAAAAAATGATAGCATTGTTTAACGCATCACAAAGGGAGTCATAAAGCAGGATAGACAATTGTTAGTTCATTGCCTATACTTCAACTTTTGCCTATACAACTTTTGGCATATCCATTATTCAGTTATAGTTTTATTATTTTAACAAATAAATTTGACAAATTTCTCAAATTCATAAGGCATTTCACCAATTTTTTTGTCTCAATATTGAGAGAACCTCAGAGATGGAAACAACTTATGAAATGAGAAAGGTATTAGGTGAGGAATCAAAGACCAATTAAGAACCCTGTTTGATTTAAATATGAGAACACAGTTTAACTCTACTTCTAATGTAGTAGAAAATTCAACGAGTATCCATTTTCTCATCTTTGGATACATAACATAACATAAAAGGAAAATACTAAATCACAGAAATGGATGTGTAATGGAAAGAAACTCGATAGACTAGAAGTTTCTCAAAGATTAATAGGGGATGCACAGTATTAAATAGAAAAGTGGTAGTAATTCTGTTCTGGAACTTAAGTGAGAAAACAAATAGAATAAGCATGCTAAAAATTTACAAACATACTGGAACTAGAAGTTTCTCAAAGATTAATATGGTCCATAAAAACCTATGTCACTTAGGTAATCATGCCACATACCATAGGGCTGGCCTAGCATACAAACTCAACCTTATTAGGGTACTCTAACAAATATGGTATTCTGCATTGTTATTTCTTCCTAATCCGGCAGACCTTTAGGGTCTGTTAAAATAAACAGGTTATGATTTAGACCGTGGTTAGGAGTTGTCTATAACCTTGCATTTAGTCTCAAAGAGTAAACAGATTATCAAGCATAATGTTAATTTAGCTTTATGACATTTTCATAAAAATGAACAGAACATCAACTTGCAAAACATGTATAGTATAGCAATCATAATTCAACATTCAAATAAATATCTAGATGAAAACAACCCAAAGAAATACTGAAAGGATTTAGGGAACCATGTCCATAGAGTAGTCATGATGCACAGTATTAAATAGAAAAGTGGTACTAAATCTGTTCTGGAACTTAAGTGAGAAAACAAATAGAATAAGCATGCTAAAAATTTACAAACATACTGGATACTCAAAGGTAACATCACCAAAACACAATGATGCCCTATAGTGTTGAGAATGTACAAGTGATTGACACTACTACTTGTGTATGTGATTTAAGCAAGACACAATAAGTGACATTCTTTGCACTTCATTTAACAAGTCCAGGAAGCAAGACAAGCCATGAAGGCATGATTGCAAGGAAAAAAGAATTCCCATATGAACACTAGATAATGGATTAAATTATGAAAATAAGACCTGAGATTCCATATAAACAGAAAAGCTGTATACCCTTAAAAACGTTCCACCAACACCCCCCCTCTCCCCCTCCCCTCCCTCGTGTCAAATAATAGGAGAGACTCTTTATAATCGTCATTTGCGTAGACGACATAATTTAAATGGACAATGATGACTTCCATTTCTTATGTACCCTGCTCCAACTTCCCAAATTCAGCCAAGGAAAACTGACTTTCTCCCCCCAAAGAATAAGACCTATTCTTACCAAATTATATTATTTAACATTACATCCTAGTATGAAGTATCCCTGTATAGAATTTCACAGAAAGAAGAGAAAATATGATTATGTGGAAATGATTTATTATCCAATTTAAAATTTATTTGATAGATATCATATTAAATTGTTCACCACTAAAGACTCCACATCACCCATAGCATTTACGGATGGAAAATTTGAGAACTCAATTAAACCTTATAATTGAAAATTAAAGCAAGTACAGTACTCCGATAAGGGAAACAGATTATATGAACATCCTAAAATTCCTCCTGGTCTCCAGTTTATTTGCATATCCTGCAATTGAACTGGAAGCCTACGAAGTACTCAATTACCAACACTAATAATTGCATCCAGTATATAAGAATTTGATATCAGGAGCATATGCTTGATGCAAACGTAGGCTGCTCGCAAGCAAACAAATGTATGTAACTAGAGCTAAGTTGCTTGACTAATTAAGTGTCCAGGCACATGAAGGCATCAGTATATGTGGAGTTTGCCGGAAAAAAATACGACATCGAGTAAAATAAAAGGTGAAATGTAACAGCATTGTAATTGTACGAACCAGAACCTGTCAGTACTCCGACCGCCTTGATGAAACGCCAAAACAGCTCTAACCTTCAATCCACAACTTTCGGCCAAAGCCAGAATTTCAAAATAGGAGCTCCAATAGTACACAAAAGGCTGAAATCTCTCCACCAGTCCCCACCAGACCTCCATCACCACCCCCTCCACACCAAGAGCAGCTAGGACGCGGAAGGAATGATACAGATTTTTTTTCCTCCTTAACTTTCCGGTAGAAAAAACAAACGAGTCGAGCGGAAGCTTCACATAAACAGGCGAAACACGCTCCCTCAGCGGTGACGTCGAGACATCGTGCTGGAGCTCGAACTCCACATCTTCGTCCTCTTCCTCGCACTCGTTTTCTAACTTATTGCTATTGGAAGACATGGAGGAAGAGGATGATGACGCATTGAAGCTAGAGGACAGGGTGAGTCGACGAGTTGTTAAGGAGCTGGAGTAAGTTTGGAGTCGGATGGGAGGAAGTCGGACGAACCGAGAACATGATGGCCCAGCCTTAGCGCAACGGTATGATGCTGAGAAGCTCGAAGCAGATGGCGATGCGATCGCCATTGTTGATATTTGCAGTTTAGTTTTCAGAAGTTTTTTCGTGCGGGAATTCTCAGGCGCGCCGGTGGGTGTGTTTCTATGGACTGAAGAAATGGAAGAGGTTCTGAAATCTAGACAGTTACAGAAGAACTGAAATGAGAGTTAAATACACTTTTGTGTGTGGATTTGGGGGCAAAGTGCGTGCGTGCTTTCTTTCGGTTTCTTTTTCCTCTTTTTAATATTTTGTTTTGGCAATTCAACTGAAGTGATGGGGTCGGGTCAAATTGATAGGTGAAAATAACTGAAATTAGTTAAGAAGTAAAGAACTAAGGCCCAATAAAGATTTTTTTTAAAAAAATAGGCCCAGTAAAGATATTTTTAATAGATTTTTTTTTTCGTTTTTTTTTTACTTCTAAAAAATTATTGAGATTTTTTTTCTCACTTATCAAATTATAAGATTAAAATATCTATTATTTGATTAGTCTCAAGGAAATACAATAAATTTATATTTTGCGAGGAATTGCAATTTTTTAATTTTTTTAAAATTTTATTTTATTTTTATAGAGAGTTCATCATTTCCTAAAATAATATACGTTTTCTACATAATATAAAATACAAAAAAGAATTATAATTCAGGCAACTAAGATTATGCCACGTATGCATGCATTCGAAATGAACGACTAATATTATCCCAACGCAAAATCCATCACAATTGGTTCCGTCAATGAGGTCTCGAAATGCTATTGGACCACGTAAGCAAGAATGACATGGTTTAATTTTCTGCAGAGGCAGATCCGGACACACAATCGACGCACACTCTATATAAGTTCAGTGCGGTTCGCTGCCAACTTCTACTTCCCCATTGCCCAAACACATCTAACGTAACAGAATCCATTGTTTACGTCGTCTTTGTGTCTAGTTTCTGTTTCGTGTTCATAATTTGATATTATACTCGTAGAAAAGAGAAGAGGAAGGAAGAGTTTTGGAGGTGGCACAATGGTTGCCTCGTGGAGGAGAAGCGGTTCTTTTATTGTCTCGGCAATCGTCTTGTTAGGTATTGTTTCTGGTTTTTAATCATTATTAGATCTATTTTCCTTTTCTTTCTGTTTTTCCATTTTTTTCTTATTATTATTATTTTAAAATCGGGTTTTCTTTTCTTGAATTCATTTTGTATTTTTACGTGAATAGTAGTAGCTAGTGCTAGATCTAGATCCACCATTAGTGTTTTGATTACTGAAGCTATGATTTATTTCAGCTGACTTTTAGTTGTTGAGCATCCTTTAGGGATCGGATAGTGATATGATATGTGGTTTTCTGGTCTGGTTATGGAATGTTGCTTTTGGTAGTGTGATTTCTCAGTTATCTGCTTTTGAAAAAGATGTGATTTTTAATGTTGTATTGAGTTCGGGAGATGTACTGAATTTCGTGTTTTTCCTTAATATGTCTTTAGTCATTTCGATTTGAAGCCTCCACTGGGTACTGGGAGTTCTATTTATCTAATGGACCACTGCTTCTTATATTCTACAATGTGAAGGCTTCTTAGATTTTCTTAACTAAAAGAGCATGGAATACTGCTCTTAACTCCCTTAAATGTACTATAGTTTCCGTAAGAACGATGCATGAGAAAGAATGTTGACCCAAATAATCCTTATCAAGAGATAAATAGGGAGCTCACCTGCCAATTGGCGTATGAAGAAATAGTTGTTTGAAAACAAGTTTTGTTCTTTCGATTTGAAAACTGACTTCTTTTCATTTGTTGCTGAAACAGGTTGCCTTTCTGCAATTTCTATTGCAAAAGAGGAGGCAACGAAGTTAGGGACTGTTATTGGAATAGATCTTGGGACAACATATTCTTGTGTTGGTGTTTACAAGAATGGTCATGTTGAAATTATAGCAAATGATCAAGGGAACAGAATTACTCCCTCATGGGTTGCTTTCACTGATGGTGAAAGATTGATTGGTGAGGCAGCAAAGAACCAGGCTGCTGTAAACGCTGAAAGGACCATCTTTGATGTTAAGAGATTGATCGGGAGAAAGTAAATCCCTTTTCTCATTTGTATTTCAAAATGTCTTAAAGTAGATAGATGTAAAATTGTACTCACCTGAGAATGGTTTTTGGCAGGTTCGAGGACAAGGAAGTTCAGAGGGATATGAAACTTGTTCCTTATAAGATTGTGAACAAGGATGGAAAGCCTTATATCCAAGTTAAAATTAGGGATGGTGAGGTTAAGGTCTTCAGCCCTGAGGAGATTAGTGCTATGATTTTAACTAAGATGAAGGAGACAGCTGAAGCTTTCCTTGGGAAGAAAATCAAGGATGCTGTTGTCACAGTTCCTGGTACTATATTTGGTCCAAACATTACCGAGTTTATGTGTATTAGTTATTGAACCGGTACTTATTTACTTTTGTTTTTCTTTGTGTTTCTGTTCTTCAGCATACTTCAATGATGCCCAGAGGCAGGCTACAAAGGATGCAGGTGTCATTGCTGGACTGAATGTTGCAAGAATTATTAATGAACCAACTGCAGCAGCCATTGCTTATGGGTTGGACAAGAAAGGTGGTGAGAAAAATATTCTTGTCTTTGACCTTGGTGGTGGGACATTTGATGTCAGTATTTTGACAATTGACAATGGAGTATTTGAAGTCTTGTCTACAAACGGAGACACCCATCTTGGAGGTGAGTATATCATTTTGTGTTTTTGAAGCATGAACTTTTTCCTGAATTTTTTAGGTTGGGAATGTAGCATGAATGTATGGGGTGTGCCTAACCCTGTACCTTGTTGTATTGGTCAAGTAGTATGAATATTGTCCAACAATAATGCACATAGTATGTAGTCATTGACTTATTAAACAACTTGAAAATTCTTACTTATCAGTTGAGGTAGAATGAATTGATGGCTTATCGGTGGGTCTGAGTAGATTTACAATAATGTGATGCAATATGCAAACTTAGCGCGTCATTCTGCAGTTGGTGCTTTAATATGCTCTATTTTCTTGCAGGTGAGGACTTTGATCAAAGGGTTATGGAATATTTCATCAAATTGATCAAGAAGAAACACGGAAAGGATATCAGCAAGGACAACAGGGCCCTTGGAAAAATGAGGAGGGAGTGTGAACGTGCCAAGAGAGCATTGAGCAGTCAGCACCAAGTCCGTGTTGAGATTGAATCTCTTTTTGACGGTGTGGATTTCTCTGAATCACTGACTCGTGCTCGCTTTGAGGAGTTGAACAATGACCTTTTTAGAAAGACAATGGGACCTGTCAAGAAGGCTATGGAAGATGCTGGCTTGGAGAAGAACCAGATTGATGAGATTGTTCTTGTTGGTGGAAGTACTAGGATTCCTAAGGTTCAACAGCTCCTTAGGGATTATTTTGAAGGAAAGGAACCCAACAAGGGTGTAAATCCAGATGAGGCAGTTGCATTTGGTGCCGCTGTACAAGGAGGTATTCTAAGTGGAGAGGGCGGTGACGAAACCAAAGGTAAGTTTTTTATATACAACACAATCTTGTAAGTTTCACTTTGATTCGTATAATACATTAACACCCACCAAAAATCTCTGTTCTGATACCAGATATCCTTCTTTTGGATGTTGCACCTCTTACTCTTGGTATTGAAACTGTCGGCGGAGTGATGACTAAGTTGATTCCTAGGAACACTGTTATTCCGACCAAGAAGTCTCAAGTATTCACCACTTACCAAGACCAGCAGACAACCGTCTCCATTCAGGTTTTTGAGGGTGAAAGGAGTATGACAAAGGACTGCAGGCTTCTTGGAAAGTTTGATCTTTCTGGAATTCCTCCAGCACCTAGGTATGTATATATATATATATATATGCTCTTGTAAAATAGTTGGGTTATGTGTGTAATAATTAACATGAGTAACTCTTTTTTTCCAGAGGCACGCCTCAAATTGAAGTGACATTTGAAGTTGATGCCAATGGTATCTTGAACGTGAAGGCAGAAGACAAGGGAACTGGTAAATCAGAGAAGATTACCATCACCAATGACAAAGGTCGGTTGAGCCAGGAGGAGATAGAACGAATGGTTCGTGAAGCAGAAGAGTTTGCTGAGGAAGATAAGAAGGTAAAGGAGAGAATCGATGCTCGTAACAGCCTCGAGACGTATGTATATAACATGAAGAACCAGATCAATGACAAAGATAAGCTTGCTGACAAGCTTGAATCGGAGGAAAAGGAAAAGATCGAAACAGCTACAAAGGAGGCACTTGAATGGTTGGATGACAATCAGAGTGCCGAGAAAGAAGATTACGAAGAGAAACTTAAGGAAGTTGAAGCTGTATGCAATCCTATAATCTCAGCTGTGTACCAAAGATCTGGTGGACCTTCTGCTGAATCATCAACTGAAGAAGAAGACGGTCATGATGAACTGTAAGTGAATTCTTAGAGAACAAAAAATGAAAAAAAACCCCTTAGGTTTTATCCACTAATGCTGCTTCAATGGCGTCAGGATCTCATAAAGATCGTAGTGAATTTTTGAGTTACTATAAATTTTTTCCCATGGTTACTCAAAGTTAAGGAGACGCAATCTCCTTGGCTTGCTCTTTTTTTTTTCCTTTTCTTTCTTTACTGCGGCGAGTTACTCTCGAGGAGCCTTATGTTTTCTTTAATAGCTTGTTTAAATTCTCACATAAATGAAGTTGCTTATTTGTACAATATAGTCTCTCTTTTTTTCTTTCTTCGATACATACCATAATCAATCCAAAACAGTTCGAACCATTTAAAAGGAAAAAAAAAAAAAAAAAAAAATTTCTCCAAAGTTCATATAAATTGAAACACATTGACAAAAGAATTGTAAATGAAAGATCTGTAGAATTATTAAAAGATGAATAGAAATGCAATTCAGTCAAGACTTAAAAAATATCATAACTAGAATCCAGCACGAGGATCTCCAGATCCTGCAGCAACAACCCCCATACCACCACCATCCACAGTAGTAGCAACTTCAGCTATTTCTTGATCAGTTGATTTTGTAATAGCAACTTTATCACCATTAAGATCACTTACAAGTTCATCAATCTTCCGGAATTGGTATGGCCATCTAGCATTATACAGAAACTGGCGAAGATCGAAGCGATTGTCCTCCGGTGAATAGCTCTGCACCAAAAAAAGGCCATAAGAACAAACAGTCTTCTCTGTTTTTTAAGTAACAAAGAACACATACCTCAGCATGATAAGATGGTGTCAACACAGTCATTTTGTGCCTATTGATGGAATAGTACTTGAAGAAGTACTTCACTTTTTCGGCTACCTCTGCTGGAGTTAACTTTGCACCCCATTTGTAACAGAGATTCTGAATCAAACAAACACAGCAGGATGGAAGGAGGGATAGATGAGTTTTTTCGAGTTTTGATGACTTTGCTTGATAGACAGTTGAAAATTTGAGCACTTTTTAACTCTTCTCATGCAAGAACACTAGTGAATCTAATGCTAACTATTTTGGGGAATAGAAAAGTAGGTTTCTTGAGGGCAAACCTTGAACATGGAAACAGGACCACAGCGAAAAATCTTGCGCAACCTTCCATACACTGAGAGTTCTTCGTATGTCATACCCATGTCCACTTCATCTAGCTGATTTCATGCAAATGATAAAATCAAACTTCATTCACTCATTTATGCTCTTTAGAGAAAGAAAAGAAGAAAGGAAAGCAATATGACAAGACATGATTAGAGGGGAGAGAAACTACCTGACTGTAATCAGAGCGTATAGGCTCTAATTCAGCAGTTGGGGGAGCAGCTTCAACTTCGGCTAGTGATGGATAACCGAGATGGATTGCAGCCCATTTTAGAAATGTTCTAAGATCTGTCTTACTGATGCTACCAATTGGATTTATATCTGCTGAACTGCAATCATACTGCACTCAATAGGTAATGCATTTATATCAGAAACTAAACACTATTTCAAAGTTTTACTTGTTGCATACTTATTTAGGAGGAATAGAACCAAAATACTACCTTAGTCAGGTAGCCACGTAACGCTTCATCTACATTGGAGCTACCTAAAACCAATAGAAACCTGGTTTGCTATGAACCCAAGGGAGAAGCGATGCTAACATGAAAGCTAGAACCATTCTGATCCGAGCTTGAATGTTTTGCAGCCCCAAGTTTTCAATATTTGATCCTCCATCAACCTGAAAAAAAAAACCACATTGATACTTTGGATGAAGTAATAATTCCATCAACAGATAGATGAGATAATGGTGGTAAAGTGTTTTATCTTCCACCTTGTAACGTGGACGCTTCCCAGTGAGCGTCTGAAACAAAGAAAGCAGTGAAGAGACAACCCCATCTATGGAAACATCAAGATGCCACGATCCAATTTCATCCGCTAGCACTTTTGCTCTTGTTTTTGTGGCTTCAGAACTGAAACAGACAAGCCTGTAATTAATGATGATTATTTTGAAAGAGAATAGTTAATATTTGAAAAGTATGCAAAAAAAAAATATAAAATAAAATAAAATGATAGAAACTGTATTATTATTCTAGGAAGAAATGATTCTAGAACCACAATTTCGCCATTCTTGTAAACTCATTATTCCTTACCTATTCTCAGACCCCATAAAAACAGTGTAAAATAAACGTTTAGCAAATTCTTTGCTGTCGGTTGGAAACTTTCCATCCTTGTAATTACCAATTCGTATGGCATCAGCTTTGACCTGCTCATCCCCATTTGCAATTTCTGCAAAAACCATCAAATGTTAATCAATAAAGAATTTAAAAAAAAAAAGAAAAGAAAATGATGCCTTGAATGCACAGAACTTCTTGTGGAATAAAGGGACGTACATCAACTTTAGAAACTGACCTTTACTACCAGCTGGCACATGCAGCCAACAATAGCAGCCACAGAAGAACTATCAGCACCACCAGAAAGTGGAAGCAAAAAGCCAGATGCACCACTTCTTCGTAAATAATCCCATAACCAGCAAGCAGGCCCGAAAGCTATTTCTTCTTCAGGAGAGTGATATCTTATCTGTATCCAACAAAGTGGAATCAAATGTTGACAGAATGCAACATCCAATAAAAATAGAATATGAATCAGTTCGAAAAGTTATTTAGTATCTGGATAAGTGGTCATAACAGGTAAGAAAACTACATATAAATACAGTGGAGCTCACCTTTAATGGACTCGAAAGCGACATTTGGAGTTTAAAAGACTGGCAAAGCTTGTAAGGAACTGATACTGAGGAAATTTTGCTTTTACAGCTAGCTTGTTCTTGAAACTACTTATAGATCCTCTAAGACTAGCAACCTGCCAGCAACCAGAAGAAAATGAATATTTCCTTGAATAAAAATGAAAAATTGATATATATAACACTACTACTACATACAAGACAAAATTCATCACTTACTGCATCTAGTTCTATTTGAGCAACCACTAGCTCCACATCCTTCAAAGAAAATTGTGAACCTTGTGCAACTAGATCTCCATTAACAACAACAGAAGCACATCCATCTGCATATAAGACCAAGAAAATCTTAGTATTTGATAGTTTACCTTCAAGGTTTCAAAAGCATATGAGAAAATAGAATCAACACCAATAGTAAAATATATAGATATATATGCTATTACTAAGAATGAGTGAATATTTAAACTTTTTGTGAAAGAAAAATGCATAATATACCGTAATAAAGACGGCCACCATCACACCCTTGATGATTGCTGTACATGTAAACTCCTCCACGGGTGTGAGTAGCACCTATAAATGCACGAAGCCGAATATCAAGTTTTCGCAATTGATGATGACTTCCACTGGCATTCATGAATACTTCAACTCCATTGAGTGCAAGGTCAGCATGTGGGGGTATTGGACTGAAAAGTTCCTCACAAACTTCAGCAGCAACAGCTCTAGGTAGAATATAAGACCAAGATATATTTTACATTTATGTAAGATTGTGATCATGCAAACGAATTCAAAATGAAAGATTGTGATCAGAGAAAACCAAATATCACAACCACATAAGTGCATGAGTGTTAGTGAATTAAATCCGTACGTGTCAAGAAACTGAATATAACCATATCCAAAAGGTACAGTTTTCTGTGACAAGGCCTCGGAAATTTCTGTGGGGAGCTGAAAGTCCTCAAGATAATCTTTCTGTTTCCATGCTGTAAACCACCTTAGTTCCCTGTAGTTGCCATCATTTGCAAGCCACATCTTAGGTCTTATCATGAGAATTTTCTGATTCAAACACAAAACCTGACAGTTATATCTCTCCGAACCCTTGATAACAGGCATCCCAAAACTGCAGAGTATTCCATCTGTCCAGTTCCCAAGTAAAAGCTCTTTTAAGCACTCCCACCTGCAAATTAGAAGCAGAGAAATTTTTACTCAGAAGAAGTTATGCATTTATATATAAAATCATAACTGGCATTAAAGCTCCTAATTGTCTTTTCTTTGTCTTCCTCGGCCTAAAGACTGTAGAATATATAAACTAAATATGAGAAAATTTCCATTAATACATTATCAAATGCCAATATGTTTACTGATAGCAAGAATTGACGAACAAAAAAGCAGCCATAGTTTTCAATCAACATAAAAGATAATGTTTTATTTACACATAATCCCACTTCCATGAAAGGCTAAAAAAGAAACTGTAGTCAGAAACGAAATACCAAATTGAGTTCCCAGAACTTTGCAGCCCCACTTCATCTACTCAGAAAAATCACCCCAAAAAACCATTCAAGAAAAAAGAAATAGAGAGAGAGAGAGAGAGTAAATGATAATAACAGAATTACAGATGCTTACGCATGAGTGATAGTGTCAAGTTCCAGAAAATGATCCTCACAGCCATAGCCAGTAATTTCAAGTTCAGGTCCAAGTCTAATTACAGCTCCAGCTTCTTTAGCCCTAACAATGGATTCCTTAATATTCTTGATATTATAATCAAAATCCATGGCCCATTGATTCAAGTTACAAGTCGCCACCTTTATCAACCTCATTTTCTTGAATTGTTGTCAAACAAACAACCACCCACTGTTCTCACAACTGTTATCAAATTCAATCAAGAGGAAGTTCAACCGTTGAACCCAACTATGATCTATGGAAATAGCAGACAAAGAGTCAAGAAAATGGGCAGAGAATTCTAAGTCACAGCTATGGGATTGCAAATTCTTGAATTCCACTGAACCATCACAAAATATAGGGATCTTTAATATTTTCAATATTTTATATATATATTCAATTTACTATTTAATTTTTTAAAATATTTTAATAAAAATAAAAATAAAGGGTGAATCTACGCACGTTTGGAATGCGATGTCAACTGTGTTTGCAGTTGGGTCCCCAGGTATAAACTTTATTTCCAGTGGCTGCTTAAATTATTTTCCGGTGCCTCCTTTGCTGCTCAAATCGCAGAGTAGGGAAGAGGAAGATGACGGAGGTGGCGAGCTCCGTAGTGAATGAAGTTTTGGGTGGAAGAGCTCAAGATATTGATGCGCCGATAGTCGATTACGTTGTCAATGTTCTCGCTGATGAAGATTTCGATTTCGGGGTCGACGGGGAAGGTGTTTTTGAAGCTCTCGGCGAACTCCTGGTCGACTCCGGTTGGGTTCCCGATCATTCTGAATGTCGCTCGGTATTTCTCTCTACACGCCACCACTTTTTAAGTTACACTTATTGAATTCAGTTTAGGAAAGTTTGTATTATTGTGCACCGATTAAGTAGAAATGTCTTGATGTCTGGCAGCTTTAATATATAAATCTGTTGTTTTAGGGTTACTATCTGCTTATAGAATTATATTTTTAAAATTCGAGGGTCATGAAGAGTAAGAAAGTCTCATAGTGTCTCAGATGCAAATGGGAATGCAAGAGCCAATCTTTTTTAACCTTTTATGAATTGAAATAGTTATCTAAATGCTGAGACAAAATTTCTCTTTGACAGTTGATGATTTAGTCTTTTAAGGGTTGACGATCTTTGTTGATAATTGCAGGTTTGTAGTAAACTTTCTGAGAAGTTCGGGAAACATGGTTTGTGAAAGAAAAACCAACAGTGAGAAGTCTTAATGCCCCCTTGAGGATGTTTGATGGAATGGATGAAGTTGAAGTTCCAAAGAAAAAACCCGAGCCTGTGGATGGTCCTCTACTAACTGAACGTGATAAAATGAAACTTGAAAGGAGGAAGAGGAAAGATGAACGTCAGAGAGAGGTAAAGACCCACAATACATAGACTATGTCCTTTGATTTTTGTCAGAGAGTGCACAGCCTCTGCTAGCAACTGTTTGCTTAGATGTCATATATGAATGGAGAAAACGTTAAAATAACGTTTTTTTTTTTTTGGTTTGTTTCTTGATTTTGTAGGCACAATATCAAATGCACTTGTTAGAAATGGAAGCAGCCAAAGCTGGAATGCCTGTTGTATGTGTGAACCATGATCAAGTTGAAGGAGCTACTGTCAAGGATATCCATATGGAGAACTTCAATGTTTCTGTTGGTGGTCGTGATCTCATTGTTGATGGTTCTGTTACACTTTCTTTTGGACGGCACTATGGTCAGTTTGTTTTGGAAACTTTGACAATTTTCCTACTTTGCTTTTATACAAAATCCTCATATATTTCTTCTGTGAACAGGTCTTGTTGGAAGAAATGGTACAGGAAAAACCACCTTCCTGAGGTACATGGCTATGCATGCCATTGAAGGCATTCCAAGAAATTGCCAGATATTACATGTGGAGCAAGAAGTGGTTGGTGATAACACATCAGTCTTGCAATGCGTTCTTAACACTGATATTGAAAGGACCCAGCTTTTGGAGGAAGAGGCCCGTCTCCTTGATATGCAGGTTATTAACACCCTCATCTAAGATACGGATGAGGGTTTTTTGTCTTTTACTATCCCTATTCATGTTAATGCTGAAGATGAATCTTTTGCCATGTAGAGGGAAGTAGACTTTGAAGGTGAAGCTGAAAAGAGTAATGGAGAGTTGAATGGGGGAATGGACAAAAATGCTGTAGCCCAAAGACTGGAAGCAATTTATAAAAGACTTGAGTTCATTGATGCTTATGCAGCAGAGTCTCGTGCAGCTAGTATTCTTGCGGTTAGTCCTTGAACTTGTGACGTGATAGTAAAATCTATGGGTCAATACTTTATTTTGTGGATATCTTTTTCAACTGAAATTCTGAGAAAGGTGGTGTAAGCTATATATACCAGAAGAAGTTCTAGTATGCAGGTACTTGTATTTGATCTAAAATGGGACTTAAATTTTTTTCTTAAGAAAAAAGTGCTGAGACAAATTTGCTGGTTTTTTTTTTTATTGATTAAGAGATTAAAACTATAACTGATATTTTTTAGAACTTCAGAACCCTTGTACTTTGTGAATTATTTTCAATAAATCATGTATTTGATTCTTCAGTTTGAATATTTCCTTAAATGGCAGACTTGACATAACAAAATATGGGTCAACTTCTTGGATGTGCTAACTAAAAATGGGTTCTTGCATTTGTGAATGTTATCCAGGGTCTCAGTTTCTCCACAGAAATGCAGAAAAGAGCCACAAAGACGTTTTCCGGTGGATGGAGGATGAGAATCGCTCTTGCACGTGCATTGTTCATTGAACCTGATATGTTGCTACTCGATGAACCAACAGTAGGATGTTTGATACTTGCCTATCTGAGATATACAAAGCTTGAATGAATTTTTCATATTTTCTCTCTCTCTCTCTGGCAGAATCATCTTGACCTGCATGCAGTCCTTTGGCTGGAGGCTTACTTGGTGAAATGGCCAAAGACATTTATAGTTGTCTCTCATGCAAGAGAGTTCCTAAATACTGTGCGTAAAATTCTGATTGTAATCAATGTTGCATTCTGTCAAGTTGTGTTGTACTGTCCTTATATCATGGTTTCTCTCCTTTCCTGTTTCAGGTTGTCACAGATGTTATTCATTTGCATGGACAAAAACTGACTACTTACAGAGGGGATTATGATACTTTTGAAAGAACTAGAGAAGAACAGCTCAAAAATCAGCAGAAAGCATTTGAAGCAAATGAACGTACAAGGGCTCATATGCAGGTGAATTTCTCTCCATCTTTCTGTATGTTCATAATTGATTTCAGTCAGTCAAACAGCTAGACATACTTATTCTTAATTGTGTATTGCAGTTGTTCATTGATAAGTTCCGCTACAATGCAAAGCGTGCCTCTCTTGTTCAGTCAAGGATCAAGGTACGCTTTTCTCTTTTTCTTATGTCCTGTTCTGTACAAATTAACCATTGTAGGTCTTTACTGAGGGGGGCTGTAAATGAATTCACGTTATTATGTCTTTATGGATCCTATTGCTGGATTTTACACACTATTTTTTACATCCATTGTTTTTCTCAAATTTGCCAGGCATTAGATCGGATGGGTCGTGTTGATGAAATTATCAATGACCCTGAGTACGTTTGCTTTTATTTCATATGTTTCTTTCTAGGTTATCCAGATTTTTCTCTGATGTTTCTTTACCTCAGGTTTTAATATATATATTGTTTTACTTGGGACAAGATATTATAATTGATTATTATTCTATGTCGCATGCAGCTACAAGTTTGAGTTCCCTTCTCCTGATGATAGGCCAGGCCCACCAATTATAAGCTTCAGGTTGGAATTTGATATTCTTAAATATATCAACATGTTGTATGTTGATATTTCATTTGAGTTCATGAAGCATGAAGCTTTGATTTCTCTTCTCAATATATGCTGATAGACAGACTTTGAACTTCATCTGATTTTTCTTGTGCACTATAATGCTTGCAGTGATGCATCATTTGGATATCCGGGAGGACCAATACTATTTAAGAATCTGAATTTTGGAATAGATCTGGATAGCCGCATAGCAAGTAAGATTTTTCCATCCTACCTAATGCCTGTCTTGTTGAATTATGATAGAACGGTCATGCTAGGTGATAGCACTGATTCCGTAGTGGCACCAATGATAATGGTGGATGTTAATATCTTGAACTATTTAACCATAGGTGATTGTGTTTAACCATAATGTGAGAATTATCTTGCAGTGGTTGGACCAAATGGCATTGGAAAGTCAACAATTCTTAAGTTAATTGCAGGGGAGCTTCAACCTACCTCTGGAACAGTTTTCCGTTCCGCAAAGGTGTGTGGTGGTGCTTTACTGACTTGCTTTTTGGGGTTATCACCTTCTCTCTTTCTTATTCATGCTAAGTGCTGGTCTTCTGTTGTCATCTTGAATCTTCAGATTGACTTCTTTTTCCTGGTCCTTCTATTATCACTCAAAGTCTATTAGGAAGCCTTTAATTTTGCATTTTTTTTTCTTTTTTCCCCTTACTTTCATGAGATGATCCTGTATTGATGACTCATATTTGGTGAATTTTCTACAAATCTTTACTTAAAAATGTTAGCAATGTGCATCTGTTAATTTTTGTGATGCAGTTATCATTTACGACCATTTTCTTTGGCACCTGGATTTTGTAATAAGACTCTGAAATTCTTCTGTATAGGTTCGAATTGCTGTCTTCAGTCAGCACCATGTTGACGGACTTGACCTTTCGTCAAATCCCCTTCTCTATATGATGCGCTGCTTTCCAGTAAGTTCCACCTGACAAATTACATTTTAGTCAGCTTCATTAGCTCATTAGGTGGAAGTGGTACACATTTTTACATGCGTTGCTTAGATGAAGATATCCAAAAACTTTAGACGACCAAGGATGGAAATGAGAGTGGAACTTTGCCAAGTCACTTGAATACATTCTTTAATTTCCTTCCTTTAGGGAATTTAAAGTCTCAGTTGTTCATCATATTTGACAATGTCATCCTGCACCTCTTCCAGGGTGTGCCAGAGCAGAAGTTGCGGGGTCATTTGGGTTCTTTTGGTATAACTGGGAACCTTGCTCTTCAGCCAATGTACACTTTGTCTGGTAAGAATCTTTCCGCGCCTTGATGTTTTACATCTAAAGTATACATCTATTAAGCGCTTCTTTTTCATCAAGTTGATGCTGATGAACAATTTGGGGATTAGTTGCATGTACTTCAAATGATCAATCAAGCTATTGACACTGCTGATTTAAAAATATTTTGACTTTTCTTTGCATGATGGTTTCAGGTGGTCAGAAAAGTAGGGTTGCATTTTCCAAGATAACTTTCAAGAAGCCTCACATTTTGTTACTTGATGAGCCATCCAACCATCTTGTGAGTTATACAGTTATTTAACTTGGAATGTCGTAGAGCCAAACTTACCTCTGTTTTTTATTTTTTGAAATATCCCTGTTCAGTTAAAGAAATGATTTTGACAGGATGTTTCTCTCTTGCCTGGTTCATTTTAGAACTGAATTTGCTGCTTAATTGTTTTTACTATACAGGATCTGGATGCTGTCGAGGCATTAATCCAAGGTCTTGTGCTTCCAAGGAGGCGTACTGATGGTATTTGAAATTCCACATGAATTTTTCTTCTAGTTGGAAATCAAAGATAATTTGCTTAGGGTTAATTGTGCCTTTTTCTTCTTAATATCTTGCAGGTCAGTCACGACGAGCACTTGATATCTGGTAGTGTAGATCAGCTTTGGGCTGTATCCGATGGTAAAGTGAATCCATTTGATGGGACATTCTTGGACTACAAGAACATTCTACAATCAAAATAAGCAAAATTTGTGAACAATCTTACCAGTTAATGGAACCTCAGGCTGGGTTTTTGTATGGGATGAAATATGAAGTGATATTAGCACTCTTGAGACAATAGAAGTTCCTTTTCAGGCTGTTGGAAGAAACCATATATGTATTTTTCATATAAAGTTCGAGGAAAAAAAAAAAGTCTATAGACATACACTTGGTTTTTGAGGATTTGGCTTATCAATTTTACAGAAAAAACAACGATCCGATTGAAATGTGTCTTCTTTAGTATTTAAGAACCGTGATTTGCTACCGAAACAACTCCTTTATTCAAAAATCAAAGAATCAATCTCAATGGAGGATACGCATAAATATAAATATATGGCTGCTGCCTCCTGAATCCAAAAATCAAGTTAATGCTAGAATTGCTTGGCGATGTCAAATGAGAGTCTTCGTCTGAAAGTATATATATATGTTTCGCTTATAATATATCCTCTGAAAAGGGCAAAATTTGTGCATCCGGAAATGAACCCACTGTCTGCAAAAAGCATGAAGATCGTTCAGGTACATAAGAACGAAGAAGAATTATTGATTGATCGGTTTATTGAACCCTAAAATTTTATTTGGTTTAGTTTTTCGAAGCTAAAATGCTGAATTAAAGTCTTCAAACCCTTTTTCCTGGAATCGAATATGGAGAAGGCTTCTCGATTATTAACTTGCTCTCATATTACAGATCTTGCTATAAAAATTGGCCAAGAAAGTCTTGGGCTTGAGAGGTTGACTTTACTGGGAAAGATTTATGCTTTGTTTACTTTTTTTCATTTCTGGAGTACAATTTTGGGCATGATTCGATGTTGTCAACTAAGAGAAAGTACAATGTCCATTTTTTTTTTCCTTCTTATTTTAGAAATGTCTTTGTGGTTTGGTCTTTAGTTTTCATGCTTTTATATTAGGGATTTAGGGTTTTCTGATTTAATACTATTTCAATTTCTTTCCCTATTTGTTTATACTAATTCAAAACTTTTTCTTTCTTCTTTTGCCTTCTTTATTTGGAGTGTCAGAAATGGGAGATATCATATTCATTCAGCATTGTTACTTTTAATTATTAATGGAGTGGTCTCCTTAAAAAAATCCCTTCATTTACTTGGAAATTCTAGCCTATGCATTAGCTGATAGCCATTTTCGAGCTTTGAAGCTCATGAGTTTTGCTCACAAGAAAAATTAATGCACTGTTTGCAAAGTATAGCCATTACCTGCAGATGTTTAATCTTGTTCTCTCCAGCAAATTAGCATGTAGACACATTGGCGAATAATGTATAGTCTTGCTCTTTTTTCTTTGAAAATTCTATGCCGTGTTGCCCTGATCCCGCCTTGTCTTTGCTGTGAATTAGTAAAATCTCCCATGAATATATGTTTTCCTTCCTTTGTGGTATTTGCCTCTGCTTGTCTCTTCAAGAGACAGATATTTTATTTTATTATATAACATCTTCTGGAGTTGCCCATATTCTGTTTTAGTTTCTTTAACAATTAATGCATTTGGGGAATTCTTTGAAATTTTCTTGCCTTTATGGACTTTCCCCCGGTGAATCAGGGACCAGGTTTCCTGCTTCTTACAGCTTACTTGTGTTGTGAGTAGCTAATAGTCCTGATTTTCAGGTTCTTTGCCTCCTTTTGTCTGGTCTTTCCAGTATTAACTTAGCAAAATGACAAAGATTATCAGTTATCACACACAACAATCTATCCTTTTTATGACATTTGCAATGCATAAGTCACACCTAACTTGAGACTTTGAAGGTTGAAGGACCACCTCCAATTCTTGCTTCAGTTACTGTCTGATGAATGTGAGGCTTGAACTTGAGAATCCAACTTCAGTCAAACAAAGCTGTAAGCTTTTGGACCATCTTCAGCAAACTTTTCATATCACATTTACCCTTGTTCTGTGCTTCTCCTTAGCAATTTGCAATTGGCCTAAGCCAGCCAATTAGCTTGTTCATAGGTTGTAGGTACATATTCTTCTTCCTGCATTCATATTTAGCTTAATAATTTTGTGCATAAAGCTTCAGTGGTGGAGTACCCTTTAAAGCCTGTTTATTTTCCAATTTCTAAATTTTTGTTTGATTTATGTGGGACTAAAGGACAACTGAAGAGCTTGCAAACAACTTTATGTTAGTTTCCATTTTAAACATTGAATATTACCCTGTAGTTTTCCCACTCTTAATGGTTTCCTTTGGAACATGAGGTTTTGTAAAGCTCCAATGATGAAGTATACTTGAACCAGATATCGTTCCAATTTCTGAAGCTCTGTTTGAAATTCAGAGCTATATATGAAGAACTGAAGGGACAACTGAGGAGCTTTGCCAACATATATATATATATATATATATATATATATATATTCTTTAATTGTTTCCATGTTTTGCAAATGGTTCCCCCCACCTTCTCTCATAGTTTCTGTCCTTTTGAGTAGTGTCAGTTTCTACACTATGTGAATGGATACTGTGTTTTGCTCTCAATTTTGATATGTATCTTACCGAGTATTAAGAACTCTTGTTGTGAAACTCATGCAAAAGCTAGGTGATGCCTTGAACAAGTTCTAATTGATTATGGATTAGCCATAGCAGCTAATTCCAGATACTAACAAAAAAAATTGTTTTCTTTACTTTCCTGGATAAATGATGAGCACAATGGAATGGTGTTGGGCAGAGTCATGTTGCACCCGGGGTTTCGAAATCCTTCTTGAGGTGAAGGAATTAATTGCTGTTCTGCTGCATCTTTGAGATTGTTTTGATATTTGAATTGATCAAATATATTCAAGCAGACACTGGTTTTGTTTCTTCTCAGTTGGGAGTAGGGTGAGGGTGGGATTTTGAAGAAATGTTAAAAAGAGGAAGATTGTAATAAATCTTTCTTTATCAAAGATCATAAAATCAAGAATGATATAAAATTCAAAATATGCTATTTCCCGTTTGAGTTCTGTTTGGAATCTTTTATCTGTTTTGGCTTTTACATACTTATATCAATATGAGATGTAAAGTTTTGCAAGAGAAAAGTCATTTGTAAAAAAAAAAAAAAAGACAAAGCCTGGAATATAGAACGTTGATTAGTCAGATCTGCACGTAAGTTCTTCTTGATCGACCATGGCCGGCCATTGTTATCCTTCGTCTTGAAACAAGAAAGAAAGATCACGTATATATAACCCAGTAGCAATAGTTACTATGGCAACAGTAATATTTCTCCCTTCCTCGTTTAGCCATGACCAATAAAGATTTATTCTTTGGCATCCTAATTTGGTTCTTGATAATGGAAAACTGTGTTGCAGCTTGGTCTTTAAATTCAAATTAAATTCAACCATATGCAGTCCAACAGATTTTGGTCCTGTTGTACCCACAACCCCATTAGTTAGTTTTCTTGAGCTTCTTCAAGAAACAGCCCTAAATACATATGGGCACAAAAATTTTGACCCGAAACTCTATGTTGACATGTCTCTGAAACACAATCTTTCGCAGACAGTAGAGGAATTCAACAGGATTATTTCAAGAACTGGTAATGGGTCTGTATCTGGCAATGATTTGAGCGGATTTATAAAAGAGTATTTGGAAGAGGCTGACAAGGATTTGGTTTATGCTGAGCCAGTGGACTTTGTTCCAGAGCCTGATGGGTTCTTGCCTGGCGTGAAGAATCCTGAAATGAGGAATTGGGCTTTGGAGGTTCATTCTCTTTGGAAGAATTTGAGCAGGAAAGTGTCTGATATAGTACTGGAGAGGCCGGAAATGCATACTTTGCTGCCACTACAGAAGCCTGTTATGATTCCGGGATCAAGATTCAGGGAGGTGTATTATTGGGATTCTTACTGGGTAATAAGGTAAGTTTCTTACTTTACTATTCTGTTTGTGTATCCTTTTTCTAGCATAATTTTTGAAGGTTTTATGTGTTTATTATATTGCAGGGGCTTGTTAGCTAGTAAAATGTACGATACTGCAACAGGGATTGTCACTAACCTCGTTTCCTTAATCGATCAGTTCGGTTATGTTCTAAATGGTGCAAGGGCATATTATACTAATCGGAGGTATGCAATTCTGAATCCATGTTGATCCAAAATTTATCAATCTGCATTATACATGTCACTTACTCTAGTTTTCGAGATGTATGCTGTCTTTTGATGGATCATGTTTGGCTTCATTTTAAATCGCGGGGTAAAAAACGAACTAAAAGTTATAAACACAACCTTTGCAGCCAGCCTCCGCTCTTGAGTTCTATGGTTTTTGACATATATAGTCAGACTGGAGACTTGGATCTTGTAGAAAAATCTCTCCCTGCATTGCTCAAGGAGTATGAGTTCTGGAATTCAGGTATAATTGTTACGAGCCTTGTATGTATATATATATATATGTGTGTGTGTATGTATATTCCTTTTCTCTAGCACAGAGCCTTTGTAGTTAATCCACTTTTTTGACTTTGAGAGGAATGCCCTGCTGTTTTGGTTTGAAGGAATACATAAGGTGACCATTCAGGATGCTCAAGGATCTAGTCATAACTTAAGTCGATTTTATGCAATGTGGAATAAACCCAGGCCAGAATCTTCAACAATTGTATGACTATCAATTTTTTCCTCCATCAGTTGTAAAAAGAAAAAAAGTGGTGTATTTAGGTTTTGAATTAGTATTATCTTAAACTCTCAGGACAGAGAAACAGCTGCAAAACTATCGAATAGTTGTGAAAAAACACAGCTTTACCGAGAACTAGCATCGGCTGCTGAATCTGGTTGGGATTTTAGTACAAGATGGATGAGGTTTGGTTGTGCACTCTTTAACTTTTCCTTCATTTTCTGATCCAAATATTGTGACTGGATTGATTATTGTTTTAGGAATGCATCCGATCTCACAACATTATCCACAACATTTGTACTTCCTGTGGATTTGAATGCCTTCATTTTGAAGGTGAGATTAACAACATCCTTTTGAATGCTCGTGATTCAACTTATTGCATTATTCTCTTTAGCTAAGACAAACGAATATCATCTCTTGTGAGTCAGATGGAACTCGATATAGCCTTTTTGGCAAATGTCACCGGAGATAACAACACGGCTTTGAGGTTTACAGAAGCTTCTGGAGCTAGAAAAAAGGCGATGAATTCAATTTTCTGGAATGCAGAGATGGGACAGTGGGTTGATTACTGGCTTAACAATAGCAATACATCCAAGGTGAAATATTTATGCATAATCTTGGAACATTATCTCTTTTATCTTTTAAGTTTCCGTTTAGTATGATATTTCATGTTTCTTATTTGTAGGATGCTTATACATGGGAAGCTTCAAACCAAAATGCAAACATATTTGCCTCAAATTTTGTCCCATTGTGGATCAATTCATTCCATTCAGGTTTCAGACAATATATTCTCCCTGATATACTTCACTAAAATTCACCAGATAAAGTATTAACCTTTACTATACTTGTATGCATGATTGAAGATGGTAAAATGGTGGAGAAAGCCATCGAGAGTTTCAGAACTTCAGGATTGCTTTGTCCTGCTGGGATTGCAACCTCTCTCACAAACTCGGGACAGCAATGGTAATTTATATATATATATATATGTGTTCTGTCTTCTTTGAAATATACATACATGTACGTTTTGTAATATAGTAAGAGTCTGAAACAGGGACTTTCCAAATGGTTGGGCTCCTCTTCAACACATGATTGTTGAAGGTCTGGCAAGGTGTGGATCAGTGGAAGCTAAAGCTTTAGCAGAAGACATTGCTTTAAGGTGGATCAGAACAAATTATGTAGCTTTCAAGAAAACAGGTACAATGCATGAGAAGTACAATGTTGAGAAGTGCGGAGAATATGGAGGTGGCGGTGAATACAATCCTCAAGTAAGTAAAAAATCTGCTGATTTTGGTAATAAATAAATCAAATAGTAATGATTCAACTTAAGAAGGCCTTAAAACTTGGTTTGCCTGATTTTGGTACACTCTTTTTTTGTGGGCAGACTGGTTTTGGGTGGTCAAATGGAGTTGTATTGGCATTTCTGGAGGAGTTTGGATGGTCTCAAGACTTGAAGGTGGGCTGTGAGTAAGCAAAGTTTATCATCCATATTAGTCTTATTTGTCTGTGTATTTGTTAGTATTCTTTGCTGGAAATAGCAAATACCCTGCCCTTTAAAACTTACTGTGTTACACATCATTGTAAACCATGTTGCTGAAAATAAAATAAAAAGGAATATCAAATTTATTCATCAATCTAACTTTCTTGCAAAGTCACAAGTGTGATTATTTATTCTGTGATTTAACCATAAAAGATTATAAATTAATTGTAATGAAAAGGAATGTTATAAATTTGGCAGAAGTTTGTGTCTTTGATGAGGTTGTGGATGGATTTGGCACAAAAAGACTTGTTCTTTATAAAGGGTTTTTTCCACAGGCAGTGGAGAGTTGGTTGCAGATTATAACTTAGAAGTTCCTTTCTTCTTGACCAGAGTATTTAATTATCAAGAACTCAGAATTGAAAGAAAAAGAAAAGGAAAAAGAATCATCAATGGAAGACTTATTAATTTAGGGTTAATTAGTGCCTACTTAATTAGTTGTGGTGTGGTGTTGTGAGTGGTGTTGGGTAATCATTAATAATGAAATATTTTTTAATCAAAAGCAATCATAATCTAATCAAAAAAGCCTAATTTGTTGGAGATTAACACAGGAAGAATAAAAAAAAATGAAAATATACACATTATTCTTATAAACAACTCAACAACATATTGTTAGTAAATCTTGTTCAACAAGATAATTATATATATATATATATATGTATGTATGTATAGTTTTTTGTTTTACACCAGGTGAACTATATAATGGGCAGAGAGCACAATTCTATTTTGAACTGCTAAATAACCAATGAACACAGAAAGGTATAAAGCTTGATTCCCCCCTTGATTCTGATTTTTAATGCATACACTTTATGCTTTTAGTGACTTCCTGACTTGGTTTATATATATATATATATATATAATCCTTAAAAATATGAGCAACGGTCCATTTCTGAATTTGAATAATCTTTTTCTTTTCTTTAATCATAATAATTATACAAAAATTTGGCTTGATTAGCAGAAAAGAAGAAGGCCATATCCAGCTAGGGTTTGGAAGTATGGCATTAAAGTAAAATCTTCTTATATCATATTGTTAAGAAACAACAAAGTGTGATCTAATCTTTTCAAAGAAAGATTTTTTTTTTTTTTTTTTTTTCAAGAAGGGGGTTTAAACAAATCCCATGAATATTAAGGGCAGGTCCCCTGCAAGATTCTGGGCACCCACAGAAAGAGTGGCAAATGATTGAGGTGTGGCAGTATACAAATATGATACATACATATTAATATATATATATATATATATATATATATATATATATATATATATATATATTATGTATATGTATATATGAAAGTGCACTAATTACATAGAAAATTTGAAAGCTTTAATCAAAGAGGTATTAGTGGAAAGAGATGACAAATGCACAACAAATGGCATATGTATAATTTAATTAGCCATATTTTAGTGTTATATATATATATATTATATGTATAGATGATTTGTTCTTCTCGATGAATCTTATCTTAGTCAAATAGAGTTGGCTAACAAATCATGCAATCTCTTGTCTTTGTGTGTATAATATATGTATTATATATATCTATATATATATATATTAGAGTAGACAATTAGTGAATAATAACATCATGGCTTATGCATATATATATATATATATATATATATATGTATATATATAATAAAAGTACACATGCATGCATACAAATATGTCATCTCTTTGCTTCCTTGTAGTGGTTTGCTTCCAAAAACCAGACAAATCTAAAATAAAAGTTACTTTGGAATAGGTGTTTTTCAGTCTCATCAATTCTAATTTCTTTATATATATATATATATAATTTTAAGAAGGAGGGTATGTATTTAAAGAAATATATATATTTGAACTTTTGATATTCTTGTGTTGAAAAAAAGAAAAGTACATTGCATGTCTTCCAATGCAAGTCAGAGCCAAAGGAATTGACTAATATAAGTTAGTGATATATATATATGTATGTGTGTATGTATATGTATATATTGATGAAGGCATTTCTCTAGGACTCATGCATTTCACCAATCTACATAGTCAAATCCATGATTACTTAAGTATGAATGTATTATTGGAGCCAAAAGAATATATATATATATATATATATATATATATATACATATGATTAGAACAATAGTTAATACAATGCAAAAAAGTAAACTTTGGAGTTCTAAATCCAAAAAGTACATTAGCATGAACCACGAGGACAAGAAAAAAGAGTTTTATTTCTTATTATTTATAACTAAAAGTTTTAATTCTATTTAAGTATATCGAAAAAATACAATTATTAAATAATTGATTATGAGTATTTATTAAGTCTGTATTATTATATATTCGTAGAATTATTGGATGAATATATATATATATATATAGGTATGTATGTATGTATATGTGTGTGTGTGGGGAATATAGAAGAAAAAGAAAAGGGATTAGGTGGTGATAAGAGTTTATATATATGATGCTCTGGAAATGAAAGGTTCAGGGTCCTCGCATACTGACTGCATCGAGCATTTCGCTGTTTGGAATCTGAGTTCCCAGGTCAAAATCTTCCCCATGTGCTTCATCAAATTATTCATCACTTTCAAATCCATATATATATATTCCTTTCTTGCATGGGGGATGAGGAGTCAACTTCCTCTTTCTAACATGATTCTTGAAAAAAATTAAATTATTAACCAATTAAATCATATTCATTTTCCCTTTTATATTTCAATATTTATGGAGTTATAGAATTTAAATTAACTTTTACAAAAATCAATTTAAATGTATATATGACTTAAAAATCATTGTTTATAATTGGAACAAATTCAAATTAGTTTTTTAATTTAAAAGTATATATATAATAAAGAAGAAATTTTACTACTTTTTTGAATTAGAATATCTAGAATGCAAAGTCATATGGATATTAACTAATCCTGATTAGGTTCAAATTGTATTTGCAAAATCTAATTCTTACACGAAAAAAAATTTTATCTTGATTTTAACATAATATTTATAATAATTGTTGAAATTTCAATTTTACATAACTTGATAATGTATTTTTGTATCATGTTAAGCCAATAAAAAAAATATATAAAAATATATATGTATAAAAGAAAAGAGAAGAAAAAGAATGGATGGGGATGGGGAACTAATAAGGGGAGAATGAAAACAGAAAAAGGAACAAGAGAAGAAGCGGTCCCGGGGCGGGATGGCATGATGAAGGGCACGGGAGCTGAACAAGTGCTTCTTCCATAAAGCTGATTTTTCTTGTCATTCTTTTTCTTTAGAAACCTTTTCTTTCTTTTATTTATTTATTTTTGTTTTCTCATTCTTCCTTCCCCCCCCCCCCCCCCCATAGCGCCACCGTCCCTACTTATCGGATCAATCCGATCACTTACACTTGAATTTCCATTTCTACCCTCAACTATATTCATCATTGTCTTATACTCTATTATTTTCCATATTTCTTATTGTAAATTATTTTTTAAACAAAAATTTAGACTGTTTGAATAATGTTCATCTAATTTATATTATATATGTATAGCTTTGTCATAATAATTGTCATTTCATATGCATATGGCAAATGGCAAATGACAAATTTATAATCAACTACCAAAAAAAACTTTATGATCATGATCCATTGTGATCATGTACTTAATTAATTAATTAATATATATATATACACACAAGTTTCCCAAATTTGGCCGGTAGCATGGTTTACTAGATTACTGACTATTATGTATAAGATTCTTGATTGGAAAGTGATCTCTATTTTAATCTAATCAAAGGATCAACAAAGTCACTACTCCACATACCCCCCCCCCCCCCCCCCCCCCCCCCAACAAACCCTTTTTGAATTTTTGTTTAGAGTAAAGGTTTTATTAGTATAAAACTATACTAATTAAAGAAGCAAAAAGAAGCCTTGGAAGTTAAGAGAATGAATTAACCTTATCATTGACAAGTGGAATTTGCCAATCATCATTCTTCTTTTTTTACTTTGCTTTCATATATTATATTTATTATGATTCAATACCATTTTTTTATTTTCTTTCTAAATTTCATCACATACAATAAAATAATTTTATTATAAATATTATACAAAATCACAAATTCAACTCAATATTATATAAAAATTAAAATAAAATTTCTCTAAAGTAAAATTTTTTAGACACAATTTTGGTCAAACTAAATTAATTAAATTAGTGATTTTCATAATTAATTAATTATAAATAATTGATGGGGAGGGGTAATTAAGGGAAGAAGAAGTGAAAGATTCGAGTTTCGAGGCAATAGATAGATTGACTGATAATTTCTACCCTCACGTGCAAATGCGATTCCTAATAAATTAAAAAATAATAATAATAATAATATAAGAAAGAAAGCGTGACTGAGTCCCACCGCTTCTACCATAAACATTGTATTAAGAGTCGTCCCTTGACACATGTGCCGCTTTCTTTAAATAATCGCCGACTCTTCCTCCAACCAATCAACGCTTTCAACTCAACATTCACTATTTCTTTTTTTTCTTTTTTTTTTAAGAAAATACCTTTAAATATAATGTATATAATATATATATAAATAAATATATATATTTTTTTGTTTTTTTTTTGTTTTTAATTTTCGAGGTCAAACTATGAAATTTGAATAGGATTCTTCTGTTAATGTTAGTTGTTGGGGATGCTTTTTAATTAAGAAATAAACTACCTAACTGATCTTTTAACATTAATTATAACCCTCGAGTATATTCTTGTGAATTAATTCATTAATGCATACAATATATATATATATATATATATATAATATATATATATATATATATATATTACTTACTACTACAAAATTTTGATAATATCAAGAAAGATACGTATTATCTTTATTAAATTAAAATATTTTTAATAATTATAAAATCAAATGTTAATGTTCTTTCATGAATTATGCAGCAATAATTAGCATAAAAATATTGAGTTGGGAGAATACATATATATATATGTATGTATGATATTATAAGTATAATTAAGGAGTAATCATATAAATGACATCTTTAAGCATGTGATTAAGGTTCTTGGAAAATCACAAATATGTGTGTTGTTTGAATAATCCCATCATTACCTTAACAAACAAAAATGGGAAAGAAAAAAAAATATATAACATTTCTTTTTCTAGTTTTTTTTTCATCCCATATTTGGAGAAACATTCATTAATTCTCTATCTCACCCTTTATTTTTTTAACATATTATTTGAATATTTGCTTTAAAATTTCTAAAAGTAATTGATAAAAATGATTTATGAATATAATTTAAATTTATTTTAAATATTCTAAAATAATTAGCAGATATTGGGAAAAGAAAAGAAAAAGTGCTCAGTTTTTATCCCAGAAATCAGTACAAAAATGTCAGAAAAATGACTACACATCTTTTATTTATTTATTTATTTAATTTATTAAAAGGGAACTTGGAATTAAAAAATATTTAACAGTACAACATAAGTTATAATTATTTACTCCAAAGACCAAAACCTGAAAAGTATTAACTAATTTTAAAATAACAATTAATTTATATTATTATAATTATGATAATAAACCATGAAAAGAAAGTACAAACTGCACACAGGTTAGTTAAGAATGAAGTATCAATTAATTCTCTAAAATAGTAATAATCGTACACAAATATATATACATATTTTATAATAAATGTATAATAATATATAAAAATAAATTTATAATTTAAAATATTTTTTTAATATAATATAACATCACTTAGACTTATGATAGTTACGTCTTCAATTGTTACTGTTAATATCAAAATGAATAAATGTCACTTTATATATATATCCTTTGAATATTCTTATTTATTTTATGTTTTTAATTAATGAATTTTAAAAATTATAAATAAAATATTATGTGTTTTTTTTAACAAATATCATATATTAATATTAGATTAATGCGTTTTTTCTGGTCTAATATAAAAAATATATATATACACACATTTCTGATTATATCTCATAATTGGATTCCCTAATCCCCACCACAAACGCCATTATAAATAAAAACTCCATTTTTTCCTTTTTCTTTTTTTTTCTTTCCATCGTCTCCACTGATAAAAAAACCCTATTTTTCTCTCTCTCTCACTCTATATATATCACATCAATCTGCCAAAGCAACAAAAGAAACAACCTCTTTTCCTTGCAGTTTTTCTCCATTTGTCTGGAACAAACAAACGTACGTACTCTCTCTCTCCATTTCTCAGTGAGAAGTGTTCATTCGTCCTCTCTCTCTCTACAAAGTGCATGTATGTGTTTTTGCTTTCAATCAGCAACAGTAATTAATTGATTACGGTAGGTAGGTTAAAGTAAAACTTGTCTTCTGCTACTCCTGCAATTACTGCTGCTCCTACTACTACTCCTTACTGTTTAGTTTTGTACTACTCTTTAAAGGTCCCCTCAAACCTTCCCATACCCATTCCAGACAATTACTGCAACGAGAATCGGTGGTCTGTCCAAAAAAAACCACTCCGCTTTAACCCCCCACCTTTTCTTTTTCTTTTCATTTTTGTTTTTTTCTTCACCGAAAGGCGAAAAAAATGCTTGAAACCGTCAAGTACCTCCTTGGCTCCGCCGGTTCTAGCGGCTTTGGCTCCAAGTCTACTGCCGTGGAAGTCACCGGGAACTGTACCGATCTTCACTCCATCACAGCCATCATCACAGGTGGTTAATTAATTTTTTATTTATAAACCCTGGCCTTTTCATTTTTTTTTTTTTTTGAATTCGCTAGTTCGTATGTTTTATTTATATATGTGTTTGTATGTATAGGAGCGACGTCGGGGATAGGAACAGAAACGGCGAGGGTATTAGCTAAACGCGGTGCCAGGGTAATTCTTCCTGCTCGAAGGATCAAAGCGGCTGAGGATACGAAAACTCGTATTCTCTCAGAATTTCCCGACGCGGAGATTATTGTGATGGCGCTTGATCTTAGTTCTCTCAACTCTGTACGCAAATTTGTGGACGAGTTTGAGGCTCTTGATTTGCCGCTTAATCTCCTCATGTAAATAAAACTCTCTTGGCTTGCTGTTTATATATATATATATTGTTTTTTTACATTTAATTCTCATACAAAAGATTTGTGCCTACACACAGAAACAACGCTGGGAAATTCTCTCACCAACATACTATTTCTGAAGATGGAATTGAGATGACATTTGCTACTAATTATTTAGGTAAATTTATATACATATATGTTTGTATATGTATATTAACAGTAATTATCTAGCTTTGAATACTTTAAAATGGCCCTTAATAAACTCTGTGTGTATATATATATATGTGTGTATGAATGTATGAATAATTCAGGTCATTTTCTGCTGACGAAGCTGTTGTTGAAGAAGATGATTGAGACTGCAAAAAACACCGGCGTTCAAGGAAGAATAGTGAACGTGTCATCGAGCATCCACAGCTGGTTCTCCGGCGACGCCGTCCGTTATCTCGATTTGATAACAAGGAATAAAAGGTAGTAATGGTAGTTTAATTAAACGCTCGCCTAATATATGTTTGTGTGTGTATATATATGTATGTATAGGTCAGTATACTGAAATGAATGCACGATTGCACACTGCAAAAGAAAACAAAGAAAATTATTATAGAAAAATAGTATAGAAAGGAAAAAAGAAGAAGGTGGTGGTTTTGACTTTATGCTGAAATATTTGTCTCGGTCTTCTTCTACTACAGTAATTACGATGCAACACGTGCGTACTCTCTCTCGAAGCTTGCCAATGTTTTGCATACCAAGGAGCTTGCTCGGAGACTCCAGGTCAGTACTACTAGTTTTTTTATTTCTTTAATTAAATCAAACAAAAAGGAAGCAAAAAGGTAAAATTTGTGTGTTTTGTGAATGTTGTAGGAAATGGATGCAAATGTGACAGCCAATTGTGTGCATCCCGGGATTGTAAGAACCCGACTTACCAGAGAACGAGAAGGCCTCATTACTGGTATATATATATAGCTACTTGTCATTGCTCTGATTCTGAATAATATAATAATTATAAGTGGGTGTTTTTTTTTTTTTTCCCTTTTTTGCAGATCTGGTTTTCTTTTTGGCTTCCAAGCTCCTTAAGACCATCCCTCAGGTACTTATACTCTGAAAGAGCCATGGATTTGACTCGATTTTGGTCCTTGTATTAAATATTTTCTATTGGTTTAAGTTTTAGAGTATGTGTGGGATTTAAAGATATTTGTTTAGTTAATTATTTATGGATTACAGGCTGCAGCAACTACTTGCTACGTTGCTACTCACCCAAGACTTGAGAATGTGACGGGAAAATACTTTGCAGACTGCAATGAAGCTGCAACCTCCAAATTAGGTTCCAACCAAATGGAAGCTGAGAAGATGTGGTTAGCCTCAGAAATAATGGTTAATAATAAAATCCCCAAATCCTTCCGACCAACTTTTTGAAGACCTTGTAGAACCCTTTTATATGTAGAGCTTAGCAGAAACTGCAGAATACATGTGTATATTATATAGATACATATAAATATACATAGCTAGCATATGTTATGAAAAACAAAGTACATTTTAGCTTATATCTAAATCAATTATGAAAGGATGTGACTCAATAGCATATATATACATACATATATATATATATTTATATAATCCTAGGCATTTGAAATCTTGCTGTACTAAGGTTGAATGTTCCAAATTGATGTGAATTCTTGATCTTGACTTGAGGAAAATTTTTAGATGGGATAATATGTTTTCTTTTTCTTTTTTCCTTTCACTTCCACCATGTGAGTGTTCAATTTTTTGGAGTATCTTTGGGTACTGAAATGGGTCCTACTAACATGTCAGCGTGTGCGTTTTTTTTGTTTTTTTAAAGAAAGATCAAATGGAAGCTTAATTTTTTTTTTCTTTCTTTCTTATCTATATTTGAAACAGTGGCATCATTTCTCTTTCTATGTGAATTCTTGATTTTCTAGTCCATTTCTTGTTATTACTCTGCACGATCTTGATTCTCATATGAATGAATATACATACATAAAGAATCTTTTATTATTATCGTAACTCTTATGATATTTATAACAGTCAAAACAAGAGCTTAAAGATCCTTTTTTTTTTCTTTTTCATTTTTTGAGAGGAATACAGACCTTGGAATATGGTGGACCAGTAAACATGACAAAAAAAAGGAAGAAAGCTCATCTTATGGTCACTACTACAAGTGTTTGATTCACCATTACCATATTTCCATTTACAAATCCACTTTATAGTTGTTCCACCATCATCGGCTCCCTTCACTTCACTGTATCATCTTTTTGCCATCATATTCTAGAATTCCAGAAAAACAATAACAGAGAAATTGAAAGAAATTTATTATTCTTGCTGGGGTTTTTTCCTTACCTTTTGCTTTTCTTTTGCAAAGAGTGTGTGGGTGTGGGTTCCCATCACACAAGAAGCTACCATCTTGGGAATCCCAATTCAATTGTTTTAGCAAGCACACACAGACATGACCATCTTCTTTGATGAATAATTGGGAAAGTAAAAGAAATAGAATTCAGCCCCCCCACCCAGTCAAACATATATATATATATATACACACTCTGGAATGATTATCTAAATAATCTTCCTTCCAACAATAGGTATTGGATTTCCACCTATGTTCTCCACTCTTTAAAAAAACTCCATTCCCCCCTTAAACTAAAATAATCTCAACTTTCATCTTTCAATCCAATGCAGATCTAAGTATCTAACCCCACCACCTTGTTTGGAAAAGAAAATGGACTATTTTGGGGAGATAATACATGTACGATATGCTTCATTCTTTCCCCAAGTCTTGGAGAAATTCTTGCCAAGAATGCTTCAAGAATCTCCAGAAATTCCAACATATTCAAATACCGTGCCTAAAAGTTAACACAGAATCAAGAACTATCAAAAAGTTTCAATCTTGGAAAGATTTATAATAATATCAATTTACACCCATCAAAAAAAAAAAAAAAGGTTTATGAATATAAGTTGGAATATTTTTGTTGATAAGAAAGATGATACTTGAAAGATATGTCTAAAATGATCAATATTCCTTTTCAATAAAACAAAAATGAATGCAAAACTGTGTCGTTTCTCCTCTGTTTCCTTCCTATACCGGCAAATCCAACGCAATCTTGAACTACACGGGCCGAAATTTCCGGAGACCCGACCCATTTGTAAAGCCCTACTGTATTATTACCTTAAACCCCTGAACCAAAATTTCCAGCTCCTTCCGCAATCCAGAGCTTCAGACAAATTAATCTCATCTCTAAAAATGGCGAATTTATTATCTGAAACTATTCCAAGATTCACAGCCGAAACCCTCCGGTCGGCTGCCAAACAATCTGAAGGATGTCACATTGTCCCCGTCCGCCTACGTCGCGCCATCAAGAAATACCTCCGAGGTGTGTGTATATCTATATAAATATATACTTACTTTTAACTTTATAAGCATATGAATTATGCAACCGATTTCTGGTCAAAGTTATTGTTTTTTGCGAATCCTTTCAGAACAAGAGGATCCGCATATGAAAAGAAAAGTGTTGAGATTATCTGAATCCTTCAACGGAATTAAGGAAGTGAATCTTCTTCTGCCGATGTCTACTTCAAAAGAGCTTGTTGATCCTGTGAGCTTAGAACGCTCGAAGAGGTGGAAAATTAAGAGCTCTTATGGTGATATTGGTTTCAAGTACAGTGACGATGAAACTATTGCTTATGTTGCCTCTCGTATGCCTGCTGTCTATTGTGCTTGCTATAGAGTTTTAAGTGAGGTAGGATTGTGGAACACAATGAAATGAGTTAATATATATATATATATATATATATATATATATAATATAATATATATATGTTTGTATGTATGTAATTTGTTCAGGAAATCATAGTGTTTTTCCTTTTAATTTGATATGCTTTGTTGCAATAATCTGAAGGTGAGAAGGAGACTACCGGGGTTTTCCCCAGCTAAGGTTTTGGATTTTGGGGCGGGGACTGGTTCGGCATTTTGGTGAGGAGTCTGTGTTTGGTTTTCTACTTTCATTTTTGGCCTGCATGGCTAATTATTTATAATTGTGAAGGGCATTAAGAGAGGTATGGCCGCGATCAATGGAGAAACTTAATTTGGTAGAGCCATCACAATCAATGCAGCGAGCAGGGCAGATGCTTATAAAAGGTAAAATTTTGGCAGATTGCTCGAGTTTTCAGGGCAATCTATCATGACAGAGTTTATTGTTTTCCTCCTCCTGGCTGGTACTGTGATATATTGAGTGGATGGTTGAGTGCTTTTTGATATTAATGCCTGTTAAATTGTTATGCTTGTGGTTGTTATATTAATGGAAATCCATGATAATTGAAGTAGTTCCTCTGTTTCCAATATATTAAGTTGAAATTAAATCTTGTGTAACTGAAGATATGGCTTTTCTGTGTTTGGAACTATTTCGTTTTTCTTCCGCTGAAGTATTTTCATTCTATATACTTCGATTGTATTCCTGATGTTGGTTTCTAAGAATGCTTATACTTAATATATTGGAAAGATTCTTTATTAAGGATATAATTATGGTTTTCTGAGGATTAATCACAATATAGTATCCTTATGTTTGTTATAGATATAAAGAATTTACCACATATTCAAAGCTATGGTAGCATACAAGCTCTGTCCCAGAATATTAACAAGTCTGAAAGACAGCATGACTTGGTAATTGCTGTAAGTATCATTCTTACCCTCAACATTTTATTTGGCTTCTCGAGAAGTCAGGGTTGTATTTGGTTTTGTAATCAGAAATCAATCATTGAAAAGAAATTCCAAAAAGATTTTAAACATTTTAGAAAATAATAATTGATTGTAAGGTTTTCCAGTTTTATGCTACTCCGACTTCAATATCTTCGTAAGGTTTACCACTCACTACTGAGGGTTCATTTTTGACCATGTCACTATAGTTTACTGCTGTCAATCCTGATTATTTTACTCAAGGTTCTTTACCCTTTGCTGCAGTCATATGTGCTTGGAGAGATACCATCTATAAGGGACAGAATCACTCTAGTTCGTCAACTATGGGACCTTACTGGAGATATACTGGTATTCCAATTGATATCTTTTGTCTCTTTGTAGATGCATGAGAATATAGTACAGGATTATGTGCATATATATATTAGCATGTCGTGTATTGGAATAAAACTTTAAAGACACTTCTCTTGAGTTCCACAACCATATATGTCTATCTATAATTTATAAGCATTGACAATGGCAGCATAATGCTAGGATATTTCAGAAAGTGTTGGGGTAAATCATGCCTAAATTTTTAGATTTAGATGTCATCCCTGGTTAATTCATTAAGACCAAGATACAGATAAATTATACAGACTTCTAATCTTTTTTATTTATTCTCTTCTATCATGTTTGTTCATTCTTTAAAAAATTTCAACTGGAACAGATTTTAATTGAACCTGGAACTCCAGAAGGATCAAATATCATATCTCAAGTGCGATCCCATATTCTATGGATGGAAAAAAGGGTGAGTTCCCTGATGGATTTATGCTGCTTAATGGTGTATTTCTTCAGGTTGACACTTCTATTAAACTCATGTATAGCTTTGTGACTTTATAGAGGAGCCGCAAAAGTGAAGATGCGCCTCATAAAGTATCTAAGGATTTGGTAACATTGGAAAGTGGAGCATTTGTAGTAGCTCCTGTAAGTTGGGCTTTCTGTACTTCATCAGTGTGAGTTTGTTTTTCAGTGATATCATCACTTACCTGTTGCATCTTCGGTTTGTTACTGCAGTGTCCTCATGACGGAGCATGTCCACTAACTAAGACAGGAAAATATTGTCATTTTGTCCAACGCTTGCAAAGAACAACTTCACAGCGTGCATACAAGGTTTTGCACTGAATTACGTGTCTCAGATTCTTTATTTCCTTATAGTATACCTGCTTCCTCGTATGTGTAGACTTTATATCTCTTCTTTTCTTTGGCTGGTGCTGCAGCGAACTAAGGGTGGCAAGCCTCTCCGTGGTTTTGAAGATGAGAAATTTTCTTATGTTGCTTTTAGACGAGGACAGAGACCAAGGTGAGCACTTTTTTCTATGAACTAAGGAGTTATGGAAGATTAAACACATGGATTACATACAATTTTAAGTTAAGAAGAGAACCTGGATGAGGCGCTTGAGTAAAATTGGATATAGGCTATACATATATATTATATTGTTTCTTGCTCTTGTATCTATGTTATGTGAAACATGATGATTGTTTAAAGCAGAGAACCTTGGCCTCTTGATGGTATGAAGTTCGATACATTGAAAGAGCAACATGCAAAAAGAATCCTGAGGATTTAGAAATTGATTACGGTATGTGTGATTCTTCCAAGTCTTATGTAGTAGATTTGCCATTAAAAGAACAGAACACAAACATTTCCATTAACTATTGAGCTTATGTTTGTAAATCTTATAAAACATTTGATTGAATCATGCAGAGGACCAATTCGAGTCAGAGATTGAGAACGAACAGCAGGAAGACAATCTCGTCCCCTACCATTCAGACGTTACAGAAATAGAAACAGATGAGAATATTACTGATTATGAAGAAGGAGAAGCAGAAACAGCAAGTGCAGATCTTGGTAGTGGTTGGGGAAGAATCATACATTCCCCCATTAGGAGGGGAAGACTGGTCGAAATGGATGTGTGCAGAGCTACTTGCCCAGATGCTACAGAGGGTTCTTATGATAGGATTGTTGTCACTCAAAGCAAAAACCCAACATTGCATCATCAAGCAAGAAGATCACTTTGGGGTGATTTGTGGCCTTTCTAAACACTTCTTATATTCGAAGTTATTGTATCAACTCATCCTAATTATGTAAAAATCTATAACAGTCCTCCAATGAAAAAGGGTCTGTAAAATATTTAATCACGTGCTATATTATATAATATATATATATATATATACAACTATCCAAGATCAGCTGCATGGGCTGCTCAAAGTAAATTTTAATACATGTTTATATATATATATATATATATAATTTTGCTAAGTTTTAAATTAGCAGCCCCTGTCATAAGTGAAGTAATGTTCGAGGAAATCTATATATAACATGGAACCAGACAAATTACAGTACAGCTCTGGCTCCACTTGTGCACCACATACGATTGGGTTCGGCATAATATTGGAAAATCTCATTATTAATATCACACTAAATTTATATATAACTTAAGTGTATTTGAGAACTTTCCCACATCGATTTTACATGCATGTTTTTCATGGAAATATAATATTCTATAAAGAATAGTATTTTTCCATTAAAATTATAAAAAAGAAAAAATGAGAGGAAAGCGAAATTAACCTAAACTACAGAAGATGAAGAAAATCATCGTAAACATCATTCAACATAGTATAATCTTGGAGTGCAAGATCGTAGTCAAATGAATCCCACGAAATATTATTATCATTATTGTCGCCGGAAACATCATCAACCTCCGCCGCACGCGGCCGCGGCTGCTCCTGTAATTGACTTGACGAACCAACACTTCCCAGCTGGAAGCTCTCATCATAGCTACGTGTAAACCTAGCAGCTGAAACTGAAACCCTTGTGGGTTTTGGAAGATACACTACTTGGTTCTCCACGTCGTCTTTTTTGATAATTTTGGACTTTCCTTTTTTGGAAATATGGTTATTATTAGGTTTAGGGTGAATCCCTTGTTGTTTGAGTCGCTTAAGAAAATGTGTATTCCAGTGATTCTTTATCTCGTTATCTGTTCGACCGGGCAATCTTCCGGCAATGAGTGACCATCTGTTTCCGAGGAGGGATTGAAGCCGGATAATTAAATCCTCTTCTTCCGACGTTATGTTTCCTCTTTTAATTCCCGGTCGGAGGTAGTTTAGCCATCTCAGCCGGCAGCTCTTTCCGCACCTCAGCAGCCCTTCCATATTATAATTTTTTGAGTTATGTTAAATAGTTATAAATTTGAATTATGTTTAAAAGTGAAAATGTGTATGTATATGTATAATTGTTAAGAATTACCAGCTCTGTTGGGCAAAGATCTCCATTGGCCTTGACCATGAGCTTGAATGTAAGTGGTGAGGAGAAAATCTTCTTTAGCAGACCAAGGACCTCTATTCAATCTTCCCTCTTTAGAACAACAACCTTTTCTGCCCATATCTTCTCTCTCTCTCATATGCTACCTTCAACCTTAATTTATTGGAGTAATTGTATCCATGCTGACAATTATACGTACCCTACACTAATTAATTAATCAAAACACACACACACACACACATATATATATATATATATATACACAATTAGCATGACCAACATATGTGTAAATTTCCAAGAGTTTATTATATTACAAGTCTCTCTAGAAAAAAAAATGTGAAAAATCATTTCTTTTTTTTTCACATTTGTTTGGATGTTTGATTGATGATATACTTTTATCAAGTTATAAGTGAAATGATAATCATCTTTAACTTGTTTATTACAAATAAAAATGTTGTCTTGTAAATATGAGTTGATTCTTATGTATGCAATTGTTTAAGTGAAAGTACCAAGAAAACCATGGCATTGTAAAATAATAAATCAATGAATTATATTTACTACAATTGATACAAAAGATCCAAAACAAAGAACCACAGCCAGTCAGTCAACATAGACATTTTTCCGACCATGTTGAATCATCTGTTACACTATATATATATAAATGCTAACAATAATGTTTTGTACTATATACTTTTTTTTTTGGGTCTACACTAGGTGTTGACATCAAGAATCCAATTTCTTCTGTCAACCCTCCATCCCACATCTCAAGTAGAGATGATCAGAGAAGATCCCTGTATGAAAACTTGCCAGCAGAGAGATTTCACAGAAAGTGAAAAAATGAAGGAAAAAAAAAACATGTACAGAAGAAGATGCCAGTTTCTGAGTTGGAAGTGCTTCTTCACCATTATCAAGAGCTGTATGTTTTACCTATGTTTTTCCAAATCGAATTGGCAAACCATAATTGAGGAATGTTTTAATGCATCCATCCCAGCCAGCAGTAACAATGACAAGACCCCATAAGTTAGGAGAATTCAAGGCACTCTGTAACGCACTTTTCAAGAACTTGAACTCAGATTTACATATTGATGGGGAAACAGCAGATGGTGATGAACATGACTCCGGTAGTTTCTCCTCCGGCCAGGTAGCAGAACCCTTGTTGTACAAAGAATCCAAGAAGAATCCGCGGCCTAAAGCAACACAATCTGGAAAACCTGATAGCATCTTTGGAAGCAAATCCTTCTCGAAATGCCTACTTTCCAATATACTACTACTACTACCACTTTCTTGATTTACTGCATCAGTCTTCGTTTTCAACCCACCCCATGGTATGGCAACTGAAGCATTACGAGAGAAGAAACTTTCGCTTGACTTAACGTGCTTCATTTTAGCTGACCTCTGGTCTTCTTGTGTGTAGTTCCATACGTAAACATTAGAATCCTCAGAAACGGATATCACATGATTCCCATCGGAAGTGAAAGATGTAGATGCTTGACTTCCTGTATTTTTCATACCTAAAGATACAGCAGAAAGAACAAAAATGTTTAGGAGATAAAAAAATTGAAAACACTTGTGTTCTTGAAAGTTAAACAAGACAAATACGCACCCTTGAATTTGCTGACGATATTGGATCCAGAAAGTATACGAATCTGTGAATCAGCAGAACTCACCATCACTTTGTTGACATCGCCTGGACAAAACTGGGGGAAAAAAGGAAAAAACTTTTAAGGTTCTATTTTGACCAGCATTCTTAGCAGCCTTTTCTGTTCTTTTCTCTTTCTACTAATTTTCAACAGAAGAACGAACATTCTTCCCTATAAATTCCATCCAAAATTCAAATTTTTAATATGCATTCTTGAACATTTTGAGTTTAAATTTCAAGTCTCCGAGTGGGAATTGATACCTGAAATCCAGTTATTCTCTTGCCAGCAAATTTCTTCTTTCCTGTGAGGCATATTTGACTACCCAATTGCAGACGATTATCTAAAAATGCAAGCATAGGAACATCAGTCCTTTGTATAACATCAAAACAATGTCAATAATAACTTTCTTAATCCATTAAAAATGCCCCCACAAGTAAGCTTTAAAAATGAAAACCAGAATAAATTCAACTACATAATCCATCCCAAAAGATAAGTCTTGCATTTTCTTAGGTGACCAATCAGACTTTTCCAAAGAAAGAAAACGAATATGCAAATTTCGGTAATGGAATGACAAACCAAAAACATAAAATCTCCAAGAAAACACTGTGGAAACTCCAGTATTACAAGGTTTTTCAGGTAATAATTACTCGATAAAAAAATAAATGCCACACACTACTTCTAGTTCACTCTCTCATAAATTTGAAGCATAACCTTAAAAAAAAATACATACACGAATTAAATATTACTGATGCATACCTACTACATCGTAGAAGCGACAATTACCATCAATGGAGCCTACAATGCCACCCTGCAACAGTAAGAAAGATAACAACTCATTAAACTAGGAAACTCATCAAATTCTTTTGAATGCCAAAAACACGAGACCGTATCAGACCTTCCCATCAGGAGAGTAACAGACGGCTGTCACTATTTCTCTTATATCTGTCCAATCAATGACTCGAAAGTCATGCACTTTCCAAATGCGTATTTTACCATCTATTGATCCACTAATGAAGAAATCGTCATCCACAGGATTGAATTCGATACAGGTTACTGTACCACATATAAAAGACAACACATATGAGATGAAAGTATACTAAACACAGGTAATAGATATTCTTTGGTAAAGCACAAGAAGAGCTTTAGCAGGGGAAGTACCATAGTTATTATGTGAATAAACTCCAAGGCATTCATCGCATCCCACTTGCCACAGGCGAGCAGTTTTATCGACAGATGAAGAAAGAAGATACTGCAGGTGCAGGACAGGTATGCAAAGTAAGTATCTGAATCACATGGCTATCAAGTTGAAAAACAATAAGGAATACTAAGAAAAAGCCAGTCAAAACAGAACATTGGTGAAACTAACCCCATTCTTAGACCATGAGAGAGCCAAAACTTCACCCTTGTGCCCACAAAACTCATGCACTGGTTTCTCCAATATGCGGAAAACCTTTGGAGGGAGAATAACACAAGCCGATTCTGATGATTTTCGTAACATTTTAATCTGATCAATCTTCTCTTTATCAAAACTAAGAGGAGCTAATTTCGAAGATTGATCAATTGAGAAATAAACACCTGAAGGATCTCTATATTGGATATCTAATCCACTGGAGCACTCATCTTCAGTAACCTTCCATACACGTATAACACCATCTTCACCAGCACTTGCCAGAAATTGACCATCAGGACTAAACTTCATAGTCAAAATTGAGCCATCGTGCGCAGGAAACTCCTGTCCTGCCTGCAGCATGGAAAGTTCCTTCATATTCTTTTTTTGGGAATGCAGCCGAACTTTTTGAGTACCTGCTGTTATCTTTGAATTGATCTCCCTAGGCTTCGAGTTAAACGTCTTTGCTCCATCTACCTTATGAGTAAAGATACTTAATTTCTCAAGCCAACCTTTCTTGACCTTCTTCTTCCTATCAACCCTATCTGAATCTCTGCGCAAAAATCGTTGCACTAATGGTGATGAGCCAACACTTCTCTGAAATTCTCAATCGAAACTAACCTACCTGAACCTACTTCACGTAATAGGCCGAGCATACCATCTTTGTCCGATTCATCAACCACAAATTTAGTTCCATTGTCCAAGTTCCTAATTGTCAAGTGAAAGGCTTCCTCAGCAGCAACATCTTCTGCCACCATTTCTACACCTCCATTTGATTCAAACGATCGTGCAGACAAAAATTTGCTGTCAACATCTAAATTAGCCAAAACCGCATCACTTTTGTCCCTAAGCCTGTCAAGGCCAATTCTAAAATCTTCAGCTATTTCATCTGCAGGCTCATCTCCATCCTCTTGATTCAAATCAAACCCTAAACCCATCCATTTGAAAAAATTAGTGCGACGTTCAGCAACACCTGCTGGTTTCCTGGTCCAAAACTCATATCCATAATTGAGGTCTGCACAGCCAGAACTAGAACAATCAGAACCCATATCAGAGACAGATGTGATCTCATCCCGGCTATCAAGAAATTGATCTTCATCTGTTTCGCTGCAACTAGCCATCGTACTTTCCCTTTAAACCATAAAACTCTACAACAAAAAAAAAAAAAAAAAAAAGGACGCCAAGTCAAAACCAAAATACAATCTAGCAATTCCCAAATCCCAAATCCCAGAAGAAAAAAAATAAAAAATAAAAACTTTATTGTTACGATCTACTCAAAAGCATCGGCGCCCAGATCACAACTCATCATATAGATCTCAAGAAAAAGAAAATCAAGAAATATAATCAAACACTAGAAAGCAACAAGCAGACAAAATTATTAACCAGCTAAAACAAACACAACGCATGCATATTCCACAGAATCACCGAGGTTAACTAATATAACAAAAAATGATTAACCCCAAAACCCACCTACGCCTTTAATTAGCTATTAATAACAAAATTAGCTACAATGAGTTCAGAAAGTTAAAGAGTTTTTTTCTTCTTTTTTTTCTTTTTCCCTTCACCTGGTCAGTAATTAAAACGTTGTTACTCCAACAATTCGAAACCCATAAAAAAGATTAAAACTTGAAACTAATCTCCGGTTCTTTATCATCGTCATATACTCTCAAACACGAGAAAAGATCAAAAAGAAATCAGAAAAAGAAAAAAAAAAGAAAAGGGTATAATAAATAAATACCAAATCGGACAAAGTAAAGAAAAGCCCAACCAGCAATGGAGTAGTGAAAATTAAGAGATTTCCAAAGAAACTGGTAGAAGGGTCGAAAGTGGAAGAGGATGGAAAGAAGGAAAGAAGGAAAGAAAGAAGAGTCTTTAGTCTTTCTCTCTCTCTCTCTCTCTTTCGGTGAATGGGGAGAAATGACAAACAACTACCATGGCGAAAGGAAGAGAACATTGTACTTGAAATTAAAATTACAATTTCACCCTTGGCATTGATTTTGGCCGTTCACCCAACGGTTTTAACGATGATGCACATGCTTTCCAACTAGTAAGTAATAATATGAATATGCTTTGTTTTCTTTTTCTTTTTCCTTTTCCTTTTTTTGCTTCATTTAGTGTTGGTTTGGTTTGGTACCATCTCTTATTAAATGTGCCCTTCCTTAATTGTCCACTTGGAAGCTTCTTTTTGCCACCTTACAAAAATACCATTATTATCACATCGAGATTCTTAATTTTGTCGTCCATATTTATTAAATAAAATATTTTAAAATTTACACAATCTTAAAAAATTGAAAATGTATTATAAATGTTAAAAGAATTTATAAATTTAGTATATATATAATTTGAAAGTAGATTAGTGTGGACGTGAGTTTATCTTAAAAATGTTATCCACCAAAATTGAAAAATAAATAAAAAAAATGGAAAGAAAGGAGATTTGAGTAAATTCAAACCAAAAAACAAAGTAGAAAGTCAGTATTACGGTATTACCGCGTGGGATAGGGAGTTTGACTTTGACCAATATTGTCTGGTCTACCGACGACCACCGTAGAACCTCCATATATTCCCTCTATTTTAATTATTACCATCTTCCATTATTAATAGTACACCACAAAAGAAAATCCGTTAACCTGACCTTTCACTTTTTCTTTTTTTTTTTAATTTTAAGAAAATATAAATTAATTTATATTTATTTTATTTATGAGTTTTGAAGTCTAGTAAAAAATTGAAAAAGATGAGAGAGGAAGAAAGGAATCAAAAGAAACTTATTTGCATTGTTCTCATCCATGTGCTTCGAATAATGCATCTTTTTTCTTGGTTCATGTTTTGTAAATAAATTGAAATACAAAATATTTTTTTCTCTTTTATAAAACATATTTATATCTAGAGGAATTTACATTCAAACTGAATCAATTTTTTGTGAGAAATAAATTATAATTTCATATTTTAAACATATATAAATTTGTAATGGAATTTTTGATAATATATATTTTACATAATGAATGTGAACCAACTATGGTCTAAAATATGCAATGGATTTGTCATTTTTTCTTAAAGGAAAGTCAATAGAGAAAATGTAAGCTATGATATCATTTATGTTAATTGTATATACCACAACAATATATTAATTTAATTCCTTTAATTAAATAAAAAAAAAAAATAATAATAATAATATATGTTAGTCGGAGGCATGTGTTTTTCTTAGTTTTAGGACTTAGATTTGTGCGTGATTTATTTATTTATTTATTTTGTGTTCGTGTTTGTGTGCGTCATGAATTATTATTGCACAAATTGAATCATAAATTATTAGTATAAGTAGCAGTTGAGAATGTAGGAAATTGTTTAGACGTCTAATTATTTTATCCTTTTCTTTTTCTTTCATTAGTGGAGTGACTACGGTTTGTTGCCCAAACAATTATATAATATATATATATATATATATATAATATAATGCATTGGTCAAAGTCGGAGGCATGGTTTTGCATAATCTTCCATGCCTTTCTTTTTCTTAATGCTAGTTGATATCTTTCCATCTTTTCATACTATTTTCTTTTATATATATATATATAACTTTTACATCAAAAATTTTAATTCTAAGCAAATTTTCACATAAAATATGAAATGGAGAATTATAACTCTTAACTCAACTGAATATATATAAGTAAGTTTAGTAGCCACCAGAAAATATGATTTTAAAATGGTTAGGAATCCACCCACAAGAATTCTGTGTATGGAGTAGGACATCTGAGCGATCATTTGGTATGTAATGTAATACAAAGAATCGTTGCGTACAAGTGAATTAACATGGTAGTTGTAATGTATTGTATAGATATATTATAGGGTACAAATTTCAGTAAATAAATGGAATAACAGCTTTTCTGTTCTTAGGATACTCCTCTGCAAACTTGTCAAGGTACCATTTGTGATTTGAGACACCCCTAGGGATCAAATTAGAACAAGTGAACAAGAAAAAACCAAAAGCAGACCACGACCAGTTCACCAAACTCCACCCAAACCACTCCAATACTTCTCCTAAATAATTTGGGCAACTCACCAACTCAAAAAACCCACCTCTCGGAATTTTGTATCCCCCACCACCCTTACTCTTCAGCTCCAACAAGGCATAGTCTGAACTTACGTTCATTGCCATGCCCACCACGAAAATGGCAAGTCCAGTAAAGAACCGCCACCAGAACCACTTACTATCTTCGTACACAGCATAGTGTGTGACCCACCTCATCTGCAAATAAGCATTCAAGATATTGAAACCAAAAGCCATCAATGCCGTACTTACTGGAAACTCACTTGCCGTTTTCCGGGGTGAGCTCCTTAAATAGAGTCTAATTGGGTAGAGGACAGTGCGGTGGAAATAGTGGATGATGTAGAGTGATCCCAAGACGAGAGCTTTTGGATTACTCCTGTTTTGACCATAAGGGAAGAGGAGGGCGGAGAGCCAGAGTGTTGGACTCTCCATCAGGAACCAAGCCACAGGTGCGGGGATGCAGACTCCCCAGCCTGAACGCCTGTGCTTGCCATAAGGGGCTGTGACATAGCGAAGGGCAACTGCTGTTGGTGGTGAGATTAGAAAGTAAAGGATGAGGCTGTAATGGAAGAGTTCTTGATCTGTAATCATTTTCCAGGAAGGAAACTGTGACAATGTCATTTCTATCTTCTCAGGGGGGGCTCTTTTCAATTCAATTTCAGATTTCAGTACTTAACAGTTTAGACCCTGGCTTGTAGTTGTAGATTAAGCGAGCCAGCCAATTCAATGTCAGTATAAAAACTTGTATTTTCTATTTCTTCAATCTTTGCAGGTATAATTAGAACTTAGGTAACAGCAAAAGAGTGCTGAATATGTACATTGCACAAGCTGAAAGAAAAAGAAAAAGGGCAAACAAGTAAGACCATCTAAACATCAGAGATACAAAACTATGAGAAAATAAACAAACTAATACTCCCAAATGCAAAGAATTTGGAAATAAAGGAAAGAAATTGATTTTTCAATGTTTGTAAGTTGGTGGATTTATATTTTCTTTTCCTTTTTCATGTAAAGAAGCTAATGAAGATATATAAATAACCAAACAATGTTTTTGTTCCGATGTATCCTACTACATATTTACTAGTCAAGCATCTGCCCTAAACAAACCTCATTTATTAATCTCACATGGAAATGAAGTCAAAACAGTGCAGCAGAAAATGACCAAACACTAAAGGCATATCCATGTGTGTTGATTTTCTTAATGTGACTTAAGTTGCAAGTACAAGAGAAAGACTAATAAAACAGCTCTCATTTTCACAAAACATTTGCCACAAGTGATCTGAAGTTTCACGAATACAGAATCATCTTATAGTTGAAGGAAATATTATCTGTCCAGCAAACTAAATCAGGCTGGCCTGCAATATATATATATAAATTCATTACAGTATTTCATCTTTACTACTTTCCTTAGTTAGCACTTCAATTCTTACTCACATTGAAAGACAGCATACATTAAGGGTATCATGAGTACAACAAAATTGTAAACGACTAACCAATTAAAGGCCAAAGAAATTGTAAAACTAACTCCAGAATAGATGTTTCCCACCCAAAATGACATGATTGCATAAACCTTCAACAATCAAAAAACACAAGCACTAAATCAAGCTCCAAGGAATAAATAAACAGAAAACTAAAGATCCATCAGGAAATTATGTCCGCATTTGATTAACCCATTTCGGGAAAAAGATCAATATGCCCCTCAATTTCAGAACTTGCACCCAATTTACAACGCATAAATTCTTAACATAAGCAAGAAATTGCATTCGTGCTCAGATATCATTACTCAAATTGAATCCTATATTAAAAACCAAAAAATTTCCATGATACAACCAATAAATCAAATGGGGTTTTCATTTTGCGACCACGATTTTTTCAATTAGCAAAATGTAGAGAGATTTGACATTTATCCTCAAGCAATGTTGAAATTTTTTACAGAATATATACATACAAGGACAATAACTTGGAGAAACACACCTCGGTGTAAACGTCGAAACAAGCGGCGGGCTGATGAGAGCGACGCTTTTCTTTTCTTTTCTTTTCTTATTAATTTGTATATACATACATATATATATATATATAATAAATATTTATCTGTTTTAAAATTTATTTAAGAAGGTTTGACTCTTTGCTATTACTGATATACCCGTATTTTTGGTTAAATACGTTTCTATAAAAATATAAAGTATTCTATTTTTAAGGTGTAATTTGAATTATTAAGTTATATAATTACAGGTAATTACTTAATTTTGGGATAAACTTTAGAAATACATTACATATCCAAATTTTGGGATAAACAACATATCCATATTAATACAAATTCTAGAAATTAAAAATATTTTTATATTTATGAAAAAATAAATTTTATTACAGGCAAAATTATTGTATTTGGGCCTACTTGGCCCTTCCCAAATCTGGACCAAATTGAAGGCCTTTATCTCTTTATAGGCCCATTTTTAGGTTTAAATTTTTGTTTTACAAAAAAAAATATTGGTGGTTGAATTCTTATTTGGTTAAAATCGAAAGTAACTATTAAACACGAAAAATATTATAAATGGTGAGAAATATTTATGATTTAAATGAGATTGAATGTTTCGGTATATACACTCTAAAATTTAGAGTTAAAATTTTCTAATAAATTATTGGAAAAATGTAAAGTGATTAATGAATACAAAATTGAAAGATGACAATAAAATTATAAAATTGACATTTTTTTTTCTTTTAAGATGAACTCTAATTATATTAATGGAAAATTAGGGGAAGTGAGAAGTAAAGTTGAATAATGCTTTTTTTAAGGAAAAGAAAGAAAGAAATTTTAGAAGATAAAGACACGATTTTTGGATTAATTCCATAAATTTCAAATGTTTATATTTTGCCAAAATAACACATTTAGAAATCTAAGTAAAACATTTTCCCCATATTTTCTTGACCAAGAAAGAATATTCCATCAAATATAGGCAAAACCAATTCAATTCGGTTCAAAAGGTAGTTTGCCCTAATTTGGAACTAGTCACTTTGTGGATTTAAGGTAGAAATCTTTTTCTAATTTATTTTTTCTTTTGAAAATTGTCTCCATTTCAAAATTTGTACACCTTTTTAACAAAATTTAAAAATTTTAATTAAAGGTAGGAGACATTTTGTGCCTTTGAAAAAAAAATATTAAAATGTTTTATTTATTTTGATTTAAAATAATGGGTCAAATTTTATAAGATAATGATTATTTGAGTATGAAATATTCGTTTTTGTGATTTTATTCCATACGGCACTTTTAGATTTTGAAGATATCTTTAAAGGTCCCAAATGTTCTATTTGCCAAACTTGTAAGGAGTCGAATATAAATTTTGGAGAAATAAAATTTGTTTTTTAAGAAAAAAAAAAAAAGGAATGTCTGACGTGTAAACGCACTTCTGGAGAAACTAATTGTCTGCTATACACGTAGTGTGAAACTAATCACGTGACATCAGCATCATCAAGTGGATTAGGGAATTTTTATGAATCGGACGGCGGACCATTATTCTTTACTTGGTTGGGTAGGAAAGAACTTTTCTCCCTAGAAAGAACCATAACAATCAAATATTATATATATATATATATATATATATTATATATATAATAAAAATATATTTAAAAATTAGGAAATAAAAATTAGCACGCGCATATGGCGGGACGTGGAACCCACGTGCCACCAAAGAACACAACAGACAGCCGAAATACTTGCTGCCAGGCAGCCATCACCGGTGGAAGTAAATTTGTAAAGTCAACATCTTAGCTTTTGCTTCTTCACCCGGACTGATTGTTTCTTTGTTATTGGGTCCACTATGTCTCCAATACAATATTTTTTATTGTTTGAATTAATTATAAATATTTAATTTTATTATATATTTATTTTATTTATTAATGTAACATAAAATATTACTGTATAATTTAGTTTAATTAGAAAAAAGGTGAGAGAGATCGGTTTCTGTTTATGCATGAAAAGAAGGGCAAGGGCAAGGGCAAAGCTTTTTGACGTATTCTCCTCAACCAAATAATAATACGTATAACCATCACCTTATAATTAATATTACTACATGCATGACATCAAAATGGAATCAATGTATATATATCCATAATCCCTTCCTCCATCCATCTATTTCTTAAATTCATCGGAATACATATTATATTTATTATGAAACTATTTATTATTAAATGATTATAACTAATTGTAATATTTTTATAACACATTGATAATATTTATTTTTTATAAAAAGATAAAGTTTTCTATATATATATATATATATATATGATATATATCATCACCATCTGCCATTTTTGATTCATTCATGGTGGTGATGTCATAGATTGAAGGGAGGGTGGGAGAAGAAGATATATAGGGAGGATGATAGGGTTGGTGTATGTTCTATGACAATTCTTGTGTGCATGTGAATTAATCAAACTTATTGGATTTAGGTTTAGGTTTTCTCCTTGTGGCTTAGCATTTTCTCTCTCTCTCTCCCTCGCACTATATATATATATATGTACATATAATTTCATATTTCTTTTTCTTGTCATGCCAACCTTTCCCACTTAGGTGTAATCATGATCATGAATATGAACATGTAAAGTGGAGGAGAATGGTATATGAAATTTGGTGGCTATGGTTTTTGTGATATGATTTAGCATATGGGCATGTGATCCATCCATATAAACACAACCAAGCAAACAAACAATGACTAAAACTCATTAATCAGACCCAATGATGATGTCTCTACCCCAAAATCAATAATATATATATACATACAAATACATACATACATATATCTATGCTTGATTAATATTGAATAAATTGATAGAGAAAAACATCACCACATTTCCTAATATTGTTTTTATGTATAAAACCATAGGAATAATTAGTTTTTTTTCTCTCTCTATATATATATATAATTAGATGTTACTTATAACTAAAAAAATTTAAATACAAAAGATAAAATAAAATAATATTTATGAAAATGAAGTGTGTGATTGAATCATAACTTACACTATGATACCTCATGACTATATATTTATGAAAATGATATACATATACATATACATACACACACACATATATATATATATATATATATATATTAAATGACCATAATTAGTAGAATGACACCCCATCATTACACAAAAAAATTATGCATAGGGTTTTCATAAGGAAATTGTGGACAAGTGACTTCAAATTATAGGACAACAACTCAAAAGATAAGGTTCATATATCTCTCTCTCTCTCTCTCTATATATATATATATATATATATATATATGTATGTGTATGGCACTTTCTTTTTTGTAAATTGAGCACGTATTTTCATAATAAACCAAATATATGTATATAATAATAAGTAGTAGATGACATAATATGGTTATGCTTCTTTATTAAAGTTATATATATATACATACATAAATTGAAAAATTTGTGACAAAATTTAGAGATGACGTCAAGAAAAGTGAACACTTTTGTGTAAAATTTTCAATTTCCCATGCAGAATTATGAGTTACTCTATTAATGTTTAAATAACCTTTGTATTTAATTATTCGAAAAGTTGTATCCCAAAAATCTCTCTTTGCTTTTGCTTTCCTCTCTTATTATTTTTATTGCAATTTCCTCTTCCCATGATTTTCACTTTCATTCTTTACCATTCCCATCCACATGTGTGCCTTCAATTTGGCAACAATATACATATATAAATTATAATTAATTTAAATTAATAATTAATTGATTTAGTAAAAAAGTTTCGAATTTTATTATTATAAAAAACATAAAATAAAATAAAAAGAACATTTTAAGGTTGTCGTTCACTGTATCTTTTTCCATTGCCAGTCTTTGCGGGTGCACAGAGGTGATAACGAAACGAGTGCTGACCAGAAAAAGCAGAAAGGAAAGGAAAGAAACAAAGAAAACAAACAAGATTTATATACATATACATACATATATATTTAAATAAATAAATAAATAAATAAATATCAGAGGTACGAGGAAAAAAAAAAAAGAAAAGAAAAAAAAAAACCTAACTTGGTACACACATTGATGAAAATGAGTTCCAGAAGAAAGGAAAGCAGAAGTCGAAGAAGACAAGAAAATAATTTATTATGAATTCTTTTTTGCTTTTTTTCACTAATTAGTATACATATTTGTCGACTTATTGTTTCTTTTCCTTTATTTTCCTTTTTCGTGTTTATATGCCTATCAATCAATATATGATTAATGACTCAACATAATTTTTTTTTTGTAAAAAAAAATAAAAAATTATTTGATCATAGTATATAAAATAATTTAGTGTAGAAAAAATAAGTTTCAAAAGTAATATGTAATATGATTGATTCTTTGGTCAGAAAAGATAGCGGAAGCACAGTTAACATACATGTACACAACAACCCACATAAATTTATTTATTTGGTAGCAGAAAGCTAAAATTCCTCCACTTATGAACAAATATACATATATATTGTTTATATATATATATATATGGTAGAAAAAGAAAGTCATTGGACTTTCTCTCTCTTTCTCTCTCTCTCACTACATATATACATACATAAAGCACAAAGACTGTCCACACAAACCATCTCAAACATTCTTTTTCTTTTGCTTTTCAAAGACCACTAGCAAGAAAGCAAGTTCATTTCTTCTTCATCTTCTCCTTCTTTCTTCCTTCTTCTTCTTCCTTCTCCAAACAAAATATATATTTTTCTTTTGTGGGTTTTTTTTTGTTCTTCTTTTTCATCCATGGATACTGTTCAATGGCCGCAGGTATAGAGATCCTACACGCTACAACTAGCTATATGTTCTTCTTTGTAATTTAATTCCTCACTTTTTCATGTCTCTTCCCTTTTGCCTTTGATTTCTCTGATATAAAAAGTTGCAACAAAGATTAAATTTTTTTTTTTTTTCTGAAAATTTTTCCTTTTCATCAAAGTAAAAAAAAAGGTACTTTATATTTCTTTTTTTGTTTTGTTCTCTTGTCTTTCAGCATCAAGTATATATATATATATATATATATATATATATATATATATATATATATATATATATATATGTATGTATATAAATCCTTTTCCCTATTTTATTTAGGATATAGTGATGAAACCATTGGAAGAGATGGTACAAACAACAACAGCAACAACAAAGGGAGAGAGGAAAATAATTAGGCCACAGAAAGAAGTAGCATTGAACTGTCCAAGGTGCAATTCAACCAACACAAAATTTTGTTACTACAATAATTACAGTCTTTCTCAACCAAGATATTTTTGCAAGACTTGTAGAAGATATTGGACTGAAGGTGGTTCTCTTCGCAACATTCCAGTTGGTGGTGGTTCTAGAAGAAACAAAAGATCTTCTTCTTCTTCTTCTAATTCCTCTTCTTCCTCTTCTAATCCTCCTAACCCTAAATTTCCTGATGTTCAAGATCTCAATTTGGGATTTCCACCACCATCATCTACTACTGCTACTAATACTAATACTACCCATCATCAAGATTTCAAGACTATTAGTGAATTGATTCAAGTTCCCAACTTTGATAATACTAGTAGTAGTAACAATAATAATAATAATTTGTCTTGTTCATCTTCAAGTAGTATTTCAGCTATGGGTTTAAATTCTTTCTTGACAATGCCAATTGGGGGTGGATTAATGATACCTATGCAAACTCCTCATGATTTTAAACCTACACTGAATTTTTCTTTGGATGGGCTTGGAATTATTAGTAATGGTGGCGGTGGTGGTGGTGGTGGTGGTGGTCACGTGCAAGAGACAAATAGTGGTGGTGGTGTTGGGAGACTTTTGTTTCCTTTTCAAGATCTGAAACAGCCTTCATCAAATGATCATCATCATCAACAGCAGCAGCAGAATAATAATAGAGATCACAATGCTGCTGGGAATTACTGGAATGGAGTACTAGGAGGAAATGGAGGAAATGGATCATGGTAATAAAAAACAACACTTTTGAGTGAAATTATCTTCTTTTTTCTTTTTCTTTTCTTTTTTTACTTTTCTTGGTTGTGTAGAAAAATGGTGGGGAAATTGGGGGGTGATTTGTTTCGATTTCTTGAAAAACTAACTAAATAGGATACAAGGGTTTTCATTAAATACTATATATGGTTTTAGATTAGTCTTTGAATATGTTGTTGGGATTTCTTTTTTTTTTTTTTTTTTCTCCCCTTTTTTGCTAGAGCTTCTTTTAGTTTGGCTCACTTTAATTATATATATATATATATATATGTATGTATTTATGTATGGCTAGCTGCTTTCAAGATTCTTAAATTAATGGAGGAGAAGAATTTATATATATATATATTATATAAAGATTATGTAAGTATAGGTTGGGACAGCAGGATGCTCTTTTTCGAACTTTTTCACGTTCTACAGTTTATAAAGGCAAAAACAAAGAACAGACACCAGATTTCTTTTCTTTTCTTTTCTTGCAAATAACATTTTATTATATAACACAAGAACGAGGTTGTAATAATAATAATAATATATATATACAGTTTTTTTTTCACTGTACGTATATAAATTATGGAGAAGAACAACAGTACAGCAGTTCTTGGGCAATGACGACTATATACAATGTATGGTGTATATACATAATATTATTATGTATATCTAACGGACTAAAAACAAACCCTCATGTTGATAATGCGATCTTTGATTTATATATATATATATATATATATATAATATATATGGATATATATAGGGAGTCGGTTTTTGGGTCAGAAGAAAAAAAGGAAGGTTTAGAAAGATCTGACAAAGCCTACTTTGTTGAGGCATGCGAAGGGTCCCACAAAACATTCCCCTCGATAGTTGTGCTGACTGTGTGTGAGAGAGAGAGAGATATCTGGCGTATCATGAGTGAGAGAATAAAAATCTTTTTACCAGTTATTATTTTTATTATTTATTATAATAAATTATCCCTTTCTTTTATTGTTTCTCTCTCTCTCTCTTTCTCTTTCTTCGTTTCTCTTTGCTGTAGTCCACTTTTAGTTGCTGCTTCTGTATATATATATATATATATATATTATATAGATTGTAATCTTGCAATAAAATTTTAAGACATAATCTCTCGTATCTAACTAAAACAAATTAAACTTAATTTACTTTTCCACCGCTTCTTTTTTAACTCAGAAGTCCGTTTCCAACTAATAAATACAAATATATATATATATATGTTTGTATGTATAGCTGAAATAGAAATATACTTAAAAAATAGTAAATATATATACACTAGAGAGTGATTAAACATAATTTCTTTGGAGCAAATCTTTAAAAGTTGAAAAACAAGATTTGATTAAATTGAGTGTTTAGTGAGAGAAGCAACTAATTCAAAGGTCAAAAGATCCTAAAAGAAATTCTATAACAAAAAAAAAAAAAAGTAGAGAGAGAATTGAATACAAATTCTAAACGGTTGGTTGCATACATAATTTCTTAAAGATTTTAAAGATTGAATCTTTAATTAAAAGAGAGTTTCTTATAAGTTAATGTACATAATTTTTTAAAGATTGAATTTTTAGTTGAAAGAGTTAATGTGCAATTGTGTGGATTTTGTTTTGCAGGAATTCCAGGAATTATATTATATGATGAGTTTTGGGTACGTGCAGTTTTGTCCAATTATGAAAGAATTCTGTACAAAACCCACCTTTCCCCAGTGGAAAGAAAAGAAAACAAAAAAGCAGCACCTTTGTTGACAATTATAACAAACCCCCGAACAAAAAGTCAAAATTTTCAAGTAAAAAACTAAATTCAAAAATTTATTCCAAATTTTATATAATACTTCAGTGTAACTATCTATGGTTAGTGCATTAAAAAGGCAAGTAAAGGAAAGGGGTTGGTTTCAAAACTGTATTTAGAACAGAAATATCAAAAAGAAAAGAGAAAAACTCCTTACTTGAATCAAAGTAACATACAGTTTTTGCAAGTTCTAAGATCTGTACAAGTTCATAACTAAGTAATAAAATTGAGTCAAAAACCTTGTGTTCAATATATATGTATGTATATATTTTGGCTAGTTTGTCTCATCCATCACTGATCAGCATTAATACCAAAAATTCGAACCTTGTGCATATGAGGAAACTTGGCAACCACAAGTACAAAAACAGCAACTGTGTTGAAGAATAGCATAGGATGTTGATAATCAGTGGTGTGTGAAGCTATCAAGTACCTGTCAAAATAGCTTAACTTATTAGTCTTTCTTTCTTTCTTTCATGGAATTCAAACAAATATACAAAAGTTTCACTAAAAGGACATCACTTTTTGTATTCTCTATCAGGAAAGAAGGTAGAGGAAAGGAATTCATATGAACTTGTGTTTCATGTATATGAGGTAGGAGTGAAGGTGATGGACAATCAATTCTCGGCCTAATTCAAATGTACAACAAGGTGCCTACATTCACTTTCCTTGAACGATACGAAAACACAGAAGAGGAAAGATAATAAAGGAGAAGTTTCTTGACCTCAATTGGAGACTGGAGTAGAAACAATGAGGCTAAACTATATTTCGTATTTTGTTCACATCAATCAGTAACTTTACGAACATTTGCTCAGAAGTCTACGTCTGGTCTATGCAAATCAAAATATGTACCATGGCAACCAAACACTGGGAAAAGGAACAATGAAAATATGATTGAAGAAAAAACAATCTTCTCATTCATTCACAAGCTTGTTCTACAGAACAGAATCGTAGGCTTATAATATTTTTATAGTGAAACTGAAATTTCGATATGGAAAATACTTAATAGTGTGGATGGGATGAATACTATACACTTCTTTAACCCGGCAGTTTCCCATTTTATAGGTGTTTATAAAGTGAGTGGGAACAAGTACAAAAATTCACACTTAAAGGAGCAAAATGTTGACAACACAAACTTGAAGACCCCAAATCTATGCCCATTCAGCAAGATAATAAATGAGGTTTTCTCTAACCAAATGAATCATTCTTCATCTCTTTCTCTTTCTTCTTTTTCCCATTAAGTTATTAAATAGGGCTAAGATGGATCAAGTAAATGATTGCTAGCTTTAAAAATGTAAACATCTATTTTGGACCAAAAGGCCATATATTTTGGACTCTGGTGTTAAAACATCTATTACTTTAGTGTAAGTATCAAGAAAAGTGAGTAACTGAAAAGATAAATTTTTGTGAAGACAGAGCTACTAGTTGTGATACTCGTCCCACATTGAAAGTTGAAGAATATGTAATGGTATATAATAATGGGTCTAGGTACTCATAGTTAGTAGAGTGAAAATAATGTCAAGTAGTTAACTATGAGTATTGTCTTGCAAACATTATTTCATCATTATATCATCTACATTCAAGACACATACTAGCAAGCCTAAGACAAATTTAAGCCAGTGTGATTGTCAGCCAGCTAAAACACATATGTAATTATAATTTTGTGGTTCTTAGTTTCCTAAGAACTATTTCTTAAAGGATAAGGAAATTTTATATGGTTACAAGAGAGTGTATATTCAATAAATAAGGCTCTTTTTCTTTTTTTCTTTATACAAAAAATATATATATATCTTCATAAATTTTTTGATTAAAGCCCATAAAATCCTATATACTACTGTATCTATGTCTTAATATAGGGTTTCTATTGGTTGTCCTTCTAAAAACATAGTTTCAACACGAATCAAAAGGCCTTCCTTCATCTTCTTCCACATACAAATAGCAACATAAATAATATGTATATATATAGAGTATTCCATCTAAAGCAACCACAAAACTGGCAATTGAGTCAGGGCAAGATACTTACAGCACAACAGGAACAACGGTTAAAAACTTTCTATTGCGAGTGAGTTGTTTGCCATTGTCTATTTGCTCCCACCAAGTCAACCTATTGTAGATACCCTGATCATCAGCAAATGGTGTGCCCTTCTTCCAATGAAAGAACTGATATGTAACCTAAACAAGAATCATAAATGAACAAAATGAACCACATCTCTTACCACATAGTGCTAATAAGTACGAGCAAGAAGACTTGTTCATATATATATATATACAGAATTTCGCCTCAAAACAATGTGCTTCAGACTATATCACCATACTATGTAACTAACTCAGTGAAATGGTCACCAAATAAAAGCAGAAGGAAGTATCACCATACTATATATATATATGTATATGGAAAAACTTTAATTACAGATGCAAATGGCTATCAGTAGCTTAGCCTAGAAGAAGCTCTAGTTACTAAATTGAGGAATTTTTAAGATAACTATCTCCAGATTTGGTACTCAGCTCCATACAATTAAAACTCCCAACTACCCAAAGGAAAGCCAGTAAAATCATCTCCAACCAACAGAAATCTAGACTACTAAATCAAATGATTACTTAAAACAAGAAAATCCCATATAAAAACAGAGAACCCTTAAAAGCAATCAGTAGCTAAGCAAAAACAGATTAATAACTAGCAGAAAGAATGAAATTCATGAGGGAGAAATACAAACCAGAAAATGAAAGAGATTAACAAAGGTCCAAGCCATGCCAGGAGAGCAGCCCAAGACTGAAAGAATCATGAGCCAAGAGAAGAAAAGGATGAGAATATATGTAGTCCACACCCCAGGATACGTGAACCATTCAGTATTCTTATTCAGATCCGTCGTCGGAACAGCCTTCACGTACAAATTAGCCATTCAACGATCTTAGAAACAAATTCTTGAAACAAAAGATCCCTTCCTTCTCTTCCTTCCTTCCTTCCTTCCTTCCCCCTTCCTATTCTGTCTGTATCTATTGAAAAGTCAATCAAGATTATCTCTGGGTTTCTAAAGATTCAATCTTGATGGCACAAGACCGACCTCAGATTATAAAAACTGAAGATCCAGAAATTTAATATATAAAAGGGGAAGAAGAAAATGGAGATGTAATGGTAGGCAAAGGGGGTAGATTGATCAAATTAATCAACGCATTAATAGAGAAAAAAAGGTACAATTTTTTTTAAATGTCTTTCATTTTTCCCTGGGAACTCCTTAAAGAACCACAGAAGGGAGAGGTAAAATCACGAGACCAAATTTCTATAATTTAAAAAAAAATAAAAAAAATCCGTCATATTTGTATGTTTATAATTTAAAATTAAGTCCGTCAATTTTTTTTTTAAGGTTAAAATTGAATAATCGGTGATTTTAGTTCCAAACAAATTTATGTTTGACAAGTTTAGTCCCAAAATATTTTTTTGTCAAAAGTTAAAAAAAATAAAAAAATATTTTAAAACTAAATTTGACAAACATAAATTTATTTTGGATCAAAGTCACCCATTATTCGATTAAAATTTGATACGGTAGACAGGTTGTTGGTCTTTGAATGAACATATTAATTAAGTCAATACTCAAGTAGGTTTGGTCGGTCACCTTTCATCATAGTCCCCAAAGGTGGGGATTTTAAACAAGATGTTGGCATGTTCTATATCTTGCATTCCATAATAATTCTTTTCTAATCCAAGATTCTAATTTAAATTTAAATTTTGTAGAATTTAAGCAAGAAATCCAACATTTTATCTCCAAAAGAGCATATAAGGATGCTGGTGTTTTTTTTTTTGCTTTCCCAACCAACTTCCAAATTTTCAATCATACAATAAAAAAAAAAAAAAAAAGGGATACAAAAGAAAGAAATATGGATAAAAAAGAAAAGGAAAGGAAAGGAAAAAAAAAATCAGAGGGTGACAGTTGTGTTGCCATTGCCAACATGGTCTAAACCTTCAACCAATCTTCTCCTAGCAGACTTTGTTCTGTAACACCACACTTCAAAAGCTTCGCTTAAGTCAGGATATCTTCCCTGATCACTGGTACTAATCCATTCTTGAAGAATATCAGCTTGATCATTTGATGGCAATGCTAAAATCAATGAAACCATGGCTCCTTCAATGCTCTGGCACAGATCATCATCTAATCTGTGAGGGAACTCATCATCTTTGTTGCTAATGGAGTCAAGAACAGGCTTCATTTTTCTTATATATGGAAGCCATGTCTTCATCAAATTTACGCGGCTCGCCGCTGGGATAATCACATTCCCATATCCAACTGCATCTAATACTTTTGCTGTTACTTCTATTACTTTCACTTTCAAACCCCATAATGTAGAATCCAGTTTCTTGTTCTCAATAATCTCCAGTATTTACCTGATATATCCCCCCAGTTAGCAACGAAATCTTTCATCAGTTCCATTTTTGGAAGAACATTGCACAACCACTCTAGATCAGCTAGACTTTGTACTATTCTTCCTTCTAATGATTCATGTACTGTTGCAGGCTCCAAAAGTAGGAGAGACAGTTCGTTTTGGAAAGAGGAAAATATCTTTGAGAGGCCGATTCGAGTTTCTGTTTTTACCTCATCATCAGCTTTAATTATAGGTACACCATCATCATCCCCTAGCATGTATTCAACTTGTTCTTGGGCCGAGGTTTTGAGCTCATCTCCAAATGAAGGAGGACAGGTGGTACGATGATCAGCTGAAGTGGCGAAACGGATTGCAGAAATGAAGACATTCTTTGTTGCACTTAAATCTACTGGTTGAATCCTGGCTAATATTGGCATGGCTATTGGGCCAAGTTTTGATGCGGCTTTTAAGATCTCTTCCTCTTCCTTTTCTTCCCAAGGGACAGCCTCCAAGTATTGGATGCAACTCTCGGTGATTTCTTTGCAGTTGAGAGCAGCTGCCACTTGAAGGATTCCAACAGCTGATCGAACAGAATCCCACGAGTCCAATAGTGAACTGGTTGGATAATAAAGACGCTTCAGAAGCTCAATGTGATGATAATAATCATTATCTGTGCACTGAATCTCTACTCGAGTATGACAATTTGTTTGACAAAGCTTTTCTGCAAAATGTTTGCTCTTGCTTTTAAGAATCCATGAGTGTGCATGAAATACTTCAGGCCTGCCAGCCGAGTTTCTCAGGCATACGACAACATCACTTTCACTCTGATCACCAAGCTTCAATTCATGGTTCCATTTCTCCTCATCCATGTGTAACACAAAGGCACAATTAATGGCATGCTTTATGTAACTGTCTGTGTACCTGCACCGCAAACCACGAGCCAAAATAAGAAGGAAACAACGCTAATCAAGTTCAAACAAATACAACGTTAGAATATGTATGCATTTGTTAGTAACAACACTTTCCAGCTATATTTACATCATCACAAAAAGAGTCAGTTCATAAAAACAGTTCCTTCACAAAATCAATACATAACTAAGTACAAGAACTACTGCTCCACCAAATTCAATGTACCAAGTCACATTCACACATGATGCCAAAACCTTTAAGATTTAAGTATGTGTTTGACAATATAAACTTTTTCACTTTCCATTGTTCAAAAAATTCTTGTTTTCTGTACTTGAAATTGAAAAACAGCTGGTAGTTTCTTTAATGATTCCACTAAACATTGTACACTCTTCTAAGATGTTTCATAAAGCCAAGGATGAGGAGGTTAACTAATTCCTTGCCATGTAATGTAAGATCATCCCAACTATCCTACTAACTTAAAATGATTGACAAAGAATAACTAACTTGCTACAAAATGTAAGAAAACTTAGAGAGGTCAAGTGAATATATATATATATATATATATATATATATATCAGATATCATTTGTATGTAAAAATAAATTAACTTCATTCAATCAATAATTAAGTACATACATCTGGAATTTCTAAGGCCAATAAATTAAACTAAAACTTAAATACAAATGAATAAACTACATAAAAATCAAACTTTCTCTACCATCAATCGATACTTTTAAAATTTGAAACATAGACTAATCTCAAGAAATTGATTCAAATGATAGACAGATTAATGGAAATGAAAGATAACTAAATAATAAAGCAAAAAACCCAATAAATTTTTAAACAGAGTAAAGATTACCTTCAAGAAGATTATTTCAATTAACCAGAAAACAGAGAATCAAGCAACCTTCGAAGACCCAGCAAAGAACGCTCTTTTTTTAAAAAAAATTACAAAAAGCCCTCAACTTGTCGAATCACAAAGAGGGATTCCAACTAATTACTCAAATAAAAAATAAAATAAAATCAAGAAATCAATCAGACAAAGTAATAAGTTAGGGCTTCTGAACCTGTACTCTGTTTCAGAGTAGTGATGAGGAGGAAATGACAAAGAAAGGGATAGATTTATTGACTAATATATCCTTGCATGGTTAGCATTATATATACATATATTGTAATAAGATTATAAATCTTAAAAGAAACCAAATTGGGAGACAAAATTTTCGATAATAGGCAACAAATGATTCGTCAGTACAAGAACCCTGGATTTGGATTGGATCTTGAGTACCTAAAAGCATAATTGAATAACTCTCTCTCTCTCTCTCTTTACAAAAAAAAAATAAAACTATTGTACCAAAATGTATATACAGATAATACAGTAATGGTGAGTGGGATTATAGCTTGCAAATGTTTGTTTTTGTTTTGTTTATATATATATATGAATCAAGTTGGACAAGTTGCAAAGAGCAGGGGCACGTGCCCTGTTTTCATAAACAATTCCCAATTCCCAATTCCAGATGGTAAAAAGACCATCGAATTGGAAAAGGATATCAACCCAACTTGCACACACACTCTCTCTCTCTCTCTCTCTCTCCATTTCCTTTTCCACTTGCAATTTCTTTTTTCCCCTTTCTTCGATTATTTTACTCCAAAACTTGATGTTCAAATCTTCTAATATTTACTCTAACTTTTGAAGTTAGATAAAAAGTTTCAAACTTTTTATAGTCATTTTGGGCCCAAATTGGGGATTGGCCCAGGAAAGTTTGGGCTTACTAAGCACATTTTATGATCTCAGTTAGTCCACTATAATTGGGCTGAGATGTGAAATGGGCTAAGAGGCTCTCATTTTATTTATCATTTAATACTATATTATTATCTTCGAATTTTTGTGATTATTACATAAATAATAATAATAATAATAATAATAATTTTATTAATTATATAATGAGTATTAAAATAGCTCAAGATCCTCCCTAGATCATAATAATGGTTATTCATTCATATATATACATAAAGTCATGGGGCAATAAATATACCTAACCTATTATGTAATAATAATTATTATTTATTACCATTTTTTAGTATTAGGTTAATAAATATACCATTAACCTATTATTATTTTTTAAATTATTAATAAATATTAAAAAAAAAAAAAAAAAAGCTTAGGGGATACGTTTCATCCCCATGATGAAACCAAAAGGAGAAAAACGGACCACCATACAAGTATAATTCCACTTCATATTTTATGATGATGATGATGATGAATGTACATTAAACAAGGTTGAAAAATATTTCTTGAATTTAATAATTAAATCAAGATAAATTACCTTTAATTTTTATTAAATTTTTTTCAATACTTAGAATATTCATAAATTTAATTTTAAGAAGATAGGAAGTAAGATAAAAAAAAACTATTATATTATTTTCCTTGTTTTTTTTTATAGATAATATATACAAATTTAATATTATAAAAAAAAATTAACTATTATAAAATATCTAAATATATTTCAATCATAATCCCCATTTATAAGTTAAACTTACCTCTTAACAAACATGTACACATCCCATCATCATCATCATCATCATCATCATATTCATGTACTTTTTTCGTCGTCCCCACGCAACCGGAGCAAGTTAGCAAGCCCTAGGGTCGAGAATGAGTTGGGATCGAGATGACTCACGAGTCACCCACTCCCGTCCAAACCGACTGACACTGTAAAGAAAAAGAAAAAAAAAAAAGCAACTGAACTTTCCGGCCAATTTGCCTCCTCTATCACCGACAATGTGTGCATTATTATTCCTCCTCGAATTACCCGCCGTCCGATTTGACACGTCCTCCGCTAACTGACTCCTCTGATATGTCCAGTGTTTCTCCACATTCCTCCGCCGTGATTAGGTGAATCTGCACAAATTCTTCCCTCGTGTTTTTTTTCTCCTTTTACCGATTGGCGGTGAAATATTTGAAATTGACCGAGACTTTGTTGGAGAAAGGGCCGGGGCCCATCTGTATTATTTCTAGGACCTATAATGGGCCGGCCCGCCCTGAAGATTGCCTAGCTTATCATTGAAGCATACCCCTCTAAAAAAAGTAAAAATTGAATTTTAACTGATATAATTTTAATTAAATTTAAATTACTTAGATTTTTTATAATTTCAAATATCAAATAGTCTAATATATATATATATTACTTTCAAAGTTAGTAATATTAAATAATTTTATAATTAATTTGATTTTCTTTATTTAAAGTGTCTCATTTGATTTATCAAGTAAAAGATTTTAACTTTGTAAATGAAAAAATATAGATATTGAAAGAATTATTATTCTATTTAATTGAATTTTGGATTAATTAAGATTCAAAAAAAAGTAAGTATAGGATATGAAAAGAAAGTTTTTAAGACAAATAACATCATATATGTCTCCAATTTACTTTTGTAAAATTAATGTTCTTCTTTGACTTTTTAACAGTCTGAATTCTGCAAATTTTAGGGTGTACTAAGGAGGAATCCAAGAAATTTTGACTTACTTCTAATTAAACCCTACTCTTCCTCCCCCACCCTTCCCAACAAGAAAAAAAAAAGGACTTGACTTGACCATTTCTCTTTTTTGTTGTCAAAACCATGATTGACTTCCAATATAAAAGAAAATATTAAATTTTTTCGTGAGAGACTGTTAAATTTATACTAAAAGATGATTTTATACTGTATTTTCAGTTATTATAAATAAAGAATAGAATGTGATATGAAACTTATGGAAAAAAAGATGATTATAATGGAATTCAATTATTAACATGTATTGATTATCACTTTTGTGTTATTTTTTCTAAATCAAAATGAGGGAAACTAAAAAGATAATTAAAGATTACATAAAGAAAACAAGAAAGGTAAAAGAATGAAGATGCTTGTCCATATTGGATAACAAGGAAACAAAAAGATTGAATGTGAAATAGAAATGTTTTTAAAAACACTAACACAAAATCTATAAGAAGCCAAAAGAATGAAGCAGAATCCAAGACAAACAACAACACCACTATATAAAAAGATTTAAAGTAAGATTCATAGCTGTACCCTTTAACCTTTCAAATCATGGTTGCCCCCTTCTTTCACAAACAACATCTTATAAACTCCCTTCCCACTTTTCAACTTTTGGTAAACCTAATTTCAACTTGCATTCATTTTTTTTGATTGATTTAAGGTATTTTGATTCATTTTCATTTTCATTTTGAACTTGCATACATTCTTAATCAATCCACCTTATAAAATGTGTCTTCTTTTTTTTTTTTTTTTTTTGCATAGGAGTCAACTACCAATTCTTCAAGAAATGATCTTGTAAACAACCAAGATTGTTCCCATGCTTTATTTGGGATCAAGAACCTATTTGCAAATTCTCTTATCTACTTCTAATTCCAAATGTGAAATCTAATCAAGATTTTATCTTGATTAATTCAAACTATTTATTTAACACAATAAAACTTGACCCTCGTCTTTTTATTTGCAAAAAAGTTTTCTTTTTTAATGAAATATATAATTATGCTATTATCTGAGTCTTCTTACTAGAAAATAGATCAAGAAAAGTAAATTTTTTTTATAAATGATCTTTTAATGTTTTTATAAAAATGAAAAATGGAAAAGAAAGAATATATATATATATATATAAAATATACTAGCTCTATAGCTAAGCATCTAGCAATGTAGAATACAAAAGAGAAAGAAAGAAAGGACGGAAAAAGAAAAGGGTGAATAAAGAGAGAATCCTTTGATGAATATGCCCGTTGACTTAATTCTAAACCCTTATGATGAAGCGTGTGTTCTTTGTAGGAGACAGAATTATATGGCTTTCTTATCAAAAACACACACACACATATATATGTATGTATGTATATATTGAATGGAGCGGTGATTCATGGGGCAGCTTTGAGGCTGCAATCAGTTGTGGGTCTTCCGATCCCTTTCGGCTTCTTTTTTTTTTTCCTCAATTAATTATCCATATTACGTACTACTAGACTTGACTTGATGATGAGTATACTTAATAACCCAAAGTTTCAGTAAAGAAAATCAGCATCAATTTGAGCAGACGATATATATATATATATATATGTATGTATTATGTGCTC
>CM049929.1:832500-885000 GCA_027405835.1 Asclepias syriaca | reverse complement strand
TTTATTTATTTTCAAGATTGCAAATTTGATTCATATACAAGATATATATACATACACCTTTCTAATGTTCAATTCTGACAGGTTATTAACCTTACAAGGAGCTTATTATGAAGAAAATATGGGAGTTCTTGTTGATGATATGATCCTACAAATTCACAGTCTAGGTGAAGGGTATGTTAGAAAAGATTGAATCTTTGTCCTAAAAGTTACTCCTAGAGGGCTATTTTCTTTGACTAAATCTGCAGATAAATAAAGGGTGCTTCTTTCTTTCTTATAGGGTAATTGGCGAAGTTGCTTTCAATAAGAGGCACAAATGGATGATGGCTGAATCAGCTGAGTTTTCTGATATATTTCAGGTTTTCTTTCTTACTATAAGCAATTCCCATTGCATTTGTATTGGTAGTTTTTTTATCTTTAAAGAATCAAATTTCTTGCCATTTGGACTAATGGGTTGTTAGTGCATTAGTATTGATTGGTTCATCCCATCTGGTTTCTGATAATTTTTTATGTCAATTTCTACAGGATCACCAGTTTTCCAATGGGATAAAGGTACAATTTTTATTCAAGTCTTTTACATTTCTTTAATACCTTTTATCATTGTTTTTGCTTCTTCAGATCTTGTCTTTATGTGTACGGTTAAATTGATAAACAAGAAAGAACATGTGATTAATGACCAAAGTAATAACATTTTGCAGACAATTGCTGTAATCTCTGTGGAACCTCTGGGCGTGGTACAATTTGGTTCCACTGAAAAGGTCAGTATTAATCTGTTGAGCCCTTTTTCTGTATCTATTGGTACATACTTATATATACCAATAGATGTATACAGATCACAAATTATTTTGATTCCTTAGAACTCAGCTATGCAGATGTCAATTCTAAGACTTACATAATAGGGGTTGTTTTTCTTGTTGCAGGTTCTTGAGACATTGGAATTTGTTAATCAAACTAAGGAACTTTTTCAAGGAATTGAAATTATTGAAGGGCTTATTTTTCCTGAAAGTGAACAATCATCTTCTACTACTGATGATAATCTTGGCACGAGTGGTTTGTTTACTTCATTATTACCAAGCATGAATCCATATTCTGCTACTCCCAATCTTCAACTTGGTGATGGCTGCAATTATTCGGTAGAAATGAATTTTTCTGCTGAAAATATTACCCAATCCTTTCCCTCCAGTTCAGATTTTCAGAACATGATATGTGGAAACCACTTCAGAAATATTGTCAATACAGAATCTCAAGGTTATTCTGATGGCTGTGTTTCTGATATTCTGTTGCAGCCATCAGAAATGGAGACTTGCAGCAATCCATGGAGTTTTGGAGTTATAGAAGAGAGCTCAATACTGAATTCTGGTTGCAGCAATGGCTTATTTTCTCAGAATTTTGGCTCATCATTCCATCCAAATACTCTCGACGCATTTGAGGAATTGTTGGGAAAACATAATTCTAACAATGCCATTTCCTCAAATTGTGCCATGGAAGATGTTTCCCATTGGTTTGCTCCCGTAACGGATCAGAGAAATGGGATAGTGTCTAATGCACTGAGTAATGATCTATCAAATGCATCAGGAGTTTTTTCACTGTCATCGAGCCCAAAAGCATATCACACACCGAGAAAGATCATTTCTGACAATCAATCATCTACTACTTCAGTGCAGAGTTCCATCACTAATCCACTTGAGTTTGCTGAAAGGGAGAGATGTGTATCTATGTTTGGAAGTGGCAAACTGCTAGAAGGTTCTAGAATGGATCTTGAAGCTACTAACAAATCAGGTGTTAGCTCATCATCAAGCACCTTATTCTCTAAATTAGGACTGTATCAACATTATAATGATTGTGATGATGGTGATGATCATCTATCTTCTACTGCTAAAAGGCGGAAACTGGAAAAATCCTCCTTGATGAGCAGCAATCAGGGGAAATATGTTCCTGGTTCTGCTACAATTGTTCTCAACAAAGAAATGAACTTTGAATCAGTGAGTGAGGTTACCAGAACATTGGGAGCTCGTTCGTGCTATGGTGACAGTAGTAGCATCATTGATGGAAACACTACTTCGTATCAAGAACCTCCAAAAATGAAAAAGAAAAGGGCTAAACCAGGGACTAAACAGAAATCAAAAGATCGGATACAAATTGCAGCTCGCCTTGCAGATTTACGAGAACTCATCCCCAATGGTGAGAAGGTAGGTAAAGGAGTTTCTGTGCTTTAGTCCTTGATCTTTTACTGGTGCATAGAAAGACACTGATTTGATTTCTGTGATTAAAAACAGATGAGCATTGATCGTTTGCTGCATCGAACAATAAAACACTTACTCTTTTTGCAAAGTATCACAAAACATGCTGAAAATTCTAAACAATCTGATCAGCTAAAGGTAAATAAATAGCTTGTCACTTGTAGTTTTCCAATTATCACCAAAATCTTGAGAATTTTGTATGAACCCTTTACTGGAATTTCCAACAGAATGGTTTGTTCCGGAAAGAAAAAGACAGCAGCAGTAGCAACAATGGTGTCACTTGGGCTTGCGAAGTTGGGAATGAAACGATGTTTTGTCCATTGATAGTTGAAGATCTCGGTATCCCCGGCCAAATGCTTATAGAAGTAAGAATATACAACTACTAGACATTGATTTAGTTATGTGATTTTACAAATTGTGCTGAAATGAAAAAACTTAAATGACAGATCATTTGTGAAGAGCAAGGTTTCTTCCTAGAGATAGTTGACATAATTCGAGGTTTTGGATTGACTATCTTGAAAGGAACAATGGAAGTTCGCAAAACTAAGTTATGGGCTCAGTTCACAGTCGAGGCTGAGGTAAAGATTAAAATCTGATATTCTTCTGCTGTTTTTTTCACGGTTCTTTGATGGTCATGACAATGAATGGTTTCCCATCGGTTTTCCAGGAAAAGCAGCAACAGATAACAAGACATGAGATATTTGCATCCCTTGTTCAGCTTCTACAATTAACAGGTTCAACTGAAGTGTATAAAAGTTCAGAGCTTGCTAATCCCATTAATGGTGGAGAAGAAGAAGCAGCAGCAGCAGGTCCTATCAACAATTTCCTCCCACAGCCATGTTTACCACTTCCTGTCAGCTTTACTAACAAACCTTTGTGACAAACAAGTTCATAAATGGATTCAAGAAGCTGATTTTTTAATGTTAATTGAAGGGAAAATGGTCATTAAATATACATCCCTTTTGCCCTTTTTGTTCAGCTTCATAATAAACCCTTTACCAATCCATGCTTGAATTTTTGGTTGTGGAGAAAGGAAGTCTCTCTCTATGGTAGAAATTTGCTATTTGAGAGAAAAAGCAGCACAAAAAGTTGCCATTTTTATTTTCTCCTTATACTCTTTTCCATCTTGTTACTTCTAACTTGACTGTTTTTTTTTTTTTTTTTTCCAATCCTTCCTTTGCCTTTCACATATAGATACATATTATCAAAGTCCCATAAAATATGTAAGAATTTATCATAAAATATAAAAGAATTATATATGAAAAGTATAATATATCAACTTTTGATAGTTGAGTTTGCTTTTCAAATCAGAGCACTGTGGAGAAAAGCTTCCGTCACTTAAAAGATAAGTGCTCCTTCCATTCAACAAGTGATAAAGTAAGAAGAAACCAATCAAACCAGGTTAAAGAAATTTTCTTTATTACATCTATTACCTGAAAACTTGTCTATTTCATTACCTAATTTGATGATCAGAATGTTAATTTACTCGAATCCTCAAGGTAAACGACAGGAATGTTCCAGAAACATGCTAATTTGGAGTTCAACTTGACACTTATATAACTAGGGTATATATATATAAAGATATGCTTAAATATGTAATCTAATCCTCTCCATAGCCACATTGGTTTTCCATTTCAAGTTGGATTCCACTCAAATTTGCTTTCTTTGTGATTTTTAATCCAAGAATATGCAATTCAGTTGTTAAATAAATATATATATATATATATATATATATATATATATATAAATATATATATAAGAATTCGTGTATATAATGTGTAACGGAGTATCTTAATTCCGAACTAAATTTAATTTAATGGGATTTAGAAGATTCAGCAACTTTTGTGCAAAGTGAGCTTTTTCAAGAATCAGTAAAGCTAATCCTTTTGCATGCAATGTAATCCAGTAACTAATTTTTTATATAAAAAATGCTCATTTAGACCTAATATCTGCATGAAGATTAAAATTAAGGTTAAGTGGTATTTCTTTGTTCATCAATGCCCTTATTGTGTTTGAAAAAGAAAGTTTTTTTGGTCACATTCGTCAGCAGTCCATTGATACCTGACCTAACCATCTGGAACTCCTCGGATCAGATTTCCAGTGATCAGAAATGCTCATATATATATATATTATATTATATATATATATTATATCAGAAAGTAACTTTTAAGTGGCAAATTGTCTGCAAACTGCTCCACCATTTTGTATAAAAGCATCAAAACAGGGCTTGTTTCTTGCAGCACAGCACAAAAAAAGAAAAAAAAAAAAAATTCTCTCTTTCTAACTCGAACTTCAGACAACATGAGTAACACGAAACAATCAGATGCTGGTGGGAAAGTCGAATGGAGAATAACAGTGGATGGTGGAAGCAAGACAGAGGTATTGGCACCGGAGTCGAGTCTGATTAAAGGCATAGGAGTTTCTTTGAAGAGATTGATTGTGAATTTGTTCATTAAAGTTTGGACATTTTTAAAGAAAGCATGGGATTTAGGAAATGCTGATCCAAGAAAAGTGATTCATTGTCTTAAAGTAGGAATAGCTCTGACTGTTGTTTCTTTGTTTTACTACGTTAGACCATTGTACAATGGTGTCGGAGGAACTGCTATGTGGGCAGTTATGACAGTTATTAACGTGTTTGAGTTCACAGTTGGTAGGTACCATTGCTATTACTATTACTAAGTTAAAAAAAAAAAAAACATGTTTGGATAATGAATGAAACATGTTTTGTTTGATGAATTTCCAGGTGCAGCAATTTCTAAATGCTTGAACAGGATCATGGGAACTTGTCTTGCTGGATTTTTAGCAGTAGGAATTCACTCGATTGCTAGAAAATCCGGGGATGAGATTGAGCCTGTTATTATGGGGGCATTGATCTTCCTATTAGGTAATGCAAGTTTCTCATAATACTCGCTTCTATTTTCATATATATATATATATGTATGTACTGAAAGCTATGCTATCAAAATTTTCAGCTTCAGCAGTAACGTTCTCGAGATTTATACCAGTAGTGAAAGCAAGGTTTGATTATGGTGCTATGATCTTTGTCCTCACTTTCAGTCTGGTCTCCGTGTCTGGTTACCGAGTGGAGAAGCTACTAAACATGGCACATGAAAGATTATCAACAATCATTATTGGCACTTGTCTATGCATTCTGACAACCATGCTTGTCTTCCCCGTTTGGGCTGGTGCAGAACTTCACTCCTTGATAACTCGAAACATGACTAAACTTTCCAGTTCTTTGGACAGTAAGAACACTGGACTATATATATATACATATATAATCATGGCTTGTTACGGACAAAAATTCTTGTCACTGTGGTTTTCTGATATATCTGAATTCTTCTATTTCTGCAGGCTGTGTTGCTGAATATCTTGATGATGGCAAAATCAGTAAGAGTACTGATTCTGAGTCCTCCATTAATCCTCTGCTAGCTTATAAATGTATTCTAAATTCCAAGGTTACTGAAGAATCTATGGTGAGTTTTCTTGTTTTTTAAGGTATAATTCATATGAAACAATGTAAACATAACATGTTTAACTCAAAGATCCCATCTTTGAATTTTCCTGTACAGGCAAATTTTGCTAGATGGGAGCCTCCTCATGGAAGCTTCAGTTACCAGCATCCATGGAAACAGTACCTTAAAGTTGGAACAGCTATGAGAAGCTGTGCTTACTGCTTAGAAGCACTCAACAGTTGCATCAATAACAAAAACCAGGTAAAATTTTAAAAACTAATGAATCAAAAGCTTCACCTTTTTTAACCTTTCCCCTGATCTTGATTTCACTGAACTACAGGACTCCAAGTTGATGAACAAGGAATTCAGTGAGAAATGCAAGAAAGTAAATTCCAGCACTTCAAGCGTAATCAGGGAAACAGCTCAAAACCTGGAGATCATGAAGAAATCATCCATAACAGAAGTCTTGATTGAAGAAATGAACTCTGCAGTTCAAGAGCTGGAGACTCATTTGAGAACCATCCCAGCATCATTTTCAATGATTGATTCAGAAATGAATTCTCCAGAAAATGATGATGTAAAAGAAACAGTTTTGACTGTTCCTTTAGCTGAAATCATTCCCATGGTCACATTTGCTTCACTACTGACTGAAATCTCTTCCAGGGTTGAAGACATTGTTAGTACAGTTCAAGAACTTGCTGAAATGGCAGAGTTTAAACCAGCAGCAGCTGAGAAACAAAAACAGGATCAACATAACAGTACTAATCCCGAGTTGTCTAAACATGAGAAAGATGAAAAGACAATAAAGACCCTGGAGAATGTATGAAATTTCTCCTCCAATGGATAGGACAGGACAAAACAGCAGCAGATTCAGGGGCAAGATTGGGACTTGGGATTCATCAATTCAAGACTTCTGGGATGCCCCAAAAATTTCAGGGAAATCTTTGTAGATTCTTTCAATAAGAGTCAAAAGATTATGAGAATATTTGCACATATTTGTTGCCCAGCAGAATCCTTCTTTGAATTTTTTTGATCATTAGATGGAAATTCTGCAAATAGAACGGCCTTTCAGTGTTTTTTTTTTTCCTCTGCAAAAAAGATTAAATAATATAAATTATCAGTTTTGACGTTAAGATTTATTGAGTAATGTGGAAAATTATTAATTTAAAATAAAAATTAATTTATAAAGTAATATTAAAATCAATATATTTAATTATTTTGATAAAACCCTTCTACAATCTTCAAGACGTTGTTTAGAAAAGCTCCAATCTTCCGTAGCGAAAATCAGTTTCATTTAGCTCTGCTGACTCCAATGGCGGAGAGTGATACCATACTTACCTCCGAGAAGCCGGCGACGTCGTCGTCGCAGTTCAACTCCTCGTCGCTAGTAGTTTGCCGAGTGTAAGTTTTCTAGCTATTTTTTTTCTGGATTTATGGTTTGATTTTTTTGTTATTTTTTGTATAACGTTGTTTATTTAGAATTTCAGTTAGGTTAATCGGAGATGAGAACTAAATGAGAGATGAGATTTGAATTGTTTATTTACCCTTTGGCGTCCACTTCCGTGTCTCGTCGTGCAACTTCTGCTTATGAAAGCTGGAGTTCTTTGCTTTTTAATAGTTTTATTACCAATTGTAAAATGAAAGTGGAAGATATTTATTTTCTTTGAATTGGATAATAGAAATGGTTGATGATTCAGCTGGCTGCTTCTTTCACACGCCATTGATTGATTTGATTTTGTCTCCGACCATTGGGAACCGCCTAGTAACTAATTATGCAACTTATGCTTATCATGTTTTTAGGGATTTTGGTTCTATGGGGCAAAATTTTGGGGTTGAAAGTTTTTTTATTACGGAGTTTTGGCTGTGTATGAGTTAAATGTAGTATCCAGATATTCATTGTTTCTGCAGAAGGATGCTCTGTTCTGAGGCTTTAGCAGCCTTTTATTTTACCAGACCTTTTCTGACCATAGATTCATGATAGCTACCTTGGGGTTTCTGGATGTGTAATAGTAAGTGAGGTTTTGAAATGCCAATTCCATTATGTTCGTAATGGGTGCCTTGAATTGTAGGATTCTGTTGCTCCAGCAGGCATAAGTTTGCAAATTTTGTGTTTTTTGACTCTTTGAGCTATTGCTCTGTTTTATGTTTCTTTGCAGATGTCAAAAGCAATTTTCACAATATACCTGCCCTCGATGCAATACCCGGTATTGCTCTGTTCAATGTTACAAGGTAGTAATCCACACTGGAATTTTGTTCCATTTTGTGTTTTGACAATTTATAAGAAATGGCAAGAACAGATCCAGATTGTTTATTCCAATTAAGGCTTGAAATTTTCTGTTTCATTTTTGCATTTTCTGATATGTTGTAACTTGTTTCAGTCTCATAGTGTTCGTTGTACTGAATCCTTTATGAGAGACAATGTTATGGGGGAACTGCAGCAGCTGCAGCCGAATGATGAAAGTAAACAAAAAATGTTGGATATTCTTAAACGATTACATTCAGAAGAAGAAGAAGAAGAGATGGTTAATATGGAAGAAGATGGTATTGTTTATGATGAATGTGTCTGTTGCTTAAGCCATTATGTAGTATGTTCTGAATGCATGTCAAACAATTCTTCTTCTATTAAAACGTGTTGAGTGACTTTGTTCCTGAACATTATTACATTTTATAATTTGTTTGTGTGGTTGAGATTATGCTGATATTATGTCAATTTCAGATTCTGATTCAGTTTTGTCGGAGAGACTGTTCAAAAGATCCTTTCTGGTATGCTACTATACAACCTCTCCTCACATTTTCCATGTTCTCATGTAAACATTCTCTGGTTGCTACATTTTTTATCTCAATCTCTGGATTTTACATGTACATGCAGGAAGTCAAATAAGTCTTGACGATCTGTCTTTGGAGGAACAGAAGCGTTTTCGACGAGCAATAGCCTCAGGAGAGCTAAGTAAATTAATTAAGCCCTGGGAACCGTGGTGGCTCAGGCCTGCTGCTAAACATATATGTCTCAGCCAGGAAGGAACTCAGCTTGTTCAACCACTTACCAATAATGAACAATTGTTGTCATCAGAAAATGATATAGAAAGTGATCAGAGTAATGGCATTCCACCTGGCCCTGAAGATCCTCTACCACCTATCAAGAAACTCAGCACAGCTGACCCTTCTCCACTTTTAGCAGTTCACCTAATTGACATCCTATACAGTTACTGTTTCACCCTACGCCTTTACAACGGGGACTGGCTATCCGATCCTGCTGGATCATCTCTAGTCTTGTTAAGTATTTCCTCTGTGTTGGGCCAAGGTGGGCAGCCACAGACAGTATTTGAAGCTCTGTCACATTGCTTGGAGCAGACTTGCTCTCCAGGTTTTAGACATATGGGTGGCTTGCAGTTTGGTTTGGGACTTATGGATGACATTATTAGCCTACTTAATCTTGGGAGTGCAGCTATCATCTGCTCACTATGTGATTTGCGGAGGCTGATTCAGACTGGAGAAAGAGAGATGAAGAAGTCAGGAAGAACAGAAAGTAAGACTAAACTCAGATCTGCTGAAAGAAAAGTTTACTTCATTACATGTTGGGTTCATGAACAGCAAAACGAAGTATGGTCTTCTTTAGCAGCTTTGGTTATGGCTGAGAAGAGTTCAGCATTGGAATATGTTGGCAGTGGGAGAAAAAAATCTTCAAGAATGGATGACAAAGTTAAAGCCAAAGAAAAGCCACTGATTCTGGAAATTCAGTGATGATTCTGATACGAAATTCTTGTATAATCCGTTTTAATTATTTATTTTAATTATGTATTAATTTTAAAATTTATATATATAATTAAATTAACTAGATATGATAAATTATATATTTACAAATTAATGTAATTTATTATTTACTTAAATGGGAAGGAAGCATGTGGAAATGGACCACATAAATTTCCGTCCTAATAAAAAATAAAAAGTAAATATTAATTAACCGTCATCGAGTCTTCAATGCCAGATATCTATACTGATTCGTATTATTAATTCAATTCACCCACCGGTTTCCTCCGCTGCCGCTAACCATTCTCCCACCACCGAAACTCACAGAGCTGATACTTCAATCTCCGCCGATCAGAGTCAGAGGTGGGGTATTTAGCATCAGTATAGTTTTGTTACTTGTCTCGGAAATGAAATCTGGAGAGCAGTACTAGCTTAGGCTATCAAATTCCATTTCTTGCAAAAAAACCTAATTTTTTTTTCTTCGTTTCAAGGTGTAGTTGTTGTTAGTTGCGGTGTAAAATGGGTGATGTGTCGGATAAATTGGCTTACTTTCAAGCGATTACTGGCCTCAATGACCCGGAATTGTGCAGGGAGATCCTGACCGCCTGCGACTGGAACCTCGAGCAAGCAATCTCCAGTTTCAATGAAACATTCGGTTCATCCGAATTTCCTGGGTCCGCCGCCGCTGAAGCCGATGCTTCTAGCGCTGGAGCTACATCTAATCCTGGCGACTTTAATGATCGATTTCCCCAAGAAACTGAAATTGCTGTCCGTGCCGCACCCACTACTGGAGGTCCTCCGGGATTGGCTTGGAAACTCGTCACTCTTCCATTCTCCATTATATCGGGTAGTCTAGGGTTATTATCAGGAGCTATAGGGCTCGGTATGTGGGCTGCGGGTGGGGTGTTATCCTATTCTCTGGGCATGATCGGTCTTAACTCTGGCAGAGTTGGGGGCGCTTCGACAACACCATTGACGACTGTTTCAGCTGCTATATCTGAGGCTAGGGACTTCGTGGGAAGATTTGAGATGGATTTTGGCGATAGGAGACCAAATTTTGTTGCTGAGGGTTTTATGGATGCATTGCAGAGATCTAGGCATGAATATAAACTATTATTTGTCTATATACACTCGCCTGATCATCCCGATACTCCTATTTTTGCGAGAGGACGCTTTGCAATGATGTTTTAGCTGCCTTTATCAATGAGAATTTTGTTGCCTGGGGTGGGAATATTAGGTCTAGTGAGGGGTTCAAGATGAGCAATACCTTTAAGGCATCAAGATTCCCATTCTGCGCAGTCGTAATGGCTGCTACCAATCAGAGAATTGCCTTGCTTCAGCAGGTATATTTATTTAATTTAGTTTCTTTTTCTGTATATTATTAAATCAGAGAAGCACTTACTCCAACTACGCTGGAAAATATATATGTACACAACTTCCTGATCAAAGTGATTTTAGAACTACTTAATCTAGTAATTGGCTGATGAGTTAAATGATGAAGCTATTACCTTTTTTTGTTGATGGTCTTAATTACCTTGAGTGAAGGATATGTTTCAACAATAGTTTATAAAATCTAGTTTTTTGGTTATCCTGATTATGGTTTTAAAGTTGTTCCTTTGCGAGTTTGCTCCAAGCTACCTACTAAGCTTCTCCCACATTAATCCTAGAGTTATGCTATATTTTTCCTTGTAGAGTTTTTTCTTTCAGTATTATTTCAGTTATTCCTAGCTTCGAGAATGAATAATTTTAACCTGATGCTTGAGGTTTTGTTACCACCAAGTGAGCAGTTTCCCCTTCTGGACGTGCCAATCTATATATGGTAACCAAAATTCATGTAGTAGTTTTCTTCTTACTGTTTGTTAACTACTGTTTATGTCTGATCCTCAAGGTTTTTCTATATTGGCTGGAAAATCCTTGAAAATTTCCCTTTTTAATTGTTCCTATAAAATAGTAACAATTGACTTCCCATGGGTTTATTGGATTCAGTTCTATAATTTTTTAAGGATTTGTTTCAGTTTCTCTGTCCAGTGGTTTTTGGCCACCTTCCAAACCAAGTAAAAGGGGGAAAAATTATGTGGATGTGAAGCCCATAGTCTTACTGGAATCTGTGCATCCTTTGTTGAAAAGGGAATGAAAATCTATATGTCTGTGTGAGATATCAGCATGTGTACAGTTAGTCTATACATATGTTATCATTTCAAATTGTTAAATTTTTGGCTAGTTTAGTTACGCCACAATTTTAAATGGGTTAATTAATGTGATTTAAAATTTTCACTCTGTTTTGAAGTTTTCTTTAATTTTAGGATAATGCCAAGAAGAACTAAATGGATGCTTCAGTACTTTCTACTTAAAAAAGAAGTGTGCATCTGGTCTATTATTTATTTCATTTATATGTAAAAAAAAAAAACAACTCTTGTATGCAAGTAGTCCAAAATTGTATAACGGTTGAGGTTTGGGTTTTGCAGCTTGACTAACTAACTACATGAAACTCTTGCTAGTTGCACATGCTGGGAAAAAAGAATGTGTTTGTATATGAAGAGAAGTAGAAATTCTAAAAGGATCATAAGTATGATGGAAGCCAATAAAAGGAATTTTTATGATATGTTATCTTTTATGCCTGCATGGAACTTTTATCAATCATAAGGAGGAAGTTAGATGAGAAGACAGGAGAGATGGAAGCCAGAGGTAATGAAAGTGAATGGAGGAGATACAGAAAAAAAAAAATGAAAACTTTTGACATTTTCATGGAAGTTCACTTGATTGAGCTGAACAATAATCCATCCCCAAGCCAGCAGAACAAAAAAGGAAAAGGAAAAGGAAAACCTAACACATTATGAATTCAAGACAATATCTGTGATATTTATTATACCTTTCCTCTTTCATTTTCACATCATCCTTTAATCATTTTCAATCATAGTTATTGCAATAGAATAATTATTGTTTAATTGAGCCTTTTCTCTCTCTCTCTCTCTCTCTTTTTGTAATTTATTTTTACTTTTTAAGTTGAATTTTTTAGAGTTAAGAGCTTTAATGAAAAATGCAGTTCTTTCAATTTGCAAAATAAGGAAAGAAAAATGAAGGGAATAGTTTTCTTGACTTCTATGACTTGTTACAATACCCATGCTGTCTCACTACCTTCTACTTTTTCTTCCCTTTTTATCTCTCGTCCCACACTATTTTTCTAAATATGCATCTTTCATTGGTCAACTTTGTAGGTTGAAGGGCTAAAATCTCCTGAGGAATTGCTTACAGTATTGCAGAAAATGCTTGAAGAAAGTGCTCCTGTGCTTGTTTCTGCCAGGCTTGATGCAGAAGAAAGGAGAAATAACCTGCGTTTGAGGGAGGAGCAAGATGCAGCTTATCGTGCAGCACTTGAAGCTGATCAAGTATGTTACTTTCTAATATTTTGCATGCATTTTCCTCCCATTTTTTCTGTGTCTTGTTTCTGCTCTTAGTTCTCTGACAATGTGTGTCATAAATGAAAATGTATGCTATCAGGCCAGGGAGCGTGAGAGAAAAGAAGAGCAAGAGCGCCTGGAAAGGGAAGCTGCTGAAGCTGAGAGGAAAAGAAAGGAGGAAGAGGAAGCCCAGGAGAGAGCAGCACGTGAGGCTGCTGAGAAAGAAGCTGCCTTAGCTAAAATACGAGAAGATAAAGCTCTGTCATTGGGTGCTGAACCAGAAAAGGGACCAGATGTCACTCAAGTAATATTTTGTACAATATCTATTAATCTTTGTACATTTTTGTTGTGAATCTAAGTGCTGACGTAAGTAGAAATTAGTTGTTTCAAATCTAAATAAGCATCTAAGTTATTGTTTCTGTATCTGTTGCTGATGGGTGTAGGTGTTGGTACGCTTTCCTAATGGGGAGCGCAAGGGCAGGAGGTTCCCATGTAGCGCAACCATTCAGTCTATACGACTATGTTGATACCCTGGGATGCTTAGAACTAGATTGTTACTCTCTCGTCTCCAATTTCCAAGAACAGTGTATGGACCAGAGAAGAAGTCCTTGACATTGAAAGAAGCAGGTTTGCATCCTCAAGCCAGCTTTTTCGTTGAGATGAATTAATGAGGGTGAAAAGTAGTCAAAAGCTGCGAAGCCTTTTTTAGTAAGTAGAAAAAGGTAATCTTGGTTAGTAGTATCAAATTGTTTTTACCATTCCATCGTCATGATTTCTCAATTTACTTAGGGGATTGTTTATTGTGGCAAATTCTGGATCACCCTTCATGTGCAAATGACAATAGGCCAATTGAGAGAGAGAGAGAGAGAGAGAGAGAGAGAGAGAGAGAGAGAGAGAGAGAGAGAGATGGTCCTCCGAGCTTATTTAATAATGTTTATATTACTATATAGCATCATCTTAAATTTTCGAAGAGCAAATAATTAGTTATTTAATGCATTCTATTCTTGAAATATATGATATTTGTAGATTTTAATTTGCATTATTTTTTAGCAATGCCCGGATGACAAAGGAAAGCTTCTGAAATTAGTATCAAACCTTTTATTCTATGGTCATTAAAATACGTGGACTCCACTGGGCCCCCCACCTCTAGAAAAGGAAATATGTATATATTGGCTCTATAAATAGTAATTCTCCCTTCCTATAAGTATAAGAAAAGCACCGCTCTCCCCATTAGCAACTAAGAAGAAGAAGAATAAGGAGAAAAAAAAAATGGAGTATTCTACCAACCAAAAATCTCCTCTTCATTCCTTCAAATTCATCCGCAGAAAAGCTTTCAACCGTGCATTTGCCCTTGTTTATGCATTAGCAATCTTTACTTTATGCCATCACCACATACAAAAACTACTCTTTCAATCCAACCATTACTCTTTCTTCTTCTCATTCTCCATATTCATGGCAGACCTTATTCTAGCCTTCATGTGGTTCACCACACAGTCTTTCCGTATGAACCCCATAATCCGTCGCGTTTTCCCAGAAAACCTCCCGAAAGTTCTAGAAAGAAAAGATTTCCCGGCTTTAGATATTTTCATTTGCACTGCTGACCCGTTTAAAGAACCGCCTCTAGGCGTTGTGAACACTGCTCTATCAGTCATGGCTTATGATTATCCTTCGGAAAAAGTTTCTGTTTATATCTCCGATGATGGAGGTTCTCAGCTCACTCTCTTTGCTTTCATGGAAGCTGCTAAGTTTGCAAAATATTGGTTACCGTTTTGTAAAGAAAATAACATCCTTGAACGGTGTCCTGACATTTATTTCAAATCAAACTATTCTGCAAACTATGAACGTGACCAAATTAAGGTATGCAACTCTTTTATTACAAATTCTTTCCGAATTAGTTAATAAATATATATATATATTTCTTAGAACGGTAAACCTTATCGAACCAAACCAACAAAACGTTAAATGAGTTATGGGATAACACATGCAATCCGTCCAGTCAGGATAGGGCACTATAGGTGGACGTGCATGCGAGAAGAAATAATAATTGGAAGGAGGAAAATGTTACCATATATAAAACAAAAAAAAAAAAAAAAAAGGAGGAAATATCTTGGAAACAAAATCGAGGCAAAAGGAATCATATATTTCATTGTATTGTTTATTTACCACAAATAATACATATATATATATATATATATATATCTTATCATTTTGATACAAGTTGCAGAAGTCTATTATTTCTTGAATCTTGGAGGATGACAGGTGAAAAATGTTTGAATTGGTCAAGTTTCTTGAGGACCCTTGAATGGATTAGTGAAAAAATACTAAGAATGAAAATGAAAATGAAATTGAAGGAGTTTTAGACGGCAGTCTATCTGATGAACTGAAGTCAAGTCAGATCCGGCGGCTCTTCTTCTCGATCTCATCTAAATTAGCAATTTTTGGAAACCTGCTCATTTCTTTTATCTTATCTCTCTGCATACTTCCCTGCACCACATTATTATATATATATATATATATACGGGAAAACCGAAAAGATATCAGCAAAAGACATCCTTGACCACAACAAACAAACAAAAAAAAAAAAAAGAAGAAAAATCTTAATTAATTCCCTGTATTTTCCAGTTCTTTCATCCATTATGAATCCAAAGAAACTACTTTTAATGGCAGGAACTTAGATGAGTTGATAAAGAATTTTCTTGAGTGTCATTTATATATATATATTTGCTTGATTAATTAATGGTAATACTCAAAAAGAACTTACTTTTCTGTGGTGGATTCAGATGATGTATGAGAGAATGAAGAGTAGGATAGAGAATGTAGTAGAGAAAGGGAAGGTCAGTGATGAGTACATCACTAGTGAGCAAGAACTCCAAGCTTTCAGCAAATGGACTAATGAATTCACTCGTCAAGAACACCCGTCAGTAATTCAGGTCTGTAGTCAAAACTTCTGCTTTTGTTTCTAATAAGGATGATGTCTGAAAGCTATCGATGAATCGTAAACTTCTCTTCCTCCTGCATGATTAAATGAATAGGTTTTGTTAGAAGTTGGCAATAGCAAGGACATAGCAGGAAATTCAATGCCAAATCTTGTATATGTTTCGAGAGAAAAGAGCAAGACATATCCACATTCATTTAAGGCAGGGGCACTTAATGCCCTGGTAAGTAAATCTGTCCTACAGTCCTTTTGGACAAGGATTTGGTGGATTTTTCACTCACATTTCCTTTTGGTAGTTTTAAACAAGTCTTGTTTTGGTACAGCTTCGAGTGTCAGCAACTATGACCAATGCACCTATTGTTCTAACTCTGGACTGTGACATGTTCTCAAATGATCCCTTGACACCCCATAGAGTGCTATGCTTTCTTGTCGAGGATTCAGCTCAACCTACACTAGCCTATGTGCAGTTTCCTCAGCGCTTTCATGGAGACTAAACAAAACTGATATTTATGGATGTGAGATCAAGAGATTGTTTACAGTCAATCCAATGGGCATGGATGGACTTCAAGGCCCGAATTACGTGGGAAGTGGATGTTTTTTCCGTCGACGGGCTTTCTTTGGTAGTCCATCATCACCTTTACAACCTCAGATACCAGAGCTAAATCCAGATCATGTTGTCAACAAACCAATCACTTCTGAAGAAATCCTACACCTAGCTTATCATGTATCTAGTTCCAACTATGAAGACCTAACTGACTGGGGATCCAAGGTACATACATAAACATACGTAAATCTAACGTTTTCTTCGTGTTAATCTATACAGAGGGATTTGATGTTAACTGAGTTGGTGTTTGCTTTGTAGTTGGGTTTCAGATATGGCTCTTTGGTAGAGGACTACTACACGGGTTATCGTCTACAATGTGAGGGATGGAAATCTTCGTTTTGTAATCCTCAGAGGCCAGCATTTCTAGGTGATATTCCAATCACCCTAAATGATGCCCTTGGCCAAAACAAGAGATGGAATGTTGGTTTGCTTGAGGTAGGCTTCTCCAAGTATTGCCCCATGACATTCGGTTTCAAGGCCATGGGACCATTAATGGCTCTTGCCTATGCACACTATGCATTCTGGCCTATTTGGTTTATCCCAATCACCATATATGCCTTCCTTCCTCAGTTAACTCTCATCAATAGAATACCAATCTTCCCAAAGGTACAAGTATGCAGGAAAGAAACAGAAAGTTCTTTTATGTTTCGAAGTTTGATGTTACAGACAGCCATCTTATTGATTCTTTCTTATGTATTTCAGGTAGGTGATCCACAGTTCTTTTTGTATGCTTTCTTGTTTCTCGGGGCCTACGGGCAAGATTGCCTAGATTTTGTTTTAACACAAGGCACGTTTAGAAGGTGGTGGAGTGATCAAAGAATCTGGCTCTTGAGGGGATTGTCATCTAGCATATTTGGCACAATAGAGTATCTGTTCAAACATCTAGGGATTTCACAGGGATTCAACGTTACAAGTAAGGTAGTCGACGATGAACAGAGTAAGAGATATGATCAAGGAAAATTTGAATTTGGATTCCCATCACCCATGTTTATTCCATTAGTAGTGGCTGCAATTATCAATTTGGTCACCTTCCTAGTCGGTTTTCTTGAAGTTCTCAAAGGAGGGAAATGGGATGAACTATTCCTGCAGTTATTTATCACTGGTTTTGGAATCTTAAACTCCTTACCTTTCTATGAAGCCATGGTCTTGAGAGCAGATAATGGAAGGCTACCTATCAAAACTACCATCATTTCGACTATCCTGGCAGGGGTATTTATGTTTCTAGCAGTTCCCTGCTAAAGATATAACATTAAGATAGTAGATAGTATTAGTTCTGTTTCATTAATCAAAGGGTACTTCAGAGGTTAAAATATATATACATATATATATATATATCCTCTGAGAAATAAGAAGATCAATGTAAACATATATATATACATATCTTTTGGCATACATCTCCTAGCATCACTTCAATGCTGTTTATATTATCTATATGGAAAACCAAAAATTGTCCTAAATCAGATGCATAATCCTACAATTAATAATTAACTTTAATTCTGTTCTGAGTTCCATGACAATCCTGAGTTACTGAAACAACACCATGCATTCGTAGCACTGATTTTCTTCCAAGAAAAAGACATAACTAAAAATATGCATTGAAAGTAGTATCTGGGAGCTTACCTCTAGGAGCTTTTATGAGAATCTCTGCCGCTTAGGAGCTGCAGAGTCAGTTTGATCAAGCGAATGGGATGCTTTACGGCGTTTATTGTCTTTGATTGGTTTGTTTTTCCCTTTGAAGGTACAGAATGAAACAACATCTTCTACTTCGACCTTGATGACATCACATCTGACACCAACATCAGCTGCATACCGGCTAAAACAATACCAAGAAACTCCAGCTGCAGCTATACTGACAGGGCTTGACATAAACAAACGCAAGGGAGAGGTAAGAACAGCTGCAAAAGGAGCAACCAAAGCACCATATACTTGACCACTCCTTCCAAGAGCTTCTGAGTCGTCATCACATGTGAGAAGACCTGTTTTACAGTACAAAGCAAAATCCTCACAATTGTTTGTGAAAACATCATAATTCCCGAATCCCTCATGAAGAAGATACATTCCCCTGTAGATCACTGATTTTGGCGAGTCAGATTTTGCTGTGGTACATGTCCCACCTCGAATATTCCCAACAAAAGCTAAAGAACTGACTCCATACTCAAAACGGTATACTGATCCCTCGCCCAAAAAACAGTCCAAGCAAGTAAGAACAACCCCACTTTCAGGCTTTTTAAAGCCACAATCAGGAATATTTGAACAAGAAAGTAGCTGATTTGAACACGAACCGGATAAATCACAAGAAAACCCCTCACTGGAACTTGAAGAGTTGGCAGTTAAGCCTTTACTCAAATTCAGATCTCCATCACACGTGAAATGGACAACCTTGTTTTCACCAACATAGATGCCTGCAAAGAGAAACAGGTGAATGAGGTTTAGAAACCAATAGCTAGCTGCAAACAACAATGAATTTAGAATAAAAAACACAAAGAGACCTTTTTGAGTGGCACAAATTAGAGTCCAATAAAAGAGCATACTAAGATATGGGGTAAAAAATGCAGCATATTTTTGTTTCTCAAGCAATGGCAATTAGTGAGTTCAAGCAATGGGCATGAACAAGAGGAAAAAGGGGGGAACAGAGAAGGAAGACAGAAATTGAAGAGTTTTTCAAACAATCAAATTTCCCCACCTCAAAATCACTGTTTAACACAAAGAAAATGCAGAAAATCAAGGGATTAAACTCATTATTCACTGCGTCAAAGACAGAAATACCCCAACTTGTTGAATAACAGAAACAGATTCATCCAAGAATTGTTTACAAACTATAATTTATATAAAAAAGAGACTATCTTTGACCCCAACTTCTTGAAAGTTTGCAGTTTTCCCCCTTTAATTCACTTCAGAATGAAGTCAAACAAATAAAAACTCTTCCCAAAACATTGAAAAAATTAATGCTGGCTAAAATGGGCAATAAAGAAAAGAAAAAAGACAAACCATGATGAGAATAAATGAATCCGGCTCGCCATGTATAAATATGGTCTCCTGCTTCGATTTCATTTCTCAGAACTCTGTGCAGCAGCCTACCCATATATGTCTTCTCTTCCCTCCCCAAAAGGTCTGCAATAGCAATTGAAAATAACTCAATAATAAAAGCAAAATTGTATTAATTTTAAAAAACTTAATGAAAATTTTAAAAAAATTAAAGTAAGGTTATAAACAAATTGTATTGCTCGAGTTTTTAAAATGCGTTGTTATATAAAGAAATAGATATAAAATCTCGTTTAGAAGGAAGAAAATCAAATTATTTAAAAGTAATATTAAAAAAGGAAAAAAAGATAATTACCATAAATCTACGGTGGGGAGTAATATACCTTAAAATAAAAGAAATTATAGGTTAATCTCAAATAGATGGAAGGGATAATTATAGGTTGATCTCTCTCATTCTCTCCCAATTCCAACATTAGTGGGATTCCAGCTCAAAACAAGAACAACAAATTCCCTCAAAAACCAAAATCGATTCCAATGCAGGATTTTGCTTTTTAGGGTGTCGGTTCATTTGTTTTCTTGTCTTATTCTGCTGTTTCATCTGAGGGGTTCAAAAAAAAATTTTAGGGTTCCATTAGTCCTAACATTTTTTTGGTTTCTGCTCCCCTTTAAATTTTCTTTCAAAAAAATTCTACCATATTATACTACATGCAAATACATATATGAAAATTTTGTTTCTTGATAGGAAAAGATGGAATTTTTAATTGGAGGAATCAGGGATCCGAGTCCCAATTTCTTAGAATTGTTTTTGAATACCAACTTTTTTGGTGGCTCTGATAGATTTGTGTCGGCCTTCGATTCCTTTTCGGTTGCCTGTGAGGCGTTTTCTGATCATCTTCTTTAATCTCCCGAATAGGTTTTCTGCTTGTTTTGTTTTAGTGGTATTTGATTTTTGTTTGGGAATTTCGTAGATTTTATATGTTTGTTGCAAAGATGAATTGTACCGCAGGTTCGTTTTGTTCATTCATGGAGGCAAAATCAGAAATTGAGTCCGGCGAGAAAGATGATGTGGATGAGAAATCCCCAGATGGGCGCTATATACGAGTACAATTTCTCTTTTTCTTCTTTTATTTTTGTTGTTTATGTTTATTTATTCGGTAAAGTTACATAGATATCAGCTGCATTGAAAAGTTTTAAAATTTTCATTATGTCCATTGATACTAAGCTTCAAATTAGAAATGTTTCTGTTGAATTTGATCAAAATTTGGCATTAATGGAGACTGCTTGATGTTGTAATATGGTGGAAGTATTTACACGAGTTGGTTGTTGAAAATGATATGCTACTTGTGCCGAATCAGTGACATTTTCCAGGCCTTTTAACTTGAAGCATATTTTAGAATGCTTAACCTTTGATCTTTGTTAAGATGTATATTAAAGCAGAGACAGATGCATAATAATATTGTTGATGTATCTTCTTTCATTATATGTGGGCTTAAAATGAGGTATTGGCCTTTTCTCTCTCTCTTTTTTTTTTTCTCCAGTACAATGAAGTCCTGGGGAGAGGAGCATGCAAGATTGTGTATGTTTCTGGGACTTATCTAACTTTTCTTTACTCTCTTATTAGTTTCTGATACAAATTCCTTCTTCAGTTACAAGGGGTTTGATCAACTAGATGGAATTGAAATTGCATGGAACCAAGTGGGAATTGATGAAGCGATGCAGTCTCTAGAACGCTTCCAAAGCTTATATTCTGAGGTTCATTTGCTAAAGGCTTTGAATCATAATAATATTATGAAGTTCTGTGACTATTGGGTGGATGACGAGAAGAAGACTATTAATATGATTACGGAGTTATTCATGGGAGTTTGAGGCAGTAAGATTATTGTCTCTTCCTTGTTTATATGTAAGTATCTATTTCTTTCCACTCTTTAATCAAGTTATTTATGTACTTTGGCATTTTAGATACCGGAGGAAGCATAAAAGTGTTGACATGAAGGCTATCAAGAGCTGGGCAAGGCAAATTCTCCAAGGCTTACATTTTCTCCACAACCAGAGTCCACCCATTATCCATAGGGATTTGAAATGTGACAATATATTCATCAATGGAAATCGTGGTGAAGTTAAAATTGGAGATTTGGGCTTGGCCACAATAATGCAACAACCAACTGCCCGTAGTGTTCTTGGTAATTGTTTGGCTTGCTTTATCCAGGAGTAATTGTAACTATGATCAAAGTTTTAATCAGTTTTACTTATAGGTACTCCTGAATTTATGGCACCTGAGGTTTATGAAGAGGAATACACTGTGCTAGCTGATATTTATTCCTTTGGATTGTGCATATTGGAGCTTGTAACATGTGAATACCCATATAATGAGTGCAAGAATCAGGCACAAATATAAAAAGGTCACTTCGGTAAGTCTGCTAACTGACTGTGTAACTCCACGTTCTAAGTAAAAGATAATTTTGCATTCGCATTGGTGGATGCATTTTAATATTTATTAAAATGTGGTAGCTTTTTGTTTCACTTTTCTGTTTCTTCAAGTTGGTTCAACATTTGCTGAAGTGTGTGACTCCAGGGCATAAAGCCAGCTTCACTTGCTAGGGTTGCGGATCCCCGAGTAAAGGATCTTATAGAGAAATGCTTGCTCCCAGCATCACAGAGGTTGAATGCAGCAGAACTCTTGAGACATCCATTCTTCTCGCCTGGAAGTGCAAAAGAGCTACTATTATGCAGTCCTGTCCAAACACTCAATTCAGAATTTGAACCATTGAATGTTCAGAAGGCTGATGCTGTTGTATCCATGGCACGGACATGTTTCAACTATTGAGATTCAGGGACAAAATGGGAGGGCAAGAATTTATTTTAAGAGGAAAAACGAATGACAATACGTCAATTAAATTGTCATTGCGCATTTCTGACTTCTATGGTAAATATCTCATGCAGATAAAATTAGATAAACTTCAATACTTTTAAACATTGAAATATATATTTCTGTTTGTTTTGAACAGGAAAGGCTAGAAATATCTATTTTGTGTTTTATCTCAATGCTGACACAGCAATCTCAATAGCCAGTGAGATGGTTGAGCAACTTCATTTATCAAGTGAAGATGTGCCTTTTGTAGCTGAGTTGATCGATAGTTTAATTCAACAATTTGTTCCCAACTGGAAACCATCATTTGATGCTTCCAGTAGCTTAAGCAATTTGGATAAGAAGCTTGATATTCTCAAAGGTGGTCAATCAGATATCCTCCCTGGCCAAGTAATCCAAGTACAAGCATCGCCAATGGATGCCAAGTTCACTAGTTCTTTGAGACAGTATAATTCAAATGCTTGCAACAAAGATTCCAAGGAATCTGCTGCTGACCTTTATGATGGTAGTACAAGTGCATCTCTTGAGAGTTACTTTTCAAAACATTCAGGTCTATCCTCTGCGGATTCATGCAATACCTTATCTGATGATATGAACTTGATCTTTTCTTTTGTATCTCTGAATGACAAAGACAATGACAACAAGGCTCCATGTCTTGATCTGATGCTAGAACTGGATGCAATAGCTGTAAGATATGATATGAGCTGCCGCGAACTCCTGAGAATGAGAGAGGAGGCAATAGAAAATGCTAAAAAGAAGTGGATGGCTCGGAAGAGAATGCCTGTTGTCTGATGTCTGATGTATATATATATATTATATATATATATATATATATATATAACCTTTTTATGTTAAAAAGGATTTTTCATTTTAGTGAGAGCATGAAAGCACCTTTTTAATGGCTTTGTATGTTCCTTTTTTCCTTAGAAGCAGCTTCTGCAGGCAGATAAACAGTCTCAGGAGCTATATTCTTATTTAAACATGTCAAACATACTCTGCCATCAGAGTATGACAGGAAAATCTTCTTCAAACATTTTTTTATCTCTTTTTCCAATTTTGTTTATAATTCATACTTTCCATATTCAATGGCTTTCCCTCTTCCAGTTTCTGATAGTTTATATTTCAATATTACTAGAAAATGAAGTTCCAACAACAACAACAAAAAAAAAAAACACAGAAAACTGAAAGCTAAGAACATACTCGCAACAGCCAACAGGTAAATGAATGAATTGTATCATCATATGAATATCCCCAGGAATTACAACAGCAAAACTACTGCTACCAGTTTTCCTTGACAATCTTGGACTTTTCCAATATAAACTTCCCTTCCTTGTATTTCTGAGTGTCTTCATAGGCTCTCTCGTATTTCCAACCCAGAACCTCGTGGCAATCAGAACAAGAAACATCAGCAACTGTATGAAGACCAGTCATGAGTTGCCTATCCTCTTTTTGTCCCACAATTATGTTCATTGCATGCGAAAACAAAAACGCCCTACCATTCCTTCCCTATATATATATATATATACATTACATGATTATCATCACAAAAATTCCAAAAGTGTAAACTGAATCAACAATTGGATACAGTGACAATTAGGAAGGAACAGAGAGCAAGAAGATTCCGTGTGTCCGTGATCAACAGATTTCTTAATGCTCCTTCCTACCCTTTACATTTCCAGAATCAAATTGGTAAAGAAATTAGTAGGACACAAGTTTTATATAACAAAACCAGAAAATAATTGCTATAAATCCTTGCTTGAATGAACAATTGTATCAGTACAGTATCAAATCAATTCTAAGGGTACAGATCATCTCCCAGAATGATTAATTCCCTATTTCAAGGTTAGAGAAGGGCACAGATGAAACAATTTGATACCATATATATATATATATATACATTCATCTGGGAAACATAATATTCCTATAAACAAATCAGAATGCATCATAGACATCCTAATTCCTAACTTCTCCAGTAGATGAAAGGAAGAAAGGTAAAATCACCTGAAATGCTTTAGAAATGACATCATCATGCAGTGCAACTTGATTTCTACAATTACAGCAGCTATACAATCTTGGTCCGATCAACTCAGCCATTGATGATCAAGATCAATCACAATGGATAGAACAGCTAAAAAATCAAGATCGCCATGCCAAAAACAATCAATACTCAATAAACAATCAAGGGCAAAAGAAAAATGTAATTGATAAAAAAAAAAAAAGGAATAAAAATGAAAATTACCTCCACAACTTCCTCGAACGTTATCTCCTTAACCCACGTTCTTCGACCTCGTACCTACAGATTAAACTGGATAAAGTAAACAACCAATTCAACAGAAGGGTTTAAAAAATCTTGATGACAGCCAAATTAAGAAAACAAAGCCAATGATGATGAATTTCATAATAATATCTCACAAGATAGCACAGAAAACAGAAACAGAAACAGAAGAAAGAAAAATAGAACCCATCAAAGAAAAAAAAAATGAAAGTAGCTTCTTTTTAACAAGAAAATTCAAGAATTTAAGCTGATTGCAGTTTCCCTGATATTGATCTAACCTGGCCATTGCTGCTCCATGCCCCGTGATGACAACAAATTCAAGCCTTTTTTTTTCTTTCTTTTTTCCCCTGTGGGTTTGCAAGGAAGAGTGAAGAAGATGAGTTCAGAGAGTATAGGGTTTTCCAGTTGTAAGAACAGAAATTTCTATGGGGTTGTTAGGTAAGCTTTCAGCAGAAGATGACAAGGTCCACTTGAGGCATCACCACCAAATATACAATTAATATATATATATATATATATTATATTATTTTTTAATAGAAATTTAATGCTAAAATTATCTTTTTTTTCACAGTTATATTTAATTTTTTTTATGGTGATCAATTATTTAATATTATTATACAATAAACTGACAATAAAAATTTAAAATATTTTTCTCATATTAAAAAAAATATTAAATAATCAAACAAATTATGATGTCACTAGTTTGGTTTATATATAAAATGGACCCCATGAAGATGTACATGGGCAAGGACAGTATTCCAACAGCTAAGCCAACTTGATTCCTTCCTAACTAATTAGTTTGGTTTCATAGTCAACAAACTTTCTTTTCAAGAGATGCAAAACAAAAAGATTCAGGCTTAGATTCAATTCTTGTGAATCTCAATTCTTCGAGAAATTAAAGCAATGGAAGAAGAACAAGAAAGTTATCTCATCACCGCACCCCTTAGTAAGTCCTATCTCTATCTCTATATGTGTGTGTATATATATATATATATATATATGAAAAGGAAAATTTAAAGAAACATTTTGTGTTTTTTGGTTAATCCACTTTTTTGACTTTGAGAGGAATGCCCTGCTGTTTTGGTTTGAAGGAATACATAAGGTGACCATTCAGGATGCTCAAGGATCTAGTCATAACTTAAGTCGATTTTATGCAATGTGGAATAAACCCAGGCCAGAATCTTCAACAATTGTATGACTATCAATTTTTTCCTCCATCAGTTGTAAAAAAAAAAAGTGGTGTATTTAGGTTTTGAATTAGTATTATCTTAAACTCTCAGGACAGAGAAACAGCTGCAAAACTATCGAATAGTTGTGAAAAAACACAGCTTTACCGAGAACTAGCATCGGCTGCTGAATCTGGTTGGGATTTTAGTACAAGATGGATGAGGTTTGGTTGTGCACTCTTTAACTTTTCCTTCATTTTCTGATCCAAATATTGTGACTGGATTGATTATTGTTTTAGGAATGCATCCGATCTCACAACATTATCCACAACATTTGTACTTCCTGTGGATTTGAATGCCTTCATTTTGAAGGTGAGATTAACACATCCTTTTGAATGCTCGTGATTCAACTTATTGCATTATTCTCTTTAGCTAAGACAAACGAATATCATCTCTTGTGAGTCAGATGGAACTCGATATAGCCTTTTTGGCAAATGTCACCGGAGATAACAACACGGCTTTGAGGTTTACAGAAGCTTCTGGAGCTAGAAAAAAGGCGATGAATTCAATTTTCTGGAATGCAGAGATGGGACAGTGGGTTGATTACTGGCTTAACAATAGCAATACATCCAAGGTGAAATATTTATGCATAATCTTGGAACATTATCTCTTTTATCTTTTAAGTTTCCGTTTAGTATGATATTTCATGTTTCTTATTTGTAGGATGCTTATACATGGGAAGCTTCAAACCAAAATGCAAACATATTTGCCTCAAATTTTGTCCCATTGTGGATCAATTCATTCCATTCAGGTTTCAGACAATATATTCTCCCTGATATACTTCACTAAAATTCACCAGATAAAGTATTAACCTTTACTATACTTGTATGCATGATTGAAGATGGTAAAATGGTGGAGAAAGCCATCGAGAGTTTCAGAACTTCAGGATTGCTTTGTCCTGCTGGGATTGCAACCTCTCTCACAAACTCGGGACAGCAATGGTAATTTAATATATATATATATGTTCTGTCTTCTTTGAAATATACATACATGTACGTTTTGTAATATAGTAAGAGTCTGAAACAGGGACTTTCCAAATGGTTGGGCTCCTCTTCAACACATGATTGTTGAAGGTCTGGCAAGGTGTGGATCAGTGGAAGCTAAGCTTTAGCAGAAGACATTGCTTTAAGGTGGATCAGAACAAATTATGTAGCTTTCAAGAAAACAGGTACAATGCATGAGAAGTACAATGTTGAGAAGTGCGGAGAATATGGAGGTGGCGGTGAATACAATCCTCAAGTAAGTAAAAAATCTGCTGATTTTGGTAATAAATAAATCAAATAGTAATGATTCAACTTAAGAAGGCCTTAAAACTTGGTTTCCCTGATTTTGGTACACTCTTTTTTTGTGGGCAGACTGGTTTTGGGTGGTCAAATGGAGTTGTATTGGCATTTCTGGAGGAGTTTGGATGGTCTCAAGACTTGAAGGTGGGCTGTGAGTAAGCAAAGTTTTATCATCCATATTAGTCTTATTTGTCTGTGTATTTGTTAGTATTCTTGGCTGGAAATAGCAAATACCCTGCCCTTTAAAACTTACTGTGTTACACATCATTGTAAACCAAGTTGCTGAAAATAAAGTAAAAAGGAATATCAACTTTCTTGCAAAGTCACAAGTGTGATTATTTATTCTCTGATTTAACCATAAAAGATTATAAATTAATTGGAATGAAAAGGAATGTTATAAATTTGGCAGAAGTTTGTGTCTTTGATGAGGTTGTGGATGGATTTGGCACAAAAAGACTTGTTCTTTATAAAGGGTTTTTTCCACAGGCAGTGGAGAGTTGATTGCAGATTATAACTTAGAAGTTCCTTTCTTCTTGACAGAGTATTTAATTATCAAGAACTCAGAATTGAACGAAAAAGAAAAGGAAAAAGAATCATCAATGGAAGATTTATTAATTTAGGGTTAATTAGTGCCTACTTAATTAGTTGTGGTGTGGTGTTGTGAGTGGTGTTGGGTAATCATTAATAATGAAATTTTTTTTAATCAAAAGCAATCATAATCTAATCAAAAAGCCTAATTTGTTGGAGATTAACACAAGAAGAATAAAAAAAATTGAAAATATACACATTATTCTTATAAACAACTCTAGTAAATCTTGTTCAACAAGATAATTATATATATTATATATGATATATATATATGTATAGTTTTTTGTTTTACACCAGGTGAACTATATATGGCAGAGAGCACAATTCTATTTGAACTGCTAAATAACCAATGAACACAGAAAGGTATAAAGCTTGATTCCCCCCTTGATTCTGATTTTTAATGCCTACACTTTATGCTTTAGTGACTTCCTGACTTGGTTTATATATATATAATCCTTAAAATATAGCAACGGTCCATTTCTGAATTGAATAATCTTTTTCTTTTCTTTAATCATAATAATTATACAAAAATTTGGCTTGATTAGCAGAAAAGAAGAAGGCCATATCCAGCTAGGGTTTGGAAGTATGGCATTAAAGTAAAATCTTCTTATATCATATTGTTAAGAAAACAACAAAGTGTGATCTATCTTATCACAGAAAGATTTTTTTTTTTTTTTTTTTTTCAAGAAGGGTTTAAACAAATCCCATGAATATTAAGGGCAGGTCCCTGCAGATTCTGGGCACCCACAGAAAGAGTGGCAAATGATTGATGTGTGGCAGTATACAAATATGATACATACATATTATAATATAATATATATATATATATATATATATAATATGTATATGTATATATGAAAGTGCACTAATTACATAGAAAATTGAAAGCTTTAATCAAAGAGGTATTAGTGGAAAGAGATGACAATGCACAACAAATGGCATATGTATAATTTAATTAGCCATATTTTAGTGTTATATATATATATTATATATTATATATATATATTATGTATAGATGATTTGTTCTTCTCGATGAATCTTATCTTAGTCAAATAGAGTTGGCTAACAAATCATGCAATCTTTGTCTTGTGTGTATATATATGTATTATATATATATTAGAGTAGACAATTAGTGAATATAACACATGGCTTATGCATATATTATATATAAATATATATATATATATATATATAATAAAAGTACACACGCATGCATACAAATATGTCATCTCTTTGCTTCCTTGTAGTGGTTTGCTTCCAAAAACCAGACAAATCTAAAATAAAAGTTACTTTGGAATAGGTTTTTCAGTCTCATCAATTCTAATTCTTTATATATATATATATATATATATATATAATTTTAAGAAGAAGGGTATGTATTTAAAGAAATATATATATTTGAACTTTGATATTCTTGTGTTGAAAAAAGAAAAGTACATGCATGTCTTCCAATGCAAGTCAAAGCCAAAGGAATTGACTAATATAAGTTACTGATATATATATATATATATATATATATATATATATATTATATATATATGTATGTATGTATGTTGTATGTATGTATATGTATATATTGATGAATGCATTTCCTAGGACTCATGCATTTCACCAAAATCTACATAGTCAAAATCCATGATTACTTAAGTATGAATGTATTATTGGAGCCAAAAAGAGATTATATAGATATATACACATATGATTAGAAACAATAGTTAATACAATGCAAAAAGTAAACTTTGGAGTTCTAAATCCAAAAAGTACATTAGCAGAACCACGAGGACAAAAAAAGAGTTCTATTTCTTCTTCTTTATAACTAAACTTTAACTCTATTCAAATATATCTAAAAAAATAATTGTTAAATAATTAATTTTGAGTATTTATTAAGTCTGCATTATTATATATTCGTGGAATCGGATGAATATATATATATATATATATATATATATATATATATGTGTGTGTGTATGTATGTATGTGTGGTGTGTGGGGGGGGGGGGGGGGGGGGGGAATATAGAAGAAAAAGAAAAGGGATTAGGTCGTGATAAGAGTTTTATATGATGCTCTGGAAATGAAAGGTTCAGGGTCCTCGCATACTGACTGCATCGAGCATTTCGCTGTTTGGAATCTGAGTTCCCAGGTCAAAATCTTCCCCATGTGCTTCATCAAATTATTCATCACTTTCAAATCCATATATATATATATATTCCTTTCTTGCATGGGGGATGAGGAGTCAACTTCCTCTTTCTAACATGATTCTTGAAAAAAATCAAATTATTAACCAATTAAATCATATTCATTTCCCCTTTTATATTTCAATATTTATAAAGTCATATACAAAAATTAATTTGAATGTATATATCACTTAAAAATAATTATTTATAATTGAAACACGTTCAAATTAATTTCTTAATTTAAAAGTATATATATATAATAAAGGAGAAATTTTACTACTTTTTTTAGTTAGACCATGTAGAATGCAGAGTCATCTGGACATTAATTGGTCCAGATTATGTTCAAATTGCAAAATTCAATTTTTATTCGAAAATAATTTTACCTTAATTTTAACCTAATACTTACAATAATAATTGAAATTTCAATTTAATTAACTTCACAATGCATTTTCCTATCGTGTTAATCCAATAGAAAAATATATTATATATATATATATATATATATAAGAAAAGAGAAGAAAAAGAATGGATGGGGATGGGAACTAATAAGGGGAGAATGAAAACAGAAAAAGGAACAAGAGAAAAAGCGGTCCCGGGGCGGGATGGCATGATGAAGGGCACGGGAGGTGAACAAGTGCTTCTTCCATAAAAAGCTGATTTTTCTTGTCATTCTTTTTTCTTTAGAAACCTTTTCTTTCTTTTCTTTTTTTCTTCTCATTCTTCCTTTCCCCCCACCATAGCGCCACCGTCCCTACTTATCGGATCAATCCGATCACTTACACTAGAATTTCCATTTCTACCCTCAACTATATTCATCATTGTCTTATACTCTATTATTTTTTATATTTCTTATTGTAAATTATTTTTTAAACAAAAATTAGACTATTTGAATAATGTTCATCTAATTTATATTATATATGTATAGCTTTCTCATAATAATTGTCATTTCGTATGCATATGGCAAATGGCAAATGGCAAATGACAAATTTATAATCAACTACCAAAAAAAACTTTATGATCATGATCCATTGTGATCATGTACTTAATTAATTAATTAATATATATATATATATATATACACACAAGTTTCCCAAATTTGGCCGGTAGCATGGTTTACTAGATTACAGACTATTATGTATAAGATTCTTGATTGGAAAGTGATCGCTATTTTAATCTAATCAAAGGATCAACAAAGTCACTACTCCACATACCCCCCCCCCTCCCCCCCCCCCCCCCCAACAAACCCTTTTTGAATTTTTGTTTATAGTAAAGGTTTTATTAGTATAAAACTATACTAATTAAAGAAGCAAAAAGAAGCCTTGGAAGTTAAGAGAATGAATTAACCTTATCATTGACAAGTGGAATTTGCCAATCATCATTCTTCTTTTTTTAGTTTGCTTTCATATATTATATTTATTATGATTCAATATCATTTTAAAATTTTCTTTTTAAGTTTTATTATACACACAGTAAAATAATCTTATTATAAATGTTATATGAGATCACAAATTCAACTCAATATTATATAAAAATTAAAATAAAATCTCTCTCAAGTAAAAGTTAAACTTTTTAAATATAATTTTGATCAAATTAAATTAGTTAAATGATTGATTTTTTATAATTAATTAATTATAAATAATTGATGGGGAGGGGTAATTAAGGGAAGAAGAAGTGAAAGATTCGAGTTTCGAGGCAATAGATAGATTGACTGATAATTTCTACCCTCACGTGCAAATGCGATTCCTAATAAATTAAAAAATAATAATAATAATAATAATATAAGAAAGAAAGCGTGACTGAGTCCTACCGCTTCTACCATAAACATTGTATTAAGAGTCGTCCCTTGACGCATGTGCCGCTTTCTTTAAATAATCGCCGACTCTTCCTCCAACCAATCAACGCTTTCAACTCAACATTCACTATTTCTTTTTTTTTTTTCTTTTTTTTAAAGAAAATACCTTTAAATATAATGTATATAATATATTATAAATAAATATATATATATATATATTTTTTTGTTTTTAATTTTCGAGGTCAAACTATGAAATTTGAATAGGATTCTTCTGTTAATGTTAGTTGTTGGGGGTGCTTTTTAATTAAGAAATAAACTACCTAACTGATCTTTTAACATTAATTATAACCCTCGAGTATATTCTTGTGAATTAATTCATTAATGCATACAATATATATATATATATATTATATATATATATATATTATTACTACTACAAAATTTTGATAATATCAAGAAAGATACGTATTATCTTTATTAAATTAAAATATTTTTAATAATTATAAAATCAAATGTTAATGTTCTTTCATGAATTATGCAGCAATAATTAGCATAAAAATATTGAGTTGGGAGAATACATATATATATATGTATGTATGATATTATAAGTATAATTAAGGAGTAATCATATAAATGACATCTTTAAGCATGTGATTAAGGTTCTTGGAAAATCACAAATATGTGTGTTGTTTGAATAATCCCATCATTACCTTAACAAACAAAAATGGGAAAGAAAAATATATATATATAACATTTCTTTTTCTAGTTTTTTTTCATCCCATATTTGGAGAAACATTCATTAATTCTCTATCTCACCCTTTATTTTTTAAACTTATTATTTGAATATTTGCTTTAAAATTTATAAAAGTATTTGATAAAAATGATTTATGAATATAATTTAAATTTATTTTAAATATTCTAAAATAATTAGCAGATATTGGGAAAAGAAAAGAAAAAGTGTTCAGTTTTGATCCCAGAAATCAGTACAAAAATGTCAGAATAATGACTACACATCTTTTATTTATTTAATTTATTAAAAGGGAACTTGGAATTAAAAAATATTCAACAGTACAACATAAGTTATAATTATTTACTCCAAAGACCAAAACCTGAAAAGTATTAACTAATTTTAAAATAACAATTAATTTATATTATTATAATTATGATAATAAACCATGAAAAGAAAGTACAAACTGCACACAGGTTAGTTAAGAATGAAGTATCAATTAATTCTCTAAAATAGTAATAATCGTACACAAATATATATACATATTTTATAATAAATGTATAATAATATATAAAAATAAATTTATAATTTAAAATATTTTTTTAATATAAAATAACATCACTTAGACTTATGATGGTTACGTCTTCAATTGTTACTGTTAATATCAAAATGAATAAATGTCACTTTATATATATATATATATATATCCTTTGAATATTTTTATTTTTATTATATTTTTAATTAATGAATTTAAAAAATTATAAATAAAATATTATGTATTTTTTTTAATAAATATCATTTATTAATATTAGATTAATGTTATAAATTATGTGAAAATGCGTTTTTTTTTGTCTAATATAAAAAAAAATATATACACACATTTCTGATTATATCTCATAATTGGATTCCCTAATCCCCACCACAAACGCCATTATAAATAAAAACTCCATTTTTTTCCTTTTTCTTTTTTTTTCTTTCCATCGTCTCCACTGATAAAAAAACCCTATTTTTTTCTCTCTCTCACTCTATATATATCACATCAATCTGCCAAAGCAACAAAAGAAACAACCTCTTTTCCTTGCAGTTTTTCTCCATTTGTCTGGAACAAACAAACGTACGTACTCTCTCTCTCCATTTCTCAGTGAGAAGGGTTCATTCGTCCTCTCTCTCTCTCTCTCTACAAAGTGCATGTATGTGTTTTTGCTTTCAATCAGCAACAGTAATTAATTGATTACGGTAGGTAGGTTAAAGTAAAACTTGTCTTCTGCTACTCCTGCAATTACTGCTGCTCCTACTACTACTCCTTACTGTTTAGTTTTGTACTACTCTTTAAAGTTCCCCCAAACCTTCCCATACCCATTCCAGACAATTACTGCAACGAGAATCGGTGGTCTGTCCAAAAAAAAACCACTCCGCTTTAACCCCCCACCTTTTTTTTTTTGTTCATTTTTGTTTTTTTCTTCACCGAAAGGCGAAAAAAATGCTTGAAACCGTCAAGTACCTCCTTGGCTCCGCCGGTTCTAGCGGCTTTGGCTCCAAGTCTACTGCCGTGGAAGTCACCGAGAACTGTACCGATCTTCACTCCATCACAGCCATCATCACAGGTGGTTAATTAATTTTTTATTTATAAACCCTGGCCTTTTCATTTTTTTTTTTGAATTCGGTAGTTCGTATGTTTTATTTATATATGTGTGTGTATGTATAGGAGCGACGTCGGGGATAGGAACAGAAACGGCGAGGGTATTAGCTAAACGCGGTGCCAGGGTAATTCTTCCTGCTCGAAGGATCAAAGCTGCTGAGGATACGAAAACTCGTATTCTCTCAGAATTTCCGGACGCGGAGATTATTGTGATGGCGCTTGATCTTAGTTCTCTCAACTCTGTACGCAAATTTGTGGACGAGTTTGAGGCTCTTGATTTGCCGCTTAATCTCCTCATGTAAATAAAACTCTCTTGGCTTGCTGTTTATATATATATATTGCTTTTTTACATTTAATTCTCATACAAAAGATTTGTGCCTACACACAGAAACAACGCTGGGAAATTCTCTCACCAACATACTATTTCTGAAGATGGAATTGAGATGACATTTGCTACTAATTATTTAGGTAAATTTATATACATATATGTTTGTATATGTATATTAACAGTAATTATCTAGCTTTGAATACTTTAAAATGGCCCTTAATAAACTCTGTGTGTATATATATATATATATATATATATGTGTATGTATGTATGAATAATTCAGGTCATTTTCTGCTGACGAAACTGTTGTTGAAGAAGATGATTGAGACTGCAAAAAACACCGGCGTTCAAGGAAGAATAGTGAACGTGTCATCGAGCATCCACAGCTGGTTCTCCGGCGACGCCGTCCGTTATCTCGATTTGATAACAAGGAATAAAAGGTAGTAATGGTAGTTTAATTAAACGCTCGCCTAATATATGTTTGTGTGTATATATATATGTATGTATAGGTCAGTATACTGAAATGAATGCACGATTGCACACTGCAAAAGAAAACAAAGAAAATTATTATAGAAAAATAGTATAGAAAGGAAAAAAGAAGAAGGTGGTGGTTTTGACTTTATGCTGAAATATTTGTCTCGGTCTTCTTCTACTACAGTAATTACGATGCAACACGTGCGTACTCTCTCTCGAAGCTTGCCAATGTTTTGCATACCAAGGAGCTTGCTCGGAGACTCCAGGTCAGTACTACTAGTTTTTTTATTTCTTTAATTAAATCAAACAAAAAGGAAGCAAAAAGGTAAAATTTGTGTGTTTTGTGAATGTTGTAGGAAATGGATGCAAATGTGACAGCCAATTGTGTGCATCCCGGGATTGTAAGAACCCGACTTACCAGAGAACGAGAAGGCCTCATTACTGGTATATATATATATAGCTACTTGTCATTGCTCTGATTCTGAATAATATAATAATTATAAGTGGGTGTTTTTTTTTTTTTCCCTTTTTTGCAGATCTGGTTTTCTTTTTGGCTTCCAAGCTCCTTAAGACCATCCCTCAGGTACTTATACTCTGAAAGAGCCATGGATTTGACTCGATTTTGGTCCTTGTATTAAATATTTTCTATTGGTTTAAGTTTTAGAGTATGTGTGGGATTTAAAGATATTTGTTTAGTTAATTATTTATGGATTACAGGCTGCAGCAACTACTTGCTACGTTGCTACTCACCCAAGACTTGAGAATGTGACGGGAAAATACTTTGCAGACTGCAATGAAGCTGCAACCTCCAAATTAGGTTCCAACCAAATGGAAGCTGAGAAGATGTGGTTAGCCTCAGAAATAATGGTTAATAATAAAATCCCCAAATCCTTCCGACCAACTTTTTGAAGACCTTGTAGAACCCTTTTATATGTAGAGCTTAGCAGAAACTGCAGAATACATGTGTATATTATATAGATACATATAAATATACATAGCTAGCATATGTTATGAAAAACAAAGTACATTTTAGCTTATATCTAAATCAATTATGAAAGGATGTGACTCAATAGCATATATATACATACATATATATATATATATTTATATAATCCTATGCATTTGAAATCTTGCTGTACTAAGGTTGAATGTTCCAAATTGATGTGAATTCTTGATCTTGACTTTGAGGAAAATTTTTAGATGGGATAATATGTTTTCTTTTCTTTTTTCCTTTCACTTCCACCATGTGAGTGTTCAATTTTTTGGAGTATCTTTGGGTACTGAAATGGGTCCTACTAACATGTCAGCGTGTGCGTTTTTTTTGTTTTTTTAAAGAAAGATCAAATGGAAGCTTAATTTTTTTTTCTTTCTTTCTTATCTATATTTGAAACAGTGGCATCATTTCTCTTTCTATGTGAATTCTTGATTTTCTAGTCCATTTCTTGTTATTACTCTGCAGTATCTTGATTCTCATATGAATGAATATACATGCATACACACTTTTAAAGAATCATTTATTATTATCATAACTCTTATATGATATTTATATTTATAATGTGTCCATCTAGTCAAAACAAGAGCTTAAAGATCCTCTTTTTTTTTTTTTTTTCTTTTTCATTTTTTGAGAGGAATACAGACCTTGGAATATGGTGGACCAGTAAACATGACAAAAAAAAAAGGAAGCTCATCTTATGGTCACTACTACAAGTGTTTGATTCACCATTACCATATTTCCATTTACAAATCCACTTTATAGTTGTTCCACCATCATCGGCTCCCTTCACTTCACTGTATCATCTTTTTGCCATCATATTCTAGAATTCCTGAAAAACAATAACAGAGAAATTGAAAGAAATTTATTATTCTTGCTGGGGTTTTTCCCTTACCTTTTGCTTTTCTTTTGCAAAGAGTGTGTGGGTGTGGGTTCCCATCACACAAGAAGCTACCATCTTGGGAATCCCAATTCAATTGTTTTAGCAAACACACACAGACATGACCATCTTCTTTGATGAATAATTGGGAAAGTAAAAGAAATAGAATTGAGGCCCCCCAAGTCAAACATATATATATATATATATATATACACACACACTGGAATCATTATCTAAATAATCTTCCTTCCAACAATAGGTATTGGATTTCCACCTATGTTCTCCACTCTTTAAAAAACTCCATTCCCCCCTTAAACTAAAATAATCTCAACTTTCATCTTTCAATCCAATGCAGATCTAAGTATCTAACCCCACCACCTTGTTTGGAAAAGAAAATGGACTATTTTGGGGAGATAATATACATGTACGATATGCTTCATTCTTTCCCCAAAGTCTTGGAGAAATTCTTGCCAAGAATGCTTCAAGAATCTCCAGAAATTCCAACATATTCAAATACCGTGCCTAAAAGTTAACACAGAATCAAAAACTATCAAAAAGTTTCAATCTTGGAAAGATTTATAATAATATCAATTTACACCCATAAAAAAAGAAAGTTTATGAATATAAGTTGGAATATTTTTGTTGATAAGAAAGATGATACTTGAAAGATATGTCTAAAATGATCAATATTCCTTTTCAATAAAACAAAAATAAATGCAAAACTGTGTCGTTTCTGCTTCTGTTTCCTTCCTATACCGGCAAATCCAACGCAATCTTGAACTACACGGGCCGAAATTTCCGGAGACCCGACCCATTTGTAAAGCCCTACTGTTATTACCTTAAACCCCTGAACCAAAATTTCCAACTCCTTCCGCAATCCAGAGCTTCAGACAAATTAATCTCATCTCTAAAAATGGCGAATTTATTATCTGAAACTATTCCAAGATTCACAGCCGAAACCCTCCGGTCGGCTGCCAAACAATCTGAAGGATGTCACATTGTCCCCGTCCGCCTACGTCGCGCCATCAAGAAATACCTCCGAGGTGTGTGTATATCTATATGAATATATACTTACTTTTAACTTTATAAGCATATGAATTATGCAACCGATTTCTGGTCAAAGTTATTGTTTTTTGCGAATCCTTTCAGAACAAGAGGATCCGCATATGAAAAGAAAAGTGTTGAGATTATCTGAATCCTTCAACGGAATTAAGGAAGTGAATCTTCTTCTGCCGATGTCTACTTCAAAAGAGCTTGTTGATAATCCTGTGAGCTTAGAACGCTCGAAGAGGTGGAAAATTAAGAGCTCTTATGGTGATATTGGTTTCAAGTACAGTGACGATGAAACTATTGCTTATGTTGCCTCTCGTATGCCTGCTGTCTATTGTGCTTGCTATAGAGTTTTAAGTGAGGTAGGATTGTGGAACACAATGAAATGAGTATATATATATATATATATATGTATGTATGTATGTATGTAATTTGTTCAGGAAATCATAGTGTTTTTCCTTTTAATTTGATATGCTTTGTTGCAATAATCTGAAGGTGAGAAGGAGACTACCGGGTTTTTCCCCAGCTAAGGTTTTGGATTTTGGGGCAGGGACTGGTTCTGCATTTTGGTGAGGAGTCTGTGTTTGGTTTTCTACTTTCATTTTTGGCCTGCATGGCTAATTATTTATAATTGTGAAGGGCATTAAGAGAGGTATGGCCGCGATCAATGGAGAAACTTAATTTGATAGAGCCATCACAATCAATGCAGCGAGCAGGGCAGATGCTTATAAAAGGTAAAATTTTGGCAGATTGCTCGAGTTTTCAGGGCAATCTATCATGACAGAGTTTATTGTTTTCCTCCTCCTGGCTGGTACTGTGATATATTGAGTGGATGGTTGAGTGCTTTTTGATATTAATGCCTGTTAAATTGTTATGCTTGTGGTTGTTATATTAATGGAAATCCATGATAATTGAAGTAGTTCCTCTGTTTCCAATATATTAAGTTGAAATTAAATCTTGTGTAACTGAAGATATGGCTTTTCTGTGTTTGGAACTAGTTCGTTTTTCTTCCGCTGAAGTATTTTCATTCTATATACTTCGATTGTATTCCTGATGTTGGTTTCTAAGAATGCTTATACTTAATATATTGGAAAGATTCTTTATTAAGGATATAATTATGGTTTTCTGAGGATTAATCACAATATAGTATCCTTATGTTTGTTATAGATATAAAGAATTTACCACATATTCAAAGCTATGGTAGCATACAAGCTATGTCCCAGAATATTAACAAGTCTGAAAGACAGCATGACTTGGTAATTGCTGTAAGTATCATTCTTACCCTCAACATTTTATTTGGCTTCTCAAGAAGTCAGGGTTGTATTTGGTTTTGTAATCAGAAATCAATCATTGAAAAGAAATTCCAAAAAGATTTTAAACATTTTAGAAAATAATAATTGATTGTAAGGTTTTCCAGTTTTATGCTACTCCGACTTCAATATCTTTGTAAGGTTTACCACTCACTACTGAGGGTTCATTTTTTACCATGTCACTATAGTTTACTGCTGTCAATCCTGGTTATTTTACTCAAGGTTCTTTACCCTTTGCTGCAGTCATATGTGCTTGGAGAGATACCATCTATAAGGGACAGAATCACTCTAGTTCGTCAACTATGGGACCTTACTGGAGATATACTGGTATTCCAATTGATATCTTTTGTCTCTTTGTAGATGCATGAGAATATAGTACAGGATTATGTGCATATATATATTAGCATGTCGTGTATTGGAATAAAACTTTAAAGACACTTCTCTTGAGTTCCACAACCATATATGTCTATCTATAATTTATAAGCATTGACAATGGCAGCATAATGCTAGGATATTTCAGAAAGTGTTGGGGTAAATCATGCCAAAATTTTTAGATTTAGATGTCATCCCTGGTTAATTCATTAAGACCAAGATACAGATAAATTATACAGACTTCTAATCTTTTTTATTTATTCTCTTCTATCATGTTTGTTCATTCTTTAAAAAAATTCAACTGGAACAGATTTTAATTGAACCTGGAACTCCAGAAGGATCAAATATCATATCTCAAGTGCGATCCCATATTCTATGGATGGAAAAAAGGGTGAGTTCCCTGATGGATTTATGCTGCTTAATGGTGTATTTCTTCAGGTTGACACTTCTATTAAACTCATGTATAGCTTTGTGACTTTATAGAGGAGCCGCAAAAGTGAAGATGCGCCTCATAAAGTATCTAAGGATTTGGTAACATTGGAAAGTGGAGCATTTGTAGTAGCTCCTGTAAGTTGGGCTTTCTGTACTTCATCAGTGTGAGTTGGTTTTTCAGTGATATCATCACTTACCTGTTGCATCTTCTGTTTGTTACTGCAGTGTCCTCATGACGGATCATGTCCACTAACTAAGACAGGAAAATATTGTCATTTTGTCCAACGCTTGCAAAGAACAACTTCACAGCGTGCATACAAGGTTTTGCACTGAATTACGTGTCTCAGATTCTTTATTTCCTTATAGTATACCTGCTTCCTCGTATGTGTAGACTTTATATCTCTTCTTTTCTTTGGCTGGTGCTGCAGCGAACTAAGGGTGGCAAGCCTCTCCGTGGTTTTGAAGATGAGAAATTTTCTTATGTTGCTTTTAGACGAGGACAGAGACCAAGGTGAGCACTTTTTTCTATGAACTAAGGAGTTATGGAAGATTAAACACATGGATTACATACAATTTTAAGTTAAGAAGAGAACCTGGATGAGGCGCTTGAGTAAAATTGGATATAGGCTATACATATATATTATATTGTTTCTTGCTCTTGTATCTATGTTATGTGAAACATGATGATTGTTTAAAGCAGAGAACCTTGGCCTCTTGATGGTATGAAGTTCGATACATTGAAAGAGCAACATGCAAAAAGAAATCCTGAGGATTTAGAAATTGATTACGGTATGTGTGATTCTTCCAAGTCTTATGTAGTAGATTTGCCATTAAAAGAACAGAACACAAACATTTCCATTAACTATTGAGCTTATGTTTGTAAATCTTATAAAACATTTGATTGAATCATGCAGAGGACCAATTCGAGTCAGAGATTGAGAACGAACAGCAGGAAGACAATCTCGTCCCCTACCATTCAGACGTTACAGAAATAGAAACAGATGAGAATATTACTGATTATGAAGAAGGAGAAGCAGAAACAGCAAGTGCAGATCTTGGTAGTGGTTGGGGAAGAATCATACATTCCCCCATTAGGAGGGGAAGACTGGTCGAAATGGATGTGTGCAGAGCTACTTGCCCAGATGCTACAGAGGGTTCTTATGATAGGATTGTTGTCACTCAAAGCAAAAACCCAACATTGCATCATCAAGCAAGAAGATCACTTTGGGGTGATTTGTGGCCTTTCTAAACACTTCTTATATTCGAAGTTATTGTATCAACTCATCCTAATTATGTAAAAATCTAACAGTCCTCCAATGAAAAAGGGTCTGTAAAATATTTAATCACGTGCTATATTAATAATATATATATATATATATACAACTATCCAAGATCAGCTGCATGGGCTGCTCAAAGTAAATTTTAATACATGTTTATATATATATATATATATATATATATATATATATATATATATATATATATATATATATATATATATATAATTTTGAAGTTTTAAATTAGCAGCCCCTGTCATAAGTGAAGTAATGTTCGAGGAAATCTATATATAACATGGAACCAGACAAATTACAGTACAACTCTGGCTCCACTTGTGCACCACATACGATTGGGTTCGGCATAATATTGGAAAATCTCATTATTAATATCACACTAAATTTATATATAACTTAAGTGTATTTGAGAACTTTCCCACATCGATTTTACATGCATGTTTTTCATGGAAATATAATATTCTATAAAGAATAGTATTTTTCCATTAAAATTATAAAAAAGAAAAAATGAGAGGAAAGCGAAATTAACCTAAACTACAGAAGATGAAGAAAATCATCGTAAACATCATTCAACATAGTATAATCTTGGAGTGCAAGATCGTAGTCAAATGAATCCCACGAAATATTATTATCATTATTGTCGCCGGAAACATCATCAACCTCCGCCGCACGCGGCCGCGGCTGCTCCTGTAATTGACTTGACGAACCAACACTTCCCAGCTGGAAGCTCTCATCATAGCTACGTGTAAACCTAGCAGCTGAAACTGAAACCCTTGTGGGTTTTGGAAGATACACTACTTGGTTCTCCACGTCGTCTTTTTTGATAATTTTGGACTTTCCTTTTTTTTGGAAATATGGTTATTATTAGGTTTAGGGTGAATCCCTTGTTGTTTGAGTCGCTTAAGAATGTGTGTATTCCAGTGATTCTTTATCTCGTTATCTGTTCGACCGGGCAATCTTCCGGCAATGAGTGACCATCTGTTTCCGAGGAGGGATTGAAGCCGGATAATTAAATCCTCTTCTTCCGACGTTATGTTTCCTCTTTTAATTCCCGGTCGGAGGTAGTTTAGCCATCTCAGCCGGCAGCTCTTTCCGCACCTCAGCAGCCCTTCCATATTATAATTTTTTGAGTTATGTTAAATAGTTATAAATTTGAATTATGTTTAAAAGTGAAAATGTGTATGTATATGTATAATTGTTAAGAATTACCAGCTCTGTTGGGCAAAGATCTCCATTGGCCTTGACCATGAGCTTGAATGTAAGTGGTGAGGAGAAAATCTTCTTTAGCAGACCAAGGACCTCTATTCAATCTTCCCTCTTTAGAACAACAACCTTTTCTGCCCATATCTTCTCTCTCTCTCTCATATGCTACCTTCAACCTTAATTTATTGGAGTAATTGTATCCATGCTGACAATTATACGTACCCTACACTAATTAATTAATCAAAACACACACACACACACACACATATATATAATATATATATACACAATTAGCATGACCAACATATGTGTAAATTTCCAAGAGTTTATTATATTACAAGTCTCTCTAGAAAAAAAAATGTGAAAAATCATTTCTTTTTTTTTCACATTTGTTTGGATGTTTGATTGATGATATACTTTTATCAAGTTATAAGTGAAATGATAATCATCTTTAACTTGTTTATTACAAATAAAAATGTTGTCTTGTAAATATGAGTTGATTCTTATGTATGCAATTGTTTAAGTGAAAGTACCAAGAAAACCATGGCATTGTAAAATAATAAATCAATGAATTATATTTACTACAATTGATACAAAAGATCCAAAACAAAAAACCACAGCCAGTCAGTCAACATAGACATTTTTCCGACCATGTTGAATCATCTGTTACACTATATATATAAATGCTAACAATAATGTTTTGTACTATATACTTTTTTTTTTGGGTCTACACTAGGTGTTGACATCAAGAATCCAATTTCTTCTGTCAACCCTCCATCCCACATCTCAAGTAGAGATGATCGGAGAAGATCCCTGTATGAAAACTTGCCAGCAGAGAGATTTCACAGAAAGTGGTAAAATGAAGGAAAAAAAAAACATGTACAGAAGAAGATGCCAGTTTCTGAGTTGGAAGTGCTTCTTCACCATTATCAAGAGCTGTATGTTTTACCTATGTTTTTCCGAATCGAATTGGCAAACCATAATTGAGGAATGTTTTAATGCATCCATCCCAGCCAGCAGTAACAATGACAAGACCCCATAAGTTAGGAGAATTCAAGGCACTCTGTAAAGCACTTTTCAAGAACTTGAACTCAGATTTACATATTGATGGGGAAACAGCAGATGGTGATGAACATGACTCCGGTAGTTTCTCCTCCGGCCAGGTAGCAGAACCCTTGTTGTACAAAGAATCCAAGAAGAATCCGCGGCCTAAAGCAACACAATCTGGAAAACCTGATAGCATCTTTGGAAGCAAATCCTTCTCGAAATGCCTACTTTCCAGTATACTACTACTACTACCACTTTCTTGATTTACTGCATCAGTCTTCGTTTTCAACCCACCCCATGGTATGGCAACTGAAGCATTACGAGAGAAGAAACTCTCGCTTGACTTAACGTGCTTCATTTTAGCTGACCTCTGGTCTTCTTGTGTGTAGTTCCATACGTAAACATTAGAATCCTCAGAAACGGATATCACATGATTCCCATCGGAAGTGAAAGATGTAGATGCTTGACTTCCTGTATTTTTCATACCTAAAGATACAGCAGAAAGAACAAAAATGTTTAGGAGATAAAAAAATTGAAAACACTTGTGTTCTTGAAAGTTAAACAAGAAAAATACGCACCCTTGAATTTGCTGACGATATTGGATCCAGAAAGTATACGAATCTGTGAATCAGCAGAACTCACCATCACTTTGTTGACATCGCCTGGACAAAACTGGGGGAAAAAAGGAAAAAACTTTTAAGGTTCTATTTTGACCAGCATTCTTAGCAGCCTTTTCTGTTCTTTTCTCTTTCTACTAATTTTCAACAGAAGAACGAACATTCTTCCCTATAAATTCCATCCAAAATTCAAATTTTTAATATGCATTCTTGAACATTTTGAGTTTAAATTTCAAGTCTCCGAGTGGGAATTGATACCTGAAATCCAGTTATTCTCTTGCCAGCAAATTTCTTCTTTCCTGTGAGGCATATTTGACTACCCAATTGCAGACGATTATCTAAAAATGCAAGCATAGGAACATCAGTCCTTTGTATAACATCAAAACAATGTCAATAATAACTTTCTTAATCCATTAAAAATGCCCCCAAGTAAGCTTTAAAAATGAAAACCAGAATAAATTCAACTACATAATCCATCCCAAAAGATAATTCTTGCATTTTCTTAGGTGACCAATCAGACTTTTCCAAAGAAAGAAAACGAATATGCAAATTTCGGTAATGGAATGACAAACCAAAAACATAAAATCTCCAAGAAAACACTGTGGAAACTCCAGTATTACAAGGTTTTTCAGGTAATAATTACTCGATAAAAAAATAAATGCCACACACTACTTCTAGTTCACTCTCTCATAAATTTGAAGCATAACCTTAAAAAAAAATACATACACGAATTAAATATTACTGATGCATACCTACTACATCGTAGAAGCGACAATTACCATCAATGGAGCCTACAATGCCACCCTGCAACAGTAAGAAAGATAACAACTCATTAAACTAGGAAACTCATCAAATTCTTTTGAATGCCAAAAACACGAGACCGTATCAGACCTTCCCATCAGGAGAGTAACAGACGGCTGTCACTATTTCTCTTATATCTGTCCAATCAATGACTCGAAAGTCATGCACTTTCCAAATGCGTATTTTACCATCTATTGATCCACTAATGAAGAAATCGTCATCCACAGGATTGAATTCGATACAGGTTACTGTACCACATATAAAAGACAACACATATGAGATGAAAGTATACTAAACACAGGTAATAGATATTCTTTGGTAAAGCACAAGAAGAGCTTTAGCAGGGTAAGTACCATAGTTATTATGTGAATAAACTCCAAGGCATTCATCGCATCCCACTTGCCACAGGCGAGCAGTTTTATCGACAGATGAAGAAAGAAGATACTGCAGGTGCAGGACAGGTATGCAAAGTAAGTATCTGAATCACATGGCTATCAAGTTGAAAAACAATAAGGAATACTAAGAAAAAGCCAGTCAAAACAGAACATTGGTGAAACTAACCCCATTCTTAGACCATGAGAGAGCCAAAACTTCACCCTTGTGCCCACAAAACTCATGCACTGGTTTCTCCAATATGCGGAAAACCTTTGGAGGGAGAATAACACAAGCCGATTCTGATGATTTTCGTAACATTTTAATCTGATCAATCTTCTCTTTATCAAAACTAAGAGGAGCTAATTTCGAAGATTGATCAATTGAGAAATAAACACCTGAAGGATCTCTATATTGGATATCTAATCCACTGGAGCACTCATCTTCAGTAACCTTCCATACACGTATAACACCATCTTCACCAGCACTTGCCAGAAATTGACCATCAGGACTAAACTTCATAGTCAAAATTGAGCCATCGTGCGCAGGAAACTCCTGTCCTGCCTGCAGCATGGAAAGTTCCTTCATATTCTTTTTTGGGAATGCACCGAACTTTTTGAGTACCTGCTGTTATCTTTGAATTGATCTCCCTAGGCTTCGAGTTAAACGTCTTTGCTCCATCTCCTTATGAGTAAAGATACTTAATTTCTCAAGCCAACCTTTCTTGACCTTCTTCTTCCTATCAACCCTATCTGAATCTCTGCGCAAAAATCGTTGCACTAATGGTGATGAGCCAACACTTCTCTGAAATTCTCAATCGAAACTAACCTACCTGAACCTACTTCACGTAATAGGCCGAGCATACCATCTTTGTCCGATTCATCAACCACAAATTTAGTTCCATTGTCCAAGTTCCTAATTGTCAAGTGAAAGGCTTCCTCAGCAGCAACATCTTCTGCCACCATTTCTACACCTCCATTTGATTCAAACGATCGTGCAGACAAAAATTTGCTGTCAACATCTAAATTAGCCAAAACCGCATCACTTTTGTCCCTAAGCCTGTCAAGGCCAATTCTAAAATCTTCAGCTATTTCATCTGCAGGCTCATCTCCATCCTCTTGATTCAAATCAAACCCTAAACCCATCCATTTGAAAAAATTAGTGCGACGTTCAGCAACACCTGCTGGTTTCCTGGTCCAAAACTCATATCCATAATTGAGGTCTGCACAGCCAGAACTAGAACAATCAGAACCCATATCAGAGACAGATGTGATCTCATCCCGGCTATCAAGAAATTGATCTTCATCTGTTTCGCTGCAACTAGCCATCGTACTTTCCCTTTAAACCATAAAACTCTACAACAAAAAAAAAAAAAAAAAAAAGAAAAGGACGCCAAGTCAAAACCAAAATACAATCTAGCAATTCCCAAATCCCAAATCCCAGGAGAAGAAAAATTAAAAATAAAAACTTTATTGTTACGATCTACTCAAAAGCATCGGCGCCCAGATCACAACTCATCATATAGATCTCAAGAAAAAGAAAATCAAGAAATATAATCAAACACTAGAAAGCAACAAGCAGACAAAATTATTAACCAGCTAAAACAAACACAACGCATGCATATTCCACAGAATCACCGAGGTTAACTAATATAACAAAAAATGATTAACCCCAAAACCCACCTACGCCTTTAATTAGCTATTAATAACAGAATTAGCTACAATGAGTTCAGAAAGTTAAAGAGTTTTTTTCTTCTTTTTTTTCTTTTTCCCTTCACCTGGTCAGTAATTAAAACGTTGTTACTCCAACAATTCGAAACCCATAAAAAAGATTAAAACTTGAAACTAATCTCCGGTTCTTTATCATCATCATATACTCGCAAACACGAGAAAAGATCAAAAAGAAATCAGAAAAAGAAAAAAGAAAAGAAAAGGGTATAATAAATAAATACCAAATCGGACAAAGTAAAGAAAAGCCCAACCAGCAATGGAGTAGTGAAAATTAAGAGATTTCCAAAGAAACTGGTAGAAGGGTCGAAAGTGGAAGAGGATGGAAGGAAGGAAGGAAAGAAAGAAAGAAGAGTCTTTAGTCTTTCTCTCTCTCTCTCTCTCTCTTTCGGTGAATGGGGAGAAATGACAAACAACTACCATGGCGAAAGGTAGAGAACATTGTACTTGAAATTAAAATTACAATTTCACCCTTGGCATTGATTTGGCCGTTCACCCAACGGTTTTAACGATGATGCACATGCTTTCCAACTAGTAAGTAATAATATGAATATGCTTTGTTTTCTTTTTCTTTTTCTTTTTCCTTTTCCTTTTTTTGCTTCATTTAGTGTTGGTTTGGTTTGGTACCATCTCTTATTAAATGTGCCCTTCCTTAATTCTCCACTTGGAAGCTTCTTTTTGCCACCTTACAAAACTACCATTATTATGACATCGAGATTCTTAATTTTGTCTTCCATGTTTTTTAAATATACTATTAAATAAAATATTTTAGAATTTAAATAAAATGTATTATAAATGTTAAAAGAATTTACAAATTTGATATATAATTTAAAAATAAATTAGTATAATTTAAAACATCTTTAAAATGTTATCCACCAAAATTGAAAAATAAATAAATAAATGGAAAGAAAGGAGATTTGAGTAAATTCAAACAAAAAAAAATACAAGAAGTCAGTATTACGGTATTACCGCGTGGGATAGGGAGTTTGACTTTGACCAATACTGTCTGGTCTACCGACGACCACCGTAGAACCTCCATATATTCCCTCTATTTTAATTATTACCATCTTCCATTATTAATAGTACACCACAAAAGAAAATCCGTTAACTTGACCTTTCACTTTCTTTTTTTCCTTTTTTTTTTTAAAGAAAATATAAATTAATTTATAATTATTTTATTTATGAGTTTTGAAGTCTAGTGAAAAATTGAAAAAGATGAGAGAGGAAGAAAGGAATCAAAAGAAACTTATTTGCATTGTTCTCATCCATGTGCTTCGAATAATGCATCTTTTTCTTGGTTCATGTTTTGTAAATAAATTGAAATACAAAATATTTTTTTTCTCTTTTACAAAACATATTTATATCTAGAGGAATTTACATTCAATCTGAAACAATTTTTTTGTGAGAAATAAACTATAATCTCATATTTTAAACAGATATGAATTTGTAATGAAATTTTTGATAATATATATTTTAGATAATGAATGTGAACCAACTATGCTCTAAAATATGCAATGGATTGTCATTTTTCTTAAAGGAAAGTCAATAGAGAAAATGTAAGCTGTGATATCATTTATGTTAGTTGTATAATAATTAATCCCACAACAATATATTAATTTAATTCGTTTAATTAAATAAAATAATAATAATAATAATAATAATAATAATAATAATAATAATAATATGCCTACCATTGGACTCTTTCACGGGCATGTGTTTTACTTAGTTTTAGGACTTAGATTTGTGTGTGATTTATTTATTTATTTACTTTGTGTTCGTGTTTGTGTGCGTCATGAATTATTATTGCACAAATTGAATTATAAAGTATTAGTATAAGTAGCAGTTGAGAATGTAGGAAATTGTTTAGACGTCTAATTATTTTATCCTTTTCTTTTTCGTTCATTAGTGGAGTGACTACGGTTTGTTGCCCAAAAATTTATATATATATATATATATATATATAGATATATAATATAATGCATTGGTCAAAGTCGGAGGCATGGTTTTGCATAATCTTCCATGCCTTTCTTTTTCTTAATGCTAGTTGATATCTTTCCATCTTTTCATACTATTTTCTTTTATATATATATATAAAACTTTTACATCAAAAAATTTAATTCTAAGCAAATTTTCACATAAAAGATGAAATGGAGAATTATAACTCTTAACTCAACTGAAGAACGCATTTTGAAATTATGGCTGGCTTTAGTAATGAAAGGGCCCGGGTGTGGGCAGCTTTCTGATCCTTCATATTGTGGCAACATATGTTATGGGGTCCCTTACTTTGGATTTCTATTCTTTCTTTTCTTTTGTTTTTAGTAATACTAATTTTAAGAGTTATGGAGAACTGAAATGTCAAAGCCAAACATTTAGAAAGCATTAATATATAGTAGCCACCACAAAATATGATTTTAAAATGGTTAGGAATCCACCCACAAGAATTCTGTGTATGGAGTAGGACATCTGAGCGATCATTTGGTATGTAATGTCATACAAAGAATCGTTGCGTACAAGTGAATTAACATGGTAGTTGTAATGTATTGTATAGATAGATTATAGGGTACAAATTTCAGTAAATAAATGGAATAACAGCTTTTCTGTTCTTAGGATACTCCTCTGCAAATTTGTCAAGGTACCATTTGTGATTTGAGACACCTCTAGGGATCAAATTAGAACAAGTGAACAAGAAAAAACCAAAAGCAGACCACGACCAGTTCACCAAACTCCACCCAAACCACTCCAATACTTCTCCTAAATAATTTGGGCAACTCACCAACTCAAAAAACCCACCTCTCGGAATTTTGTATCCCCCACCACCCTTACTCTTCAGCTCCAACAAGGCATAGTCTGAACTTACGTTCATTGCCATGCCCACCACGAAAATGGCAAGTCCAGTAAAGAACCGCCACCAGAACCACTTACTATCTTCGTACACAGCATAGTGTGTGACCCACCTCATCTGCAAATAAGCATTCAAGATATTGAAGCCAAAAGCCATCAATGCCGTACTTACTGGAAACTCACTTGCCGTTTTCCGGGGTGAGCTCCTTAAATAGAGTCTAATTGGGTAGAGGACAGTGCGGTGGAAATAGTGGATGATGTAGAGTGATCCCAAGACGAGAGCTTTTGGATTACTCCTGTTTTGACCATAAGGGAAGAGGAGGGCGGAGAGCCAGAGTGTTGGACTCTCCATCAGGAACCAAGCCACAGGGCGGGGATGCAGACTCCCCAGCCTGAACGCCTGTGCTTGCCATAAGGGGCTGTGACATAGCGAAGGGCAACTGCTGTTGGTGGTGAGATTAGAAAGTAAAGGATGAGGCTGTAATGGAAGAGTTCTTGATCTGTAATCATTTTCCAGGAAGGAAACTGTGACAATGTCATTTCTATCTTCTCAGGGGGGGCTCTTTTCAATTCAATTTCAGATTTCAGTACTTAACAGTTTAGACCCTGGCTTGTAGTTGTAGATTAAGCGAGCCAGCCAATTCAATGTCAGTATAAAAACTTGTATTTTCTATTTCTTCAATCTTTGCAGGTATAATTAGAACTTAGGTAACAGCAAAAGAGTGCTGAATATGTACATTGCAAAAGCTGAAAGAAAAAGAAAAAGGGCAAACAAGTAAGACCATCTAAACATCAGAGATACAAAACTATGAGAAAATAAACAAACTAATACTCCCAAATGCAAAGAATTTGGAAATAAAGGAAAGAAATTGATTTTTCAATGTTTGTAAGTTGGTGGATTTATATTTTCTTTTCCTTTTTCATGTAAAGAAGCTAATGAAGATATATAAATAACCAAACAATGTTTTTGTTCCGATGTATCCTACTACATATTTACTAGTCAAGCATCTGCCCTAAACAAACCTCATTTATTAATCTCACATGGAAATGAAGTCAAAACAGTGCAGCAGAAAATGACCAAACACTAAAGGCATATCCATGTGTGTTGGTTTTCTTAATGTGACTTAAGTTGCAAGTACAAGAGAAAGACTAATAAAACAGCTCTCATTTTCACAAAACATTTGCCACAAGTGATCTGAAGTTTCACGAATACAGAATCATCTTATAGTTGAAGGAAATATTATCTGTCCAGCAAACTAAATCAGGCTGGCCTGCAATATATATATATATATAAATTCATTACAGTATTTCATCTTTACTACTTTCCTTAGTTAGCACTTCAATTCTTACTCACATTGAAAGACAGCATACATTAAGGGTATCATGAGTACAACTAAATTGTAAACGACTAACCAATTAAAGGCCAAAGAAATTGTAAAACTAACTCCAGAATACATATTTCCCACCCAAAATGACATGATTGCATAAACCTTCAACAATCAAAAAACACAAGCACTAAATCAAGCTCCAAGGAATAAATAAACAGAAAACTAAAGAGCCACCAGGAAATTATGTCCGCATTTGATTAACCCATTTCGGGAAAAAGATCAATATGCCCCTCAATTTCAGAACTTGCGCCCAATTTACAACGCATAAATTCTTAACATAACCAAGAAATTGCATTCGTGCTCAGATATCATTACTCAAATTGAATCCTATATTAAAAACCAAAAAATTTCCATGATACAACCAATAAATCAAATGGGGTTTTCATTTTGCGACCACGATTTTTTCAATTAGCAAAATGTAGAGAGATTTGACATTTATCCGTAAGCAATGGTGAAATTTTTTACAGAATATATACATACAAGGACAATAACTTGGAGAAACACACCTCGGTGTAAACGTCGAAACAAGCGGCGGGCTGATGAGAGCGACGCTTTTTTTTCTTTTCTTTTCTGATTAATTTGTATATATACATATATATATATATATATATATATATATATATATATAATATTTATCTGTTTTAAAATTTATTTAAGAAGGTTTGACTCTTTGCTATTACTGATATACCCGTATTTTTGGTTAAATAAGTTTCTATAAAAATATAAGGTGTAATTTGAATTATTAAGTTATATAATTACAGGTAATTACTTAATTTTGGGATAAACTTTAGAAATACATTACTTATCCAAATTTTGGGATAAACAACATATCCATATTAATACAAATTCTAGAAATTAAAAATATTTTTATATTTATGAAAAAATAAATTTTATTACAGGCAAAATTATTGTATTTGGGCCTACTTGGCCCTTCCCAAATCTGGACCAAATTGAAGGCCTTTATCTCTTTGTAGGCCCATTTTTAGGTTTAAACTTTTGTCTACAAAAAAAAAATATTGGTGGTTGAATTTTTACTTGGTTAAAATCAAAGTAACTATTAAAGACGAAAAAATGATAATATATACATGTATATATTATATTATAAATGGTGAGAAATATTTATGATTTAAATTAAATTAAATGTTTCTTATATATACACGTAAAATTTAGGGTTAAATTTTTTTTTAAATTATTCGAAATTGATTAATGAATACAAAATTAAAAATTGACGATTAAATTATAAAATTGACATTTTTTTTTCTTTTAAGATGAACTCTAATTATATTAATGGAAAATTAGGGGAAGTGAGAAGTAAAGTTGAATAATGTTTTTTTAAAAGGAAAAGAAAGAAAGAAATTTTAGAAGATAAAGACACGATTTTTGGATTAATTCCATAAATTTCAAATGTTTATATTTTGCCAAAATAACACATTTAGAAATCTAAGTA